>VZTA01002139.1:1169050-1213248 GCA_013398855.1 Mohoua ochrocephala
TCTCTCTATCGTTCAGTCAGGTAGAAGTGAATAACTTTTGAACAAAATGGGTCACTTTCCAATAAACTGAAAGAAAAGCAAGAGAGCACTGTGTTCATCTTTATCTAGGGCTACTAGAGCTGTGAGAAAACCAGGTCCTGTGACATGATGGCTATTTCACACACAGACAATCACACACTACACCTCTCTTGCCTCCTTCTTCCCTTTCTTGAAAACACAGTTCTGCGTCCACACTGCGTGGAACCCTGACTATGAGGTCAGGAGAAACATTGCAAGGTGTCCCCCATCCCAAGTCCTGGAGTATATTCTTAGATATTTTTCCAGCAGGATGAAATGTTTGCAGTAAATCAGTGAATTAACTAATTCTCCTGTCACTTAAACAATAGCAAGGAAGACCTGAAAATGGTCCTTTTACAAGACTCTGACCATTCCCATCGCTGCCCCGTGACCTGTTTTGAAGATTTCTTTTGTTGCTGCAACAAAATCAACAACGGCAACATTTCTGTATAACTTGTACTAATGGAAAGCATTACATATCCTTACTGTTTATTCTTCCTATTCATCAGATAGTATTGATATCAAGTTCATTAAAGGAATTATGGAATAAATCACACTTGAGAGAACATGATGCCCGTCAGGCCCAGATGCTTCCAATTTACTTCACTAAAATACTTCTGATTAAAACACATTACTGGTGACGTGCCTTAAAAGGAACTTGGACTCCAAGCTCCGTAATAACTGCAATATGTTCTCAGTCTCTAGCCTTGCCACATACCTAAGCTCAGTGTTAAAAACTCCTGCAAAAAGAGTTATTAGGTGCTTACTTCAGAGACAGACTTTCTCACTGCAGTCATTGCTGATGTCCTGGCACATCCTACGGAGGATCATGCAAATTAATATCATTATTTAGATGTTCCAGACTGACTATGCATCATTATGGCATCGTGTCAATTCTACATAAACTTCCACATATGGAACATTTTAAAAATCTCCCATCTGAAGCAAGAGAAATGGAAAGCAATAGCTTCAGCAGTCATCAACCTCTTAAAAGCAGCAGAATCTCAGCACTGACATGGACTATATATTAGTGCTCAAAAGATCTTTCCAAGTAACTTTGATATGCAGGCTCTCGGGAGTCTCAGGGAAGAGTCTTAGGTGCTGAATTCTGGAGGAGAGCGGACCTTTACACTGACCCACTGTAGCTATTCCTATCTGCAATTCTGTAAGATCACTGCAACTCCAATGCACCTTTATCTCCCAGCAGCAGCAGCTACTTAGACATGAAAGCATCAGCCCTTTGAAAACTTTCTGTCAACTCATCAGACTTAGGATGAAATCAGTCCCCCAGCTCCACATGAACATCCTGTGCAGATTAACGTTGAGATACATGTCTGCAGGGCTTTTGAGAAATCTGCAGTTCAGACAGTCACCTAGGCTGTCACATCCTTTCTGCTGAGCAACTGAGCTGCCTCTCCTTGTGAGCAGCTGGTTTGTGCAGGAGAGAGCAGCCTCTGGTAGAAGGCTGTGGTATTGTCTGCTGCAGAAACCATTTCAAGCCTCACCACCTTCTTCTCTGGTTGCAGTAGGTGACCCTACAGCAAACTCTAACAGTAAATCTTACTCAAGCTTGTGAAAGAGTTGAGCTGCCCTGTTCCTCTTTGTTCTGAGAACATGGCAAAAGAACTGTGTGCCCGCCACAGATCATGTCGGCAGAGCATCAGGCTGTTCCACTTCTGACATGGCAGTGCTCAGAGAGCATGTATTTTAAAAAGATTCAAAGACTCTGGATTCTGCAGCCATGAGGGATTTGGGGCTTCCTGTCAGCAGAAATAGTTCTCTTCGCACTCAGTGTGCAAGAAGTGATCACTTGAGCTAAAGCAGCACTAGGTCTGCAGAGCATACAGCATGCAATGGGACAGCTCTGATCCACACAAAAAGAGTTGGTGGGACAGATATGTGTGAACTGAACTATTCAAAGCAGTATCACATTTCTGGCTGAGAATTTTTTTTCCTATTTTGAGTTTCCCACAGTGGATTATTTTGAATCCAACTTCGCTGTCTGATCTGTTTACTGGTTAGGATGTTTATTTTTCCTGAAGAAAAACAATAAATGTTTTATGAAAGCAGCTTAAGAATAAAGTATGGAAAATCAAAGGAAAATCCTAAAATGAACTCTTCTTGCCTTAGGGCAGAGAACATGGCCGCTGGATCCTAGCGTTCCACTCATGTGGGCAAGTCCTGTTGTTGTGAAATGTGACCCGAGTGCCAAGTTGCTGCAGATATCTGTATAACCCTTTCTTTGTCTCGCCGTAGCAGTTGGTTATCAGCGTGGCCCGTGCAGTGCTCAGTCCCAAGCCTGCAGGCACACAGGCTGGCAGGCACTTGCCCAGTCACAGCCACCTCAGTTGTGATGCCATCAGGCTTTGTCTCTGGTTTGCTGCTGCCTTTCCAAAAAAAGGCACAGCTCTCCTGAAGATCCAGCTTTGTGCAGATGTCTTGGATACGTAGGATATCTAAAATAGCTGTAGAAAGTTATGTTTAGGCATAATACTGAATACTCATTTGTACTGTATCCATTCAAGGACTGTTCAGGCAAGGGCAAGACAAAGCCTTTATACTTCAAGGAGGAAAACTTCTCACCTTCTTAGCTGGCTGTATTCTGCTGCCTTTGTGTGGAGGAATGCTCTCAAACATAAACAGTAGCATGTAATAAACTCACAAGGAAGGTTCCCTCATGCATTCATTTATATGGTCAGAAAGTCCTTTGGCCATGAGCGTTGAGCACTGTAGAGCTCAGGAGTCTGGCTTGTAGGGCACAGGGATGTGCAAGACCGCAGATGGGGGGGATGCTTGTGCATACAGTGGTCAATCAGCAGCCACCCAGACAGAGGTGGGCCATGTTTGTCACCAGTCAGTGCTTGGAACCACAGAGGGTTTCCAGCCCAAGTGACAAAGCGTTAGCAGCATGACGGGAAGCTTCTGCTGGCTCACTGATACACGTAACTGTGAGCCAGGCTCTGTCCCTGACTGATTACCTAGAGTCCCAGACAGCATCTCTTTGACTGGAATCTGGAAGACAATCTCTGTGAAATCCCTGGGGTCCTTTTCAGACATCCACATGCTGTCAAATAATCAACAAACCACTTATGTTACCCTAAGGTGCTCCATTGTCCTGGCACCTTTGCCTAGAAAAGTCCCTCCCTCCTGTAAGCAGCGAGCAGCCACCTGAAGCTTTCAGGACCCTATTCTGCTAAGCAATGATTTAACCCTCAGACATCATGAGACTTAATTTTTGTGGATGCAAGCTACAGTAACTCTACTCTGCTTCCACCACCTCATTGGGATGGGGGGGTGCGTGAATTCATGACTTTTTACACAAAAAGTGGATAAAACTGTCTGTGTTGGCTGCCATGCCATTATTCAACTTCCATGTTCCCAAAGGAGCTTAATCTCAGCAATGAAAAAAAAGGCAGGAGACAACTGCAAGGCTTTTGGCCAGTAAATTCACTCCAAATCCTTGAGTGCCTAGATTTGAAGGCTTTTAAATCCAAGAGGACTCACAAAATGCAATTTGGCCTTTGCACTTTCAACAATGAGCCATAAAACTAACACCCTGGACCAGTTCTAGTCTCTGTTCATAGGAATTTACCCATGCACCAGTAACTTTATTATACCTTCACAAAAGTCAATCAAGTGGTGAAGCTTCCACACTGAAATTATTAAAGAAAGGAACTTCTGTCATGCCAGACTGCAAACGAAGCTTAGGGGAACAGCTTCAAGCCTGGAAGAAGAACGTTCCCAGTTATTCAGGGTAACTCATATCTCCAGAGCCTGTTTTTAATCATAACTCCTACAAGCTCGTTACATAGCTCATGCTTTACTACTTGGATAGTAGTTGCCAACTGGATGGAAACCTGACTTGGTATTTTCCAGTTGATGGGAAAGTTTTCTGAAGGCTATTCGCTTGAGCAGCACAACAGCTTAGCTTGAGCCTTCCTAGAAATGAAACACAGAAATTGCTGCTTCCATTAAATGCACTCACTTTCTTTAGGCAGTGTGAGATTCGTGCCAATACCTTGCTGAACCCTCACAAACTGTGTATCAGGGCTGTTCTAGACACAGGTGGAAAAGGTAGTTGCTAAGAGTGGCGTATTTTCTTGGAATGGCAAAAGAGCCCTGCTGCTCACTGGCTTTGTCTCTACTACTTGCCTCCTCAGCTTGTACCAGCCCCCACAGCCACCACACACCTTCTTGGAGGTGGAGGCAAAGCCTTTGTGGTGTTGGTGGGCTCCTGATGCTCTGGAATATGACTTGTGCCAACACGTCCTGCAATACAGTGCTTTTTACTGCTCAGCCTTGAAGTGGCAAGACAGTTTTGTCTGCATCCCTGAGCAGCTTTGAGCTAGCTCAAAGCCTGGCACTTTTTTGTGGAGTCCCTTTGGCACAGCTGATTGCACAAGCAGATCCAGATACTCCTGAAGTGGAACTTGTTTATAACAAAGCACTCACCTATTTTAATTTGAATCTTAAAAGAAGATAGAAAATAAAGATTGGTCCTCGTCATCCCCCCTCATGGTTTCATTCTTACTGGGGGGTAGCTTCAGCTGTATCCAAACCACAGTGAACTAATTTCAGCCCCTGCCTCAATGTGGGCCAACATGCACTGTGTTTAATGGAACCAAGGTCTCGGAAATAGGATTTGGCTTAAGGTTAGAGTGTGGAAGAAAAGAACCCTCTTTTCAGCTGCAATATGGTATCTTGAGTGCTGATGGCAGAGAAAGCAAGCATGACCTGTCAGAGCAGAGGAGACAGAAAGCACTGCATGTTTCTCTCCTCTTGCGCTTCTGCAGCCACGCTGCAATAAATAGAACAGCTGGCTGATTTCTCCAGGGCAGTTTGACAATCCTATCAAAGGGGATTTCTCTGCATAGCTGTGTGAGGGATGAAGAGACAGTAATTTGCCATGGATGTCCCAAGATGAGTAAGTTTTGGTCCTATTTTCCTGTTCTGAATAGAGAGCACAATCCAGTGAACAGGGCATATATTCTGCTAACACTGAACCTCTTAAAAATCTTATATGATTGTGTGACATGAAGCAGAAAAACTATTCTTGCAAAGATAAAAGCTGGTCAGATAAGCTTGTATATTGCACTGAAATAAGCAGTGTTTCTAGTCTCAATCTCCAGATACTTCCAAGGCTGAAGAACTGAAGTCTATCTGGTTCATTAGTGGAATGTCTGTTCAGCGTGAATCTAATACTTGTTAGTGCTGGGGCCAGAACTCTGAGCCAGAATAAATACATTAAATTTGGTGTCTCTTTCATTCTTGAACTATGGCCCTGGTTTGTGAAACACTTCGCTGCTCAAAGAATGAAACGTTGAATCACCAAAAGTGAGAGTTGTAACACGGTGAGGGAGTGAAGCCTCTTTGCCACAGGTGAGAAGCTAGGAGAAAAGCAGCATTCCTCAGCTTTATTTTTGATGGCCAAAACGAGTAAAGTCTGTCAGATTCTTCTGGCTCTCTGATCATGCCTGAGGTACTTGGGTGTGATGACAAAAAGTATTAGTCATGATCACAATGTTATTTGTCCTGTAGATACAGCTGGGTTTTGTACTTGGATAATGCGTGTCTCAACAGGGAAGTTTGGGCATTCTTCAGAGACACAGCAGGAAAGAGGGGAAAAATTTCGCCTTGTCTTGTCTGGTTCAGCTGAATCACAGTCCCAGCAATCACAGGATACATGAATTATTCCTCAACAGGGAGGAAGAGAGGACAAGAGAGAGAAGAAAGAAGGAGAGAGGACAGGAAAGAAGCAGAGCTCTGGGTTCGAGAGAGCAGCTCTGTGAAAGGCCTTGCCATCCGCTTGCTCTCCATCCCTTTGTGTTGCCCTAGGAGGTGTTCCCTGACAGCACAGGACCTGCCAACGGCAGGGGAACTCCACACTGCCTTCAGCAGAGGGTAAAAAGTGTTTCAGTCCTCACCAAAGCACTGCTGGGTTTTCAATTAAAAACACCCCCAAACGGCCGTGAGTTATGCCCAATAAGTTTAATAACTGAGGAAACCATAGCAAGTGACAACTACAAAATACAAAGCAGACATGAAAATTGATGGCATAAAAGTGGGAAGGAATAGTGTCAGAAGTGAAAAATGAAAGCAAAATACACTTAACAGAGGATCTGGGTTCGGATATAACACACACGGTCACATACAACACCGCATTAGTAACAGCACACACAGATACTCATTATACTGGGGGTTTTCACAGTTCTCCACTTCATCCCAGATGACAAGCAAATTGATGTTTTTACTCTCTTACATAAATTCTTGTGCACACAACATCATCAGCACCAAAGGTCTGGAAAAGAAATAAAAATCAATCAGAAGAGATAGAACTAGCAAACATTTAGCACCATTTCAAAGTGTTATTTTTACTAAAGTAATTAGTTCTACAGCAGAAATACTTTTTCTTATGTCTTTTGACAGATGAGAGTAAAGAAAGAAGACATTTAGAAAGGAATGCAATGTAAATGACCTGTTTTTCAAGGCAGGATGGATTTTGTCAGAATGATAAATGATGCATAAATTCTCTTTTTCTGTAGTTTCTTGGCATGAATTGATAAATAAACATGAGAAAAGAAAGTGAATTTGGAATGTACTGTTGTTATATTTAGAAACAGTTGCAGCACTTTGAACTAGAAATGCTGAGGGTGGAATTCAGATGGCATGTTCCAAAGGTATTCTTTGATATTTGCAGATAATAAATCCAAGTAGGCAAATGAAGTCAGCGGAGGTAAGAGGAAGACCAGGAGAATGTACACCTGTAAACAAAATGCTGCTGCAGGCTGCTGACACCCCATGCAGGGACACCAAACCCTCTCTTCCAGGCTGGACTGTGGGCAGTGTCAATGACAACCTTCTTTCAGGACACGGTGATCTTAACCAGTGAGTTTGTTAACGATGATAAGGATCTGCAATGCCATACAGATTATCAGGACAAGTAGGCAGGACAGGGATTGTGGCAGCTGTCTGAGAAAGCCATCTGAATCCCAAAATGTTTGTATGTAATTTCAGGTCTGGCAGGCTAAAATTTAAGCAATTAAACATGAAGGAAACAATGGGGGCAAGAGTGAGGAAATAGAGACTGCAAAAAACTTCACGTTCAGCTCCCCCGACAGACGGTTTTGAGCTCAGCACTAACAAGCTCTGAGGTGGGATGTCTGGTTGTGGTCACTGCCAAGGTCTCACTGAAAAGCACACATTAAGGACTACCCCAGCGTGTTATGAAAATTCAGCTGGGCTATTTGTTTTAATGCTTTCTACACCTGTTTTGGCCGACACTTTGAAAGGACTTGGCTTTAAAACTGACTCTGGGTTATATTTTGTTCACTTTGTTGGGGAGACAAGTCTGTTAGTATTTTGGAGATATAGACTTTGTTTTTATGCACATCAATATCACATCAGTGCTTAATATACATTTTTAGCTTATACATGAATACATCTGAAAATGACCATTAAAAGATGTGGATAGTTCTCTACTGTCCACAGCACCAGCTGCAAATACCCTTATTATGGCTTCCTTCAACATTTCCAAAGTATCCACAAAGGCAAAATTATTTCAGCAGGAGCTTTGCCAGAGAAAGGAAGTAAGAGTCAAGACTATCCAGGGCTCGAGGTTGTCTATGGAGACTGTAAGGTCCCTGCGACAGCGATTGTCTTTCACATTCAGGCACTGCTAAGCACAATGAGGTTTGGGTCCCCTGCTGCTACTTCAACACAAATCATAAACAGTAGTAAAACAGTCCCTGTGTAGTGTTCTTCCAGAGCTGGCACAGCCCCAGTCTGACAGTTGGAACTGCACAGCCATGCAGCCACATCTTGTGATGTGAGTGGGTGCCACATCAGCCAATTTTAATGAGAAAGACTGCAGCAGTCGTTTGCCAAAACTCATGTAACCTCCCCGATAAATTTATGTCTGTTCTTTCAGGCGAGTTGAGAGAGAAACTCCTTCCCCTAAAGCTGTGCAACAGCGGTTATTCTCAGAACAGACCAGCAGTTGTATTGAGAAGGAACACTGCAGGGAAGAGCAGATTGAAATAGATGTGAATCATACTGCAAGGGAGCCACTGTAGATCTGAGTGTCTAAAATTGCCGTGTCCGGTTCTGAGACTGTGCTCCTGGGCAGAGCTTGCTCCTAAGATATCAGTGTAGTCTGACTGGCAGCTTCCTTGGAAGATTCACAGGTGGGAGTGTGGAAATAGAGATAAAAATTTGTGGAGGAAATAAAAAGACATAAGACTTTCTAGGACAGCTCAGTAGTATGGGTGAGTACCAGCACCACAGACTGACTGTTGTGCACTCGAGAGAGTCACAGCTCAGCATGCTTGTGACACAGGTCACGGGCTCCTCATTTTGTACTTCCAACATCCAGCTCCAGCTAGACTTCTGGACTTCTGAAAATTTCAGGCAAAGGACTGCATTCGAGGTACTCTAGACAAAAATCAAGTGCAGAAAACATGGACATAGTCAGGGAACCCAAATTTAAAAAAAAAATCAGTTGCTACGCACAAGGACTCCGCAACACACCAGTCTCACAGTCTGGAAAACCACTATAATTTAACACAATAATGTCTTTAAATCTAGATTGTAAAGAGATAGAAATCATGCAAAGCACAATTACAATTATTCTGGAGCACCACGTAACCACTGGGCACTTCTCAAACAACCAAGACATCCTTTCCTTGAAGACCCAGCTTCGGTTATGTGGCCTCTGACCTGTTTCAGGAATAAGCTGCATTTTTCAGCACTTAGATTTCATACCTTATACGCATTTAGATGATTAACAATGTAATTGAAGTGCATAAATAAAGAGCTTTATTGTCACAGTTATGTACGGGTTTAAATGTGGACTTACACAAAAGGTGTTTCCCTATCTTATAGCAACTTAGTATCATTGTTGATAAAACTCCACTCAGCGTTGCTAAAGAAAGCAAAGAGGAACATGTTCAAACTTGCTGCATTCTTTTTCTTGTGGTAACTCACAGAAATGTCTAATGTACAGCTGGGCCCAAGGTCAGGGGAGGATCCAAATTAAAAGGCTGTTATTCCTCTCTCCTTCACACTTAAATCCTTGTATTTGGTGGTAGGATAAAGCAGTTTAGTGTCTAAGGTTCTAACTCTAGACTCAAAAGAAGTGATAGTTCCTGTTACAACAAGAAAACTTTAAAGATTTCCATGACCCAAAGCAGTAGAACTTCCAAATGAAAAGAAACACAGTGAGCAATCCTGGCTATTTGGTGGTGAAGTTCCATCAGAGCAACTGAAAAAAAAGTGCAATGCTACCAAACTGTAATTCAGGTGTAATGAGAAGATGCAGGATTTTCAAACTCCACCTTCTCATTGGCTTGGAAAGGTTCCACTTATCTCATAAATTGCTACAAGGCAAGGCTGCTATCTAAATCTAAAATAGGATTTTAAATGTGCAATGACTGCAAATTACAGAATTGTTTTCTTCACTTAGCTTGTCATAATCTGTAGCTAAGAGTCCAAAAGCACACTGCAAACAAAGCCCTGCGCAGGGGGATAATCCAATAAATTGACCTCTCTCAGTTCACTCAAAATCTGATGACCACTGACATCATGAGAGATTAAAAGAGAATTACAGGGCAGTAATATATTTCTGTAGAAGCAAATCTGCTTTTTGAAGGCCTTCTTTATAAACATTTGCTGAGGAGCCTTTGTGGTAAGTGGAGCACACAGTGTCATTGAAACAATCACCTGGGAAAGATCACTTCTGCCAGTGTATGCAAAAATCCCTTTATCTGCTCATGACTGATCAAAATGCAGAGGCAACTTACAAAAGGAAGACAGAGTCCATCAGCAAACCGATGGAGAAAAGAAGGTATTACTTAAATGAATCCTCAGAAAAGGCTTTGTCCATGTGCAAACTTCCATGTTACCTAGAATAAAGCTATAAATCTTCACAACAAAGGCATGTTGCCTATTTCCATTCTCCTCCCGACTCCCATAATATTTTAGGAAGGAGGTTGATCCTTGTGAGGCCATGGTCACTGAATGTGCAGCCCCCACTTTCAAACTTGGATATTAATAGCAAATAACCCAATACACAACCTCACTTTCCTCAGGATATCAATAATGCAAAATTAGGTCATTTCTCAAGGAGCCTAAATGTCAGTATTTGTGTTTGAGCATTGCTGTACTATACAGTTTCCTCAAAGTCCTGCAGCAAATGAATGACAGAGATCTGAGGCAATAGTATCTTCCAGTTATAGTTGAAAGCCAGTGCACAGAGGACATCTAAGCTACAAGTGATATTACAAAAGGCTACATGCAGGATTGGGTACAGCCAAAATGCAAATGGCTTTGGCTTCTTTCTTTGTTTGGGATGTGATCCAGACTAGGCTGTAGTAGTGAGCAGGGGCTGTAGATCCCTAAGCCCCCTTGTAAATCTGCTCATGGCAAAGAGTAAATTAAAGCATTAGGCCCATGCAACACACACACATGCATTATTACAGGCTCCTGAACTTCTATCAAGGCTGCTCTAATGAGGACAGCAGCAACCCCCTCATTCTGAGCTTGATATGAGTAGACCCTCCTTTTGATAACTGCTTTAATATAAGACCACTCTCCAAAAGTTATAGAAAAGTTGAACACTCAGGTAGTTTAACGCTGCTCGATACAAGGCTTAGGCACATCACAGATTTCAGCATTCCACTGCAAAATCTCTTTCCAAATCTGCATTGACCCTTCTCACCTACTATGTTTAATTTTAGAAGTCAGCAAAATCATTTAAAAAATGTTCACTCGCTCATCTAGGCTCCACAGTTCACCAGTTTTAATCAACTACAGCATGACTTTTCTGAGGAGGGAATGTAGAATAGAAACCATGCTTGAACCCCCACCAATGTTCTGATCTTTGACCCTTGCTACAATTGATTCTGAGAAACCCCTGTGTGATACGTGAACTGTGTAAAATGTGGTCAGAGGCTGTTTTTAAAGCCCCTCTTCAGTAATCATCCACTTTAAAATGTTTGTGTGTTATAGATTAAACTTAAATCTATAGAGGCATGAGCAGCCGTGAAAGCAGCAATGCACCCAAAGTTTGAATATAAATGTGTCTCATTTGAATAGCCAATATTTGTAAGAAGCATCCTTTAACTTTGCAAAGAGCAGACCTTTTGTTCTTCTGACTTACATAAGTGATTGATAGCTCATTAATGTCCCTGACAAAAACACACAGCAACAACAAAAACATTATGAGTATAATAAAGGGAAGAAAAGGCACTTAATTCCAGATCATAATTTTCAGACAAGTAAAGGAAATACATATTTTTGTGTTATATTCTGATCTCGATTGCTCGAATGCTAACCCAAGTAGAGTTTATGAATGCAGAGTTGTAAATACAGATATTCTGACGCTCTGTATGCATTCCAATCCTAAAGTACAATATAAAGATACAGTCAAGACAAATAAATGTGGACTTTGGTGGGGAACTACCCTTTCCACCCTCCCTTGCTTGCACATTCCATGTAATTTTTATCTACATTGTTCAGTAATTCTAAAAATGCAGCACTGAAATCCCAGCAAGTGCATCAGATGAGATTAGAACAAACAGCTCTGATAAAAGAAGTTGCAATGTTCTAGTTTTAGATCAAAGTTCTACTTCTCGGACCATCTTTTTTACAAAGCAGAACTTGATCCTCCTTCCCTTCCTTGCCTGAAAGAACTCTTTTTCTAACGGGACTTTAGACCTACATCTGTCATTGTATGAGCCAAATACTTATCTACTAATAAGAGCAATTTCATTCTCCATGCTGCAGGGAGCTAAGGAGAACTGAAGGCAACTGAAGGCAAAGAAAACCTTGTCTAACTAAGTAGTGCGTTCTCAGCATCTGTGTACCAGAGGACATTATGTGACTTGGAAGACCATCATTTTACTCCGAGGAAATATCTTTGAAGAACATAAGGAATTCTTCTGCCAGGATGCAAGAAAGATTGATAATTATCCAGTAATATGGTTTCTATTTTAGCTCTGTGGTAGTCATGGCAATTAAACACTGATTTTTTTTTTTTTATTATATGGGATAATAAATGCATTTTATTTAATATGCTCTGTTGGAGAGAAGAATATATCCTTACACTAGGAAAATATCGTAAACAAACGGATCTCCTAAGTAATGCAGCATATTAGATCAAAATTGTGTGGCAAAGCTCCAACATTTATGCAGCCAATACTAACAGAGTAAAACCAATTCCTTATCCCCTGCCCATTACTCCAAGCCTTTCTTCAACTCATGCCTCAGTCTAACACAGTTTAGATTCTTTCTTGCAACTTCTTTCAAACAGGGTATCACTTTTCTTGATTTCTTCTGCAAATGTTGGTAATAGCAAATAAGGAGTCTCAAGACTTCTTGAAAGATTTCTTTGGACAGAGAAACAGAAGCAGAGCCTTACTGAAGCACATCAGAGAGAGTAAAGGAACAGAAAATATTTCTTAGGTGAGTACAGAGATTTGAGAAGTGTGAAGATGGGAATTGTTAAATATTTGAATCAATATGGGCAGCAACTGAATGAGAATGAATTTCAGATCCTACAGATCCCTAAGAAAGCTGGGAGGGTGGAAGAAGAAAGAAAGGAGAAGACAGAGATTTCTTCTTCTCATTGTGACCTTGGTTTTGAAGAAGTAAGATGTAAAGTTTGCAGACTCAGATCCAAGGAAATTTGCCAAGCACAAAATAAAATAATCTAAGTTGAATCTTTGTTCACTGGAGCGATGAAAAACTCAAACACAGTGGAGAGGCAAGAGATCAAAAGAGTCTTCTCACTAAGGGCTCTTCTTCCTACCTTGTTCCCTTTTATAGCTGCTGAACACACCTCAGCCAATCTCTTCAAATAGTTTAGCTTCTAAAGACCACTTGTCTGAAGGAATGTTCTGGGGCTTTAAAATTAGGGCCCACAGACAAGAAAATGTAGCTTATCCTCTTCTGTCTCTCTCCAAACTGTAGAACCTTTTGTTGCCTCCCAGAAGGGTTAATTTTGGCCATTTCAGCTTCTGCAAAGGACCAGAGATCTCACACCACCATTACTCCCAGAAACACCTCACTGCTGAGCTTCCGGCTGTCAGATCTCGAAGGTGAACCCACGTATTTAAAAGATCTGTACATTCAGTCCCATCAAATGTCATGAGGGCTTGAAAACACTTGTCCTGAGGACCAATTATTGTCATAATACTTAACAAAGCAAAAGAGGCCACTATGCTCAAAAAAAGAGGTAGGAGAATGAAACTGTATATCATATTGAATAGTAAAAAGCCCAGAGAGAATGATCCCAATGGATCACTTGGAAACAAATACCGTATTTTCATAATGGCCACAGTAAAATCACACATTGCAACCAACGAACGTAATTCCAGCTTGCCAGAGACGGGAAGGGGATCAGCACAGGGAAATGGAAACCAGAAGAGAGTTAACAAAGCCTTTGCATATAAATCAGGCTCATTTGAGATAAGAGTAGGGAGATGAAATCACCGTAACATCAGGTGCTAGATTGCTAGCAAAACAGTACATGCCATGCTGGTTTTCTTATTTTAGGAGGGAAATTGATAAATTGGACAGGGTTAAAAAAGCACTCAAATAATGATTCAGTGAAAGCTTTCTTTACATTGAAAGGCTCAAGGTCTTCCAGTGGTTTAGCTTAACAACCAGAAAGTTCTTCTAAGAGGTGGCTTGATTGGTGGTGTTAAGAGGAGTATTTGCAAAAACAAATTTTAGGCATATTATTTAGGTTCTTTTATACACAATGTGTAATGACTGGAAGTTGAATCTACACATACACAGATTAAAAGTAATGTGTGTGTTTTAATGGCAAGGAAATTAACCAGTAAACCAACTTATCAAAAGTTCTGAGTTCCTATGAATGGAAATAGTTTAATAAGAAGCAAGTTGTTCTAATTTATATCCTAATTGGAAAAATAATTAATCCAGAAAAGTTCAACAGACTGTATTAAACAAGAAAAAAGGTTAGATGGCTTTAAATCTTTGAATCGCTCTGGTTTCTTATCCAGTTTCATTATTCTTCCCCAGCAGGGTAAGTTCACATTGCTGCTTGCAGGAGGCAATTGTATTATGAGCGGCTTTCTTGCTTTGCTCAGAGCAGTGCACTTTATTTAACAGCTGCCTCATTAGCTTGTTGCTTAAATAATAAACTACAGAAATGTATTGTTAGAAAGCAGGAAAAGTTATAGTCGAGAATACATTTTGTCCACTGCATTACATAGAAAGATGCAAAGCAGAGATCAAAGTACTTTGCCTCCTAAAGTTTTGCGATAATATAAAGAATTCCAGTGGTTGAGTCGAAAGAAATTATGCAGCAGTGGAGTATTCATTCATTAGAAATCAGTGTGATTTCACTAACAGCATACGTGTCCTCATAAGGGGTGGGTGAACAGTTCCAAGATGTCTGGAATAATATTAACACCTTAAAAGCTTTTTGTTTATACTTGGTTAGGTTTGGGTCCTGTTTTTGTTTCAGATGCAATCTTAAAAACAGAACTCCATCTGCTTTAGAGAAACACTGGGGAGGCTGTTTGTTTTTTAAAGTGCAGAGGTTTAGTTAGTGCGATGGTTCGAAATAGAACCTCCCTGCTTTGATGTTTTCTTACCCACCACTCCAGGAGCCTGTCTTCCGTGTCCAAACTGATGAGGCATAACAGTCTAATCAACTGTTTATCCAGAATTCACTAGTAAGAACATGTGCAATAAAATTATTCTGAACTCGAGCTGAACTGTGCTACCGTGTCTTTACTCAGGTCTGGGTACTGGTAAATTAATGTGGAGTGACTACTGAGGAAAGATTCAGTGAAGAGAACTCTAACAGAAGTAAGTATAATCTAAATAAATAAGCCGTGCATGATTGATGGCGGGCACGGCGAGGCAGTCGCAGAGGTGCTGCTCAGAATGCCCACAGTTACCCTGCTGCCAGATGGAAGGTCACACACCACTGGGGGGACGTTGGCTGACAGCAAATGTGCAAATCTCTGTATTTCGAAGAAACTCATGAAGGCAATTCTGAATCTGACTCGGAGATGATCAGGGAATTGGGGAAGGTGGCAGAGATAGGGGAGGAAATTACATCTTTTTCATAAACAGGAGAGATTAAAGCATGCTAACATGCATATCTTTCCTGCTATACACCATGTGACCGTGGATAAGAAGCAACATTATGCATGTGCCTAAAAAACAAGATTCTCCAGAAATGAGATGCCTTAATCTCACTTTCACCAGAGAAAATCTGCAATAAATCAAGCAAATTCTTTGATGATGTTGTGAATTTACAGAGCAGAAGTGGCCCGCTTGTGATTATTCTACCAGTGCATATATGGTGAAAGTTTTAACAATCAAATGCAAGTCAGAGCATGCACATATGTCCATTTGTTCTTAAAAAAAATAAAAAGAATGGAAAAAAAGCAATGTATTAAATGTAAGGTAGAGGATTATAAAAATGATAGTCTTCCAGATGGATTTAAGTAAGGAAAAATAATAACTCATGCTACGTGGTAACAAAGAAACCTGTTAATATGGTGCATGTATTGAGTGGGTTCAAAGTTCTTACCAAAATCAGCTCATCATTAGCTAATTCTCGAGTCCAGTATGTTTTGGGACCATCTCCCTCAATAAGAGTTTGTTTGCAATAGATCTTGTTTTCATTCTCCCAAGTGGCCAAACTCTGCAGGCAAGAAAACCATTAGGAAATACATTAATTATATTCCCCAGCAGCATGAGACAGAGACAACAATGAGCAGTAGTGAGAATAATTGCTCCACTAAAGGAGCAACGCAGAGATAGATAAAGGCAAAGGAAAAAAGTCGTCAGTGGAAAGTGGTGAAATAAAAATTAAGGTGTGATGGGGCATTTTGGAAAGAGGTATATATTAATTACAAAGTAATAGCAAATGTGTCTTTTCAGTGTGAAGCCACTCAGTCTCCATCAAAAACGCTTGATGTTGAAGAGTGTAATTTAGGAACATGCTAATGTAGTGCTTACATTCCCAAGCATCCTTGTACACGTATGATTTGATCTGACATGTTATTTATCACGACAAAGTCCCCTTTGAGTAAAAGCATAAACAATTCTATATATCATGTTGTGATCATAAATAATGCAGTATTTGTCACTTACAATCTTTCCTGCTCTATGGCACTGTGCCAAGTTAACTGCGTATTAAACATATTGAGCTAAAAAACTAGAATAAATCACAGCTAAATTAAAGAAATGTCAGAATTCGAGTGTTTGTGACATTACTTTTTAAAGGTTGTGAGTATGGAGATTGAAATACCCTTGGACATTTTTCAAAGCATTTGAATAATGACTATGAAACCACTGAAAAATAAAAGAACCCAAAACTACAGGAATTTTGTTTAACTTTCACAAACAGGCAAGCCCTGACTCCGCTGCTTTTCACTCTAGCACTGAACTGTTACTCCACAGTGCAATGGAACAGCTGTGCAGAAGGATGCCCTGTAATGAATGTTCAAGTAATCGCTTTATAACTACACAGGGGAGACATTTATTAGTCTGTGATTATATACATATACATATACATATACATATACATATACATGCCTGTGTATGCGCGTACGTGTGCCTAAATTCAAGTTAACACTTCCCAGACTTCCCAAGGGGAAAAACCCCCTTCACTTTGATTTAAAATTAGCTGTTTACTTTTAAAATATTTTTCAAAACAATAGCTTTTCTAAGCCAACAAGCCATCTCAAATGGCAGTTATAGAAGCCATGTCTTGAAGTACAACTACATATGACTCTGTCTTTGTCTGCATGAACAATGGATCAAGTTAGTTGGCAGTACAAAACCCTCCACCCCATAAAGTTTATCAAAATCTATCACCAGTCAGCAGTTTTGCCAGATACTGCAAATTACATTCTGGAGTATTATTTTATTATCTGTCAGTTTCTGCTCTGTGGCCCCATCTTGGTTATATACACACAGCAATACAACTTATTCCTGAGAGTGGACTATAAATAATTTCACAACACATGGAAAAAATTTACTACTTCACAAAACCCATTTCTTTCAGGTTTTTCCAACTTTCATAGCTTAGAGCCATAATTATTGTTTTTCCATCTGCAGCAATAAATCCTTCTCTAGAAAGCGGGTCACATTTATTGTATATGCATTATGTATGAAGACACTACAATACTACTTTTGCCGAACAAGATAAATTAACAAAGCCAGCAACATTTCCTGAACAAACTGTTAAATATATGATAACTCATCCTGGAGAGCAAGTGGATGTTCTAAATATTCACTGACTCCCAGAATCCGCTTCCTTTTTCATAAATTTATATTGACAGCATTTGCACTGAAGACAGTAAGTTCTGAATTTTTAGTGATGCAAACGGTCTCAAAAGCTGACCCAAGAATTAGAAGAGATCATATTTTGGAAAGTAGATTATTTCATCAGCATTGGATACTTTTAAAAGGGGATCCTCATTTGAGACTACATTCTGATACTCTTTATTTGTACTTCTTTCATAAGAGTTTTATATATACTCACATATACTTTTTTTATAAGTGTGAGAGTAAAGTGCCCAAAGAAAGCATAACTAACCCATGCCTTCGATCGTGCTTTTCAAAAGGCAGCTATGACCACAGCCCAGCTCCCCAAACCTCAGATCCCACATATCTACACCAGCAAGAACCTGGTGTCAGAGGCTGCCAACTTACATCCCCCTCCACGGCCACAGAAGTGGTTACAAAGGTGGAGGAGCAGGGTCTCACACACAGAATCAAGCCCAAAATGCTCCAGTGAATGCCCTCTAATGCACTTCTGCTCAAGGAGATGGTGTAACTGTGGCTGGTGTAACACCAGCTGAAAGCCTGCCATAAAGAGCTATCTGATCAGTAAACTGGACACATGCACTTGCAAGGGCATGAAAGAGGATTTCAGCCCCAAACTGCCAACAGTCTGTGGTCCTGCTTGAGAACCCATCTGATTCAATCTAGGACAAAAGCTATGTCAGATTTGTGCACTAAATCCTGACTCTTGAGGTCTCTCTTGCTCCATCATTTCCCATGTTTCTGTCAGGGACAGAGGTTGGGGAGAGTTTTCACTGCAGCTGAGGTCTTCAGGGGAGAGGGAAGCAAAAAGAGCAGAACTAAACCCTGCCAAGCTGGCAACCAGGTATTTGAACTCTGCTTTTGGGACCTGTCATGTCCTGTTGCCTTCAGATTTCAGCTTTATCCCGCAAGAGGGACAAGAGAAGTGGTGACCATCAGGAACCCCCAAGAGTGCTTCTGGCAAGAAGAGGGTGGAGGGCAGCAATGCCACTGTCTGGGGACACGAGCACCAGATGTGTCTGCCTCATCTAAAAAGAACTCGGTCACACACACACACGCGCGCGCACATGCCCCAGCTCTCCTCCTACCCTGCACTTTCGTCCATCCACCGTCTCCTCCTCAAAGCTCTCCCCGATTTTGAAGTTGATCTCAGTGGTGCGGACAGTGGTGGAAGTTTTGATGTAGAACTGGTCCCCGTCCTGGCGGATCTCCACATGGGGTTTGGAAGCGGCTGCCACCGCCACTTTCCTGAGCATGGCATTGACACCTGGGCGAAGCGGGGAGGAAACAGAGCTTGAAGTCGCCAGCCGTGCCCCGGGCTGACCTCGCCCAGCATCACGCAGATCAGGGAGCGGGGCGAGAGGCCGGGCACCGCGCGTAGCCCTACGGCACAGCTGCGGCGCTCGGGAGCTGCGGCGCTCCGGCAGGCTCCGCACGGCCGGCACACGCGGGCTCTCTCAGAGATCCCCGCGGCAGAACGCCGGGCCAGCGGCAGCCCGGCTCCCCGGGGCAGGACCGCCGGCGCTCGCAGGTGAGGCGGGGACCGTGCCGTGCCTCGACCTCACCTCCCCGGTTAGGGCTCTCAGCCCTCTCCCGCACCGGCGAAAGCTTCTCCCGCCCGCGGCCGACGCGCGGAGCTCTCCCGGGAGACACCGGGCACCGAAGCGCGGCTGCAGCTGCCACCCCGTGTCCCCTCCCGCGGGACACAGCCCGTTGCCCGGCTCCCCCGCGCCTCACCCAGCGCCTTGAGTAGCTCGTCGAAATTCTCGCTGCTCCTCATCTTCCAAGTGCCGGCGAAGTTGGGCATGGCGAGGCGGGCGCTGCGGAGGGCGGCGGGGACGCGGCGCTGCTGCTCGCTCTCCGGCTCAGGCACCTTGTGAGTGGGGCGGACCGCGGCGGCAGCGGCAGGGAGAGCGGGGCACACCCACCCGACCCCCCACCCCTTCCCCCGGGCCAGCACCACTCTGCCAGACAGCCTGCCCCCTCCCAGTCATGGCCATCCATCCATCCATCCATCCATCCATCCATCCATCCATCCATCCCTCCTTCCTGCCCTCTCCATCCATCACTCCTTGCCGCCTGCCTTGCAGCCTCCACAGCTGCCTCCTGGGGCTGCCCAAGAATGAGAGCCCGATTGTCACTTGTCCCACAAATGAGGCGGACAGTGAGGACTTGATGAAAAGCCCCAGAGGCAGGCAGGGAAGGCAGAGAGCAATCCAACCAGGCGCAGTCCCTCCAGGCTCACACCGCGTTGATCCCACCACGGCAGGGCCGAGGCACAGCAGCCCACTACAGCTCACCCCCGAGCTCCCCGCACGCACGGGTCTCCCAGCTGCCAACCTGCCCCCAGCACTGCTCACCGGGACAGCCAGCAGGTCTGAGGGGTGCCAGGGAGCACAGCCCTTTCTGGGATAGGGAACTGTCGTAAGGAAGTTGTCACTGCCCCTGAGCCGAGTCTCCCTTCTCGAAGAAGGGTGAAGGACAAAGAGATACACGATGCCTAAAGCATTCCCCGGCCACAGCCACGCATTCCCTCAGCGCTCTGGGGCACTGCTGGCAGCAGGAGGATGTAGGTGCAGAACTGGCATCAGAAAGAACAGTGCCCATGGCGGTCACAAGCTTTTATGGAGAAACACAGCAAGCTATTTCACACTTACTTAAATTAACACCAGTGTGCTAAAGATTTGAGTGCTGTTCTGAGCCTCTCATACGTTCCATGACCATTTTCATTGTCTTTGCTTTGAATCTCTCAGTTTCAGGTCAAAGATGCTAGATTAAAGTTCCTTATTGCAGCTGATTTATCCACATGATAAAGTGGAACAGAATTTGACAGGTTAAGGCGTACGGAGTTTTTCTGCTGCTGTTGTGCATAAGGAAGTTCTCAAAACATTCAGAGGCCTGTGATTTCCCACTCAGAACAGAGCCAGATGTATTTTAATTATAGGAAAACCTTTGCTGAGCCAACTTCATGGTACATTCACAACCATTCTTCACTTGTTAGACTGTAAAATGAACACGTAGGTTACTTGAGGTATGTATAAAATGTGTTTACTCCTGGAAAATGAATAGATCTGGGAGTTACTTTAGTATGTTAGGCAGGATTCTACATATGCTGAAATTTGCTCTCATTTTTTATTCCAGGAAGAATTTCACCTGAGTAAGAACCATAGAGCAGAACCAAGTATTTGTCTGTTGATTGTCACTCGTTTTCTACTGATTTTTGGTTTTGCCTTTTCAGAAGAACACCCTGGAGACCTGGCATCCTTCTTTAACTGAAATATTTTGATGAAAAATCTGGGGTTTCTTCCAGGAAATGAACATTTCAGCGAGGAATATCTGTTTTCAATAACAGGGTTTCTCTAAAAAGAGAAACAGAACAATACAAACCAAAACCAAAAACCAGAGCATGAAACATTCTTCAGTTGTTTTAGTAAATGACAATAAATTAGTCCCCATCTGAAAAACTTTGTTTAAAGATTTCAAATCGCCTCAAAGAAAAACACTTGTGAAAAAAAAGACACACAAATAATTTCCTATTGCAAGTAGGTTTAAGACTTTCAAGTGTAAGGCTGCAGGCCCAACAAACACACACCAAGTCTGTACATTGCTATGAAACACTGAAGAAAAAACCTGCTCAGTCCCTCAGTTTCAACTTCCCAACGGCACAACTGAAAACATGCTACCATGGTCTAGCTTTGCTTCCAGAATCCTGCAGAATGTGTATACCTGGAGCCCAGTGGAAGTCCTTAGCTACCTATGAGAATGAGTATGAGCAGCATAAACCAGATGGGAACTCCTATCTCTACCTGAGAAAAGAAACTGGCTCAGAAGATTTTAGGGAAGGGCAATTTAATCTTTAAAGGACCATTTAAGTTCTTTTGTTTGCTGCCTCACTGATACAAACAAGAACTATCCCAGCAGATGTCACCTGAGAGAGTGTTTCTAAGATGCAGGACGCGTGTTCTAGGTGTTGGACTGCGGCCATTGACCTATTTCATGAAGACCAGGAGAGAGCCCTCAAAATACCCTTCATCTAGAAAGTGCATCAGGCTGGAAGGAAGAAGGGCCTTCAGTCAATAAAGGCTCTATTCTGTAATGGCAGCACATTGAGCTATTTATCCTAAATACAGAGATATTGAATTACATTTTTATTTATGTTATTATCTTACCTAAAGACCATGAGGCAGTGTTCCACCTATACAATACAGCTTCTAAAACAAAAACCCAGTTTGCTCTAGAGCGTGTAACTGCCTCTCTGTGGCAATGTGTACGGATTCATCCCTCATTTATACAGACAGGCTGTTTCCTTCCAGCACCGCATAATACAGACTTAGCAACCATTTAGAATTAGATCTCAAAGATCAAGCCCAGAAGGAGTTGCTCCTCTCTGAGAGCGAGGGTCCACTGCTGCCAGCACAGGGGGGACACAGGCATGTGCATTTCCAGAGCCAGTCTTCCCTCTCACCCCTAGTTCTTCATGTATCCACGGTAGTTGAACTGATCACCAACTGATCCCTCCTACCCTTTGAGTTACACTTCTTTTTGTATCCTTTCTGCATGCTGCTTCTCTTTTCTCTTAAATAATTTATGGTTTTCCTCTGTTGATCAAAATAAGCCTTCATGTTTCTCTGGCTTTACTAATTAATTTAAAAGTCATCATGTGCTAAACTCCAAACTCAAAAGCAACCTAACGTTGCTCCAACAAAAGTTTAAAAGCAAAACATCTCTAGTATTTAAGTCAATTAAGACAGCCAAAGCTCAGTGAGAAAAATGGTCTTTTTGTTTTTCCATTTGGTGTTTCACGAAAACATTGTGGACTGTAATCCCATTGCACGGCGGAACACAAATCCCCATTTAGGCTGATAAGGCAACAGAGTGAGATGTAACTTAAACGGCAGCAAATTTCACATGGTTTATGCACTAGTTACACCAACTGATTATGCATAAACTAATGATATAAAAGTCAGTAAGAGCTGAGTTTCTATTTTACAAGCAGTGATCCTATCAGTTTTCTATTTTACAAGCTGTGATCCTATCAGTTAGCTCAATGCTATGAGATTCATTTGCATGCGGAACTGTTTGAAGGAAAGGGAAGGAAAAGATAAGGAAGAAAATATGGAAAGAAGGTGAAAGGAAAGGAAAACAGAGGTGTGATGTAAGACCTGTAAGGTATATAGCACTGTCACAATAGAAAAAAATTAAGACAGAATGTGAATTAGGGTCAGTTTACCGCATGTCGGATCACTCAAATGAAGCACAGAAATAATATCACTCTGGCAGACATGACTCAAGTCTCTACTGTTTTAAAGTGAAGATCAGAAAGCTACACTGATTTATATTAGCTGAGAATGTTGCCCATGGACTTTACTTTAGCCCACTTCATAGATCCTTTTTCCTGCCACAGCAGCAATGATGTTTATCAGGTCATGCTGAAATAACCCAGACTAAATGACAGTTTTACTTCTCTTTCAATCTCCTTCTGCATGTAATTTCCCCATTAATGTTATGAAAAACAGTTTGATTTTCAAAACATGCCCCTCAGCACTTTTTCCCCTTGGCATTTATTTTATTTACCTGAATCCCCTAAGGCTGATCCCTTCCTACAGATGGACCTAATTAATCTTTCCAACGGTGCCTCTAAGACAAAAGAAAGTAATATATGTACAGATGGGACCAGGGCACTCCATCATCTATACAAATAAGTGACCAGTAATGTGACCAAAACTATCCCCTTGAGGTTATTGACTGACCACTGGGAAGTCACACAAGGCTCAGTGTGAACAATAGGTTTTATTTACTAAGGTGGTACCCTAGGAAAAAAAAAAAGAAAGGATTGGTTTAAGGGAGAATATAATAAATTATTGCTGACATGAATAAATTATACAACTGGAAGGTAAATTGCCATCGTAAATTTATCTGCCAAATTAATTTACAGTGGGCCTCTAGCATGACAATAGGTGAAATGTAATATGAATGTATGCAACATCAACAGCATTTCTGCAGAGCTGCATTGTATCTTCTACTGCACTCTAAGTTGAAAGAATACTGACTATTCCCAAGCTGAAATGCTGGAAGGATTTCCAATGCCAGGTTATCCTTTTGGTTTCTGAGACCTGACTAATAGGAAAGTAAATGAATTCTTGCATTGTTAGAGGCAAACAGTAAAGAGTTTACCAGTTTTTTGTTCGTTAAGAAAAACACATATGATCATCTTAATTCCTTCCCTATAATATTCCCTTTCATGGGGAACTAATTGATCTGTGTTCTCCTCCACAATCAGGCTTTAAGCTGGCCACCTGCTCTGTCTTCTGATCTGCTACAATGATACAATAAAACTGAGAATTGTTTCCCCAACCAAAGTAAAATTTGCTTCTCTGACTCTGAAAACAAAGCGAGTTTGACTGTCTTTTCACTTGGGCATTAATTCTGCAGACTGCTGAGCAATTTGATCCTGATCCAGCAATGCGTAGTAGCAATGCTAGTAACACAATCACCATGAGCTGTGCTTTAGAGGTGCTCATGGGTGTGTTTTCCTGGGCCAGTACCAGAATAAAGCCACAAATATCAGGAAAGAGGAAAATCAAGATCACTCAGTCTCAGACTAATATTCCGTCTGTAATATAAATTAGTTTAGAAGACTGTTTTGGAAAAGGGACTTACAAACTGTTAAACAATTTTGTAGAAGGGCCATATTGAATAACCAACATCCAATATAGATTTCTAGTAGCTGGACCTTTTAACGTACATTTGAGCATTTGTAATGTAACAAATTTGAGCATTGACTGAGAGTGTGAGGAACATAAGTGACATTACCTTCTGTCCAAACTGCCCAGCCATCACCAGCTGCCTCGAACAGTTCCTGCCTCCTGAAAGTCAGATTCTGCCTGTGGCTTGGCAGCTGAAAGGGAGTCATCAATCCCCAAACCCTCTGGTTCAGACAAAGCAACATGGCAGAAAGTAACAGCTTAGAAGCAACATTAACAATCTGCCAATTTTAAAATACAGTATTGTATGAACAGGAAGAAAAAAATCTATTCACATGATTAAATAGAGCTTTCTGCTTTATTGGGCAAAACAATGTACTTCAGAAAGAAAAAACTAAACAAGGATTTATTGATTTCAGAATCCATGGCCTGGGGTGAAAGTCATCCTCTGTGAAGAGCATTACACGTTTTAATGGATTTTTTTGTGGAACTCGTAGTCAAGGATGGCTCTCCGAAAGAAGGTGGTCCAGGAAAGTCCCAATTGGTTTTTGACAAACTACCAAATAAGATATTAGCCTCCTTTTCTCTTTCACCAACTTTCCTTTCCTTTAGCTGGAGGAAGCTATTCAGATTGATTTGACTAATTTTGGGGGTGCTTCCCTTCAGCACAATACCTTCACTTCAGACAAGAAAATGAACATCTCTTTAAGCAGTCGAGTTACTGCACTCGCTCACAGGCAACCCAAGACAAGGACTAAGCCAGGAGAGTAGAGGATCCGAGGCAGGAGCTTCCTAGGCTCCTGAGACTGGGACACACTGGTCTACATAAATCTCTAGGAAGTAAAATCAAGCCAGCTCCAAGCCAAAGAGTCTTTCATAGGTATGTCCAACAGTCAGGAACAAAGTTCCTGTTCCCCTACCGGAGACTTTTAAGGAGATACCTCATAGGAGGTATTTATTAGATGTCTCCAAATGTGCACTTCAGTCAGGCAAAGGATAGAGGTGTTGATAAAGCAGCTCTTAAAACCCAGCCTTTCCTTTGAGCTATGTCTGGTAGTTTCCCCATGTGGTCACTACAAAAATCTGAACAACGCTGGAAAACCGAGACCAGTGCTCTGGGTGTCACAGCCTTGCTTTGCTACTTCAGGCCGTGACATTGCTGAAGTTTGGTTGTTAAATTGGAAATGCTCCCTATAATCACTAACGTAGAAAAGTTGTTTCTTTTTCATTAAGGGGTTACCACGACATTTGAAACCAGGGATTTTCATAGGGGCTTTCAGGAACCCAGCAATTCTCCTTTTCTTGAACAAAAGGCATTAATAAAGCTGTAGCTGTCAATAGAAAAGTAATCAAACTGTGTCAGCTCTCTGAAGACAATGCAGGTCTATTAAGATTGACTTACTCAGGCAGATGGACCAAGCTGATGTGTGGTCATTAGAGATTCTTAAAGGATCTTCGTCTCCAGGGATAGAGGACCATGGTATTTTTTCCAAATGTCCAGAAGAAGAATGAGTGAATTCAAAGGAATATATTCTCATTTAGGTCTGGACTGAACTCCCAACAGGGCCATGTCCTGAAGCTATAGAGCCCATGCCATTTGCACAACCGCAGGTTTTACTCTGGTGCCCTGACCTTTGTGTATGTGCTAAATTCAAAAGCTTTCCACTACATCTGGCAGACAAAAAGAAGATGAAGAAACTTCATTTTCCCTTTCCTAACAAAACAGAGTATTTAGCATTCCACATAAATTAGAACCAGGAAATAGGGATCTTATCCATTAATTCAATTTAAAATTCCAAATGTCCTTGAAAGGTTTTTCATCAGCCTGTTTCGAAGCAATAATAAGTCTAAGCATTTCAGCTAGTTCTTACCAGCATAAACAGCTATAACTCTACTAGTTCCAAGGAAGACACGACAATTTATACTATGAAAAGATGAGGTCTAGAAGTATGCAAGCCGTAGGTGTTCTAACTCCTATCAATTCTTCTGCCAGCTTTGTTTTGTCCTGCTAAACTTTGCTCAGAAAATGACCTTGAGTACAACTGCTCCTTCTATTGTTAACCCTCTGACCTTCTAAACTAACATCCCTTGCTCTTTCTAATTCAGAAGGTTTCTGGGGCTTATTAACTGAACAGGCCAAGTGACCGTTCCCAACAGAAACCAGAGTCCCTGACAAGGAGGTCATTGTTTTCCAGGCTTCCTCCCTAGTACTAGATCTGCAGATTTCAGACTGAAAAGGAATAATGCAGACATTCTTTGTCTAAACATTATCTGGAAAGCATCAAGATAACTCAAGCCACTTCCTCGCCAATTAAGATTAGAGGGGTCATCTCTAGGGACCGAAGTGATTATGGCCACAGTTTTCAAACTTGGATGATGAAATTTGTAGCAGACTATATCATGAGGCATCTAAATAAAAGAACCTCAGTCTTCAAAATTAATAATAATTTGAAGTAATGTCAGTCAAAAGAGAGGGTACTCAGCACCCCTATGAATCGAATATTTTTACTTACATCCCTCACTATATGCTTAGATGAATATCTGAAAGTAATCAAATTTGGAAAGTGTGAACAAATTTCCCAAAAGAAGATGCTGTCATTAGGCTTCTAAGTTTAGAGTTTAAGATCCACGAGATCTTGGAAAAAACAGAAATTCTGGCCGATATACAGGGGTGTACTACGACGGGCTTCAGTCCCTTAGGAACAGCAGACCATGTTCATGCAACCCATTAGTACAAATAAGTCATTTTCTACAGCATTTGTCTCACTTTTCCCAAGAGCCCCTCCCTCAAAAGAGGCCACTAAAAAGCTAAGAATCGAGGAAATCAATTCTCTACGTTTTAAAAGATCTTTGAGCCTCTCTTATTTTAAAGGTGATGGCAGTGAGTGTACGGGCTCCCTGAGGAGGCTGCAGTTTCTCCCAGCAGCACCACCTAGCGCAGAGCACGCTCCCTGTCGCTGCGCCCACGGAGCTCCTCCATCTGTATCCCAGATGCATTCAGCCTTGAGCGGTTTCCTATGAGCATCTTCCATCAATAATGTTAACAGGAAAAACATGGGAGAAGGACAGGATGTTATGTCAAGTAATTTCGAGACATCAACTCGCAAAGTAAGGCTAGGTGAAATACTACAGCTGAATTTCAGGAGGGTATTTTTAGAAAAGCTGACAAACAGAAAGTTCATTACATAGGTACACTGTTAAAGGGGAATTGCTAAATTTACACTTGGTTGTGCTGATGCAATCTCTTTACTTTTCAGAAGAGCTGACAGAAAAAGGGACCACAGGGAAGCTGCAGGGACATTACAATTTTTATTTTAATGTAATACTGGTTTATTTTGCAAAGAACAGCAACATCTTTCCATGCCAGAAACCTAAACAGCAATACCAAAACACAAATTTTTAGAGCAAAAAGTTAAACACTTCCTTTGTACCATTAATTACTGTGGGTCACTGAATAAAGAGCACTCTCCTCATCTGAACTCAACTTCTGCCACCAGACTGTCAGATGGCTATGGCTTTCCAGCCACACAAGAGATTTTTCCTTCAGAAAAGACAAAAAGAAAGGCATTGTTTTTTATAACATTTAGAGTGTTTGCGACTGGGCAGATAGTTTATAAAAGCACAAATGTCATTACATGCACATTTTAAAAGCAATAGTCTACATCTAAAAAAAAATTTAATAGTTCCATGTAAACAACCAGACCTAAATCATAAAAGGGCCAATGACCACAGACAACACTCATCTTTTTCAGCTACGCACTGTTTTCTAATATTGCATTAAAAAGGCCCTCCCAAGATTAAAGTCCCCATTATGTCATATGCTATAGATGTAATTCTGTCTACATTTTTCCATTCAGAAATAATGGCGAGTGCTATTTTCTGGGTAGAAACAAATCAATGTCCATATCTGTCCCAATGTCCCTGGCTGTTAAATCTCTGCTAAAATGAAGGCTACAAGCCTAAGCAGAATCTTTGAAGAGAAATGGAGCCCATATGTCAGAGACACAACTTCAGATTATCACAGCTGGAAATGAAGAAATTGTGGTATATTGATTAATTTTGATTTTGCTTAATGAGCTATGACAGAAAGCCACTAAGATGAATGCATCTTCCCTTCTGGAACAGGAGGGGTTCTGCTCATAATACCACTGACTGTGAATGGGGTCTCTCTAATGGTTTTTTTAAATTTGTTTCTGAAATTTCGTGATCTACTGCCAGTAATGAAAAAACAGACTAACCAACTAAAAGAGTAATGGAGGCTACTTTTGTGAACAAAGAGATGTTCCAGTATCAGAAGCAAGCTTACTGGGAGGGCTGTCTGTGATCTAAAACAGCAGGAAAAGTGAATAATATCAAGGCAATTAAACTGTATTCAGGAGCTTGTTGTGCTCCAGGAATCTGAACTCACTGTCCAGTAAGGACTTGATCCACTACAGATTTCGGTGGACTGTGGCATAGGTGTAGCACAGGTGTGGCACAGGTGGCAGAATGCCTAAGCAGCCTATGGGATACCAAATACCTCTGCTTCCAAGTGCCACATATAGGAGCTGCACCTGCAAAGCAAGAAACTGAGGAGCAGAAGCCTTGATCAATGGAGGGAACTAAGAACTGGATAGGATTCAGTCACAATGGACTCACACTCTCCAGACAAGGCACACAAGGACAGATTGGGACACCAGCTACAATTATCTTTGTCCACTGTTACACACGTGACAGGTTTGCTGGTCTGCTCAAACAAAACAAACCTCCCTGCGAAAGAACAATACCTCGCTGCTTATGATTTTGAGATGTCCCAGTTCTAGAAGCAATATTTGCCTTTGGGATGTGGGCTAAGTATCATGGACTTAATAATAAAACACTTAACTCATAAGAACAATTATAGTAATGAAAAAAATGTTTACCATCCCTTTGAAGGTAGTAAACAGCATATAAACTCCTGCCTTTCTGCTGTTAAATAGGATTTTCATTCTGATGATTTATTTCTTGCTTCAGAAAGACACTGAAGACACCGCCTGTAGCTGTGATTAGACAGAATATACTTTCACAACCATCTCTAATGTGCTTCCCATGTTTTTTAGACTAATGACTGTGACAGTGTAGTTTGCTGCTGGCTAAAGGTTTCAAATTCTGTTTTATCTGACAGTTGTAAAGGCTTGGTTGTACCACACTCACATGCAGTGAGGGGTATGACACTGGCTATATATAGTGTGCCCCACCACGAGTCACTTTGGGTAGGAAGAAACCCCACAAATACATGTAATGTATTAGCAGGTTAAGCCATTCTCTCCCACACCTGAAATGACCTCTATCTCCAGTTCAGCTGGCACACTTTTCACATGGAGTCCCCAGCCTTGGAAAAGGGTAGGCAAAATATAGGTGAAGCATTTGACCAGTCATATTGTATGATCCTGATGAGGGAAGCAGTCTGTGCAGTCAGCTCCAAAATGTCATCCCTTCCTGGGGATGCTGTGACATTAATTACATCTGACAAGAAGAGTAGGTGGGCCACCATGTTAAATACAAAACAGACTCACAATAAAAAGTGAGACGGGAGCAGGAAGGATAAGTGATACACTGAAAAGACAAACTGACAGCTGACTACCTATGTGGGATTCTAATTGAAGTTGTACCCAATCTATGCCTCCTGAAGCAAGAATTAAAATCCCTCAGTACCCTGCAGGATCTGTAAAACTTGATTTTTTTTTTTTTTTTTGGCACAGATCTTAGCTTTTCACAATAAACCCACCAGTAAACTGGAAAAAAAAGATCTACAACATGGTGTCCTGATTCTAAATGTGTACCAAAAATGGAATGCAAACAGTATGTAAGGCCAGCTAGAGCTCACATAGCACTAATTAAGTGCATGACAGTCCCGACTATTATATCCAGAAGCCTCTTTACTGCTGCTTGTCACAGCCCAGCAGCAGCACACCAGCAACCCTGGTTTCAGAATAGATTAAAACCTTTCATTTCCTGGCCTTGGGCACTGACAGCAAGAGAAGAGAGAAGGTCATTTACTCATGATACCACTGCTTGTTTTAGAGTAGCTGTGCTGGACTGATTCTTTGTGACCTCTAGACACCACGAATGTTGTAGTGGATGAGAATATTAGGAGAGCACCCTGTGCTTGTGTAGAAAGATGACGGGAGTATTAGAAACATTTACTTCACAAAGCCACCGGGCGTACAAGCCAACACATTGAAACAGTTTTTAAGTTCTTGGCATCTCCCCCGGGCTAATTGTTTCACTTGTGGGACAAAAAGAAATAACCAATATTTGGAATCTTATCAGAAGACTATGAAGAAAAATCATGTCCCTTAGTCTGCAACTTAAAAGAATGGTACTGTAGGAATCTAATGTTTTATTACTATCTATCTGAAAATTATGTTTACATAAAACTGATAAAATTTAGAGGTGCCACAAACTAAGAAAACAAATCATATCTGTCTGTGATTTTCTTGCAAATTCCCGTAAATGTAAAGAATTGGAGAGAAAACATTATTCTGATGTTCTTTTCAACTTGTTTGCTCTGTGAAAAGTAGGCTCCAGTAAATTCTGGTGTTTTGCTCAAATCCTCTCTGGAGCCAGCTCTGCCCTGTAGGATTAGTTTCAGTTTGGAGATGGGAGGGTAAATCTTAACCAGGACTATGCATGTACATTACGGTCACCCATGAGCACGCAGTAGCAGTGTCATAGCATCTAGTTGTTCCACATCCCCTTTTATATCTTTATCAAATAAACAGCACAGAGAAAAGCATTTTAAAAAATAAGAGAAGTGGTAACAAACCCACAGACTTGCAGGAGGACTCCCTGCAGCACCTACTTCAGTTTTAAACTCATTGCTTTAAATTGGTTTGGTTTTCTGCCAGCTATATCTCACCAGGGTGCCTATTTTCAGCAATAGCATGAAAGCAAACTCACACTTTTAAGTGAGATGCCAGAGTTGGATTTAGTAAGGAGAAAAAATTGGAAATTAAATTTTAAAACTCCTTGTTATATCCCCATCTTCACATGAAAGTACAATGTCAGAATAAGCCTCTGGCTCAGGCAAAAATAAAAAAAAAGATGAGACTACTGTACTTCACACTTGTAGAGAAACTCCTGCAGCATAAAGCTCTGCATGAGGGCTGTGGCAGAAACACAGACTTTCACTGCAGATGCTAATATCATCTGCTGCTTTAGGAAATCATTATTTCTCTACCACTTGGGTCAGTTCTATGAAGATTAACTCATACTGCAGTGGATATCACTGTACTGATATCTAAGAACTTCATCTGACAAAAAAACAAATTTATGTCTTTCACATGCATACACTTTTGTAAGCAGCACCTCCTCACCATTTCTCCCTAATACACAGAACAGTGCAAGATAGAATAATAAAACTTTATCTATGACACTGATTTATTTCCCTCATTGGAGATATTCAAAAACCATCTGAATGCAATCCTGTACTACAATATTCTCCAGAATGACCCTGCTTGAGCAGGGAAGTTGGGCCAGATGACCCACTGTAGTGCCTTCCAACCTTAGTTATTCTGTGATCCGGTGATTTCACTGTTACACAAACTTTTAGGAAAAGGCACTGTTTTATCTGGAACATTACGAAAATTCAGCTATTTGCTATCACTTCCATTAAATGAAAGTCACATTCATTCACAAAGGGTATTTTCCAAAAAGCTTAGAAGGGCACTTTGATATGAATGCACTCCTAATGCAATTGAAAATGGGGGAATCTACTCAAAGGGAAAAGATAGGGAAAAGCAGAAAATTACTTATTTATGCCACTTCCAGAGTTTTAGATATATTTTTTTGCATCAGAGCCTACATAAAACATTGTTTTTCACCCTACAAGATTTTAAAAACAAACTATATTAATCCCCAAGCTTTTAGTTATTATCCACTCCAGAGCAGTCAGTGCTAACTTTCTGATGAAGCATAACACACACAGAGAAATACCTTGACACACTACACAAACAGACAAACCAGAGAAGTATTATTCTTCATCATGGCAATGAATCTCAACTGCTATTCTAGGAAAGTCTAAATCTTGGACTTGAAAGGAGCTGTTTTGTTCACTGAAACTGTTAAACCCAATCATCTCTCTGTGACTGCCCGATTCTCTGTGGCCCCAAGAGCTATTTCTAGTTTATTTAATGATATTTAATTAAGTCTCCATTAATGCTCATTCTGAAACAGTTTCATCATTACCAAGAATGACTGCTATTAACTGCAAAGAGGGCAGCCCTGGGCACTGAAAGATCAAAGAGTAATAAATCAGCTTATTGGTTGAGCAAGGCACTTTTAAATCTGTCTATAACTGTCTCTGAAAACTTTCTAAACTTGCTAATGGTGCAGTATTATAGTTCTGATTGCATTTGAGTTTATTTAATTATGCTAATTATTCACAGTTTTCTTACCCTGGTTGTTACAAACCATGAGCTGATGGATGTTACAACAGTCGAGGCATTCATGCACAGGCATCTATTTACTTCATTGCTAATGCATGCTAACATGATGATGCATCTGTTCTTGTTACTTGCCTGTTTCAAAGGACACTGATTTTGACATCGATCCAATTATTTCATCTGGAGATTATTTATTATATAATAATAATTCAGAACAGATCTTCCTAGCCTACAGACTCAGGCTGGGCTGTCTGCAATCTCTCAAGTGCGCCCAGTGAAACCAAAGAGGCTGCTCCAGGAGTAATATACTGTTGCATGTGAAAAAGAGAAGCAGACTCCAGCCCATTGTTACAGGATTATTGCAGAACCTATTGTACTGAGTGCCAGATGATAAAAGGGCCAGCATTTGTAGCTAGGAATAATCTTGAGAGTGAAGACAAGTAGCTTATGCTTAGCAAGATACAGTCACAAAAACAAGTGAATCTGTGCAGATGAGTCAATTGTGATAGCAGAACTGTAGATAGAACAATCCAAATCATCGAGACAAAGAAAAGAATATTGCAGCAGCAGAGATTCAAGTCCCAGGATGAAAGTTTCGCCCTGTGGCTGTCATTATCACAGAGATTTTATGAGGAAGAACTCTCAAGGCTTTAGAGATGGGAAGGTAAAAACACAGGAAAGAGGCAAGTCAAAAGTGAAGTTCGAGTCTGAGAAACAGACCTGAGCAATACTCTGAATTATGATGTTTTCCTCAGTGACTGGGAAAGACATAGGGAAGATAATGAGCTCTTTTTGGCTAGCTTGAACTTCAGCTAGTTGTGAGGCCTTAATGAAAAAAGGCAGAAACGAGTACAGTGATTTCATTTGAAATTATGTGGGAAAATTACGTTACTCAGAGATGTGTAAGAGAAGAGATTTACTTCAACAAATATGCTTTGATAATTACAAGCTGTTACTAATTTTACACTCATTTTACAAGGTCACTTCCACCTACAAAGACAACTGAACAACTAGAGCTACACACAGGATGCACTTCCTTTGAAATAGTGGGGAATCAGAAATATCAGGGGGACATTGATCTTTACAGAGATCTCCAGAAGAAATCTGCAGTCACCTACTAGAGTGGGGTCCTTGGATTCATTCTGAATCCTCAGGTTTGTTCTTCCTTCTCTTTTTCAGACATATGGTTAGAGTTCTGTTTTCTGCAATGCTTATTGTCTTGTGGTGCAGACTTTATTTACACTCCACATGAATCCTTTATCACGTACAGGCCTCACATAGGATACAAAGGGATGCCAGTTCCACATTCCTGGACCTCTCATATATGAGTGTTTTTAATTATAATAATTTTGCCAGAAAATATACACCTAAACCACAAGTACTGTGCCTACAGCAATAATTTTTCCAAGCACGTGTGTTTGCCTTGAATGCACTGCAATGACAGGATAAAACACGTCTGATCAGAATTCAGTACATGGCGTATGTTTCAGAACACAGGTTATGGAGATTGGTCTCATCGGAGATGAAAACAAAATATATCCACTCTAAAAAGGAAAGGTTATACCTGTTCATGCGAGGAGTTTGGCATGATATAAAAAAAAAATTGTTGTCTTGACTGGATTGCATTAGGGCAGAACCCTCTGGCAAACACTGGGATTTCTCATGTTTTGTAAGTAATGACCTGAAAGAGTAGAAGGGGATGAAGGAAACTCTGGAAAAGGGGTAAACATGTTCCCCAGCACCATGTATGCAGCACCATCAGTTCATGGAGAGCAAGAAGCAGCAGTATCGTGGGTAGCAGAGAGCATCCCCTCTGCCTGTCCCTCCAACCTTCCTCTCCACCACAAACTGTGGTGAAGTTCTGGTTCCCTGGAGCCCAGTATCTGCCCATACTGCCCAGTTTGTCTCCTCTTGCCTCAGCAAAGAGGTTTACATGGCTCGCACTAGCTGGATTTCCCCACAGAGAAGCAGGTAAAGAAAGAAGCAGTAGACAGGCGTGTTTCCTTTCTTCTTGCACAATGTAGCCGTCTGAGAAAGTTCAGATCAGCCTGACAGGATGGTCATTTCCACACTAACTCACTGTGTATCTCAGATTTCCTCAGATTGTTTTCCCCTTTGCTTATGGACTGCCTCCCAGATCTGTTTTACCAATTGAAACAGAGCCCAATTAGGTTTTCAGCAGCTTGCTGAAAAGTCAGGCAATGAAGAGCCTAGAAAGACTTGAGACCCTGGTTTTCCAATAGATTAAATTCCTTCAAGGGCAGAGCCTTCCTGTGCTGCCTCACACCTCCCTCTTGAAAACATGGAAACATTTGGGGAACTGTCACATCGGATTTTGTTACCATACTCTAATGCAAGGAGACCGGAAAGTGACCCAATTCATACAAAAAAGAAAAAAACCCCAGCAGACCAGCAATAACAAAAAGAATTTGTGCAGACAGCAATGCAGAGATGGCAAAGCAAAGGGGATTGTGTTTACTTAGCAAGCTGATATTTTCTTGAAGGAGCTAGACAATGTAAATCCTCACAGGCAAGCTCACTCTGTTAAAAACTGAGTTTTGTCCACTTGCATTTGGCAGAAATCTAGCTCTCAAATGCAATTACTCAAGGCAATCAAAAACCCTTTTGCTTTTATTCAGTCTCTCTAAGGTAAAACTGTCCACTGAGACCCATGACGTACAGTCTGCATGTCTTTAACTCAGCGCCTTATCAGCAGTTACCATAACATATTTCTATTACCACACGTAATAAACCCAAGAACTTCCCATCTCCGGAAAAGAGGCCGTTCTTGCCCTGATTTGCACAGAAGAAGAGGTGAATGCACCATGCAACATAACTGGCCACAGCTGCCATCGCGCTGGGGACAAACAGCCAGCCAGGTTTGCCACTCTTCCACACACAGGCTCAGGAAGATGAGTAGATTCTGGCTATGCAGGGCTTAGGGCTCTAGGGCAAAGGGTATCCGATCCCAGCTCACATTACTGAGTGTCCTTTAGCTTTTGTGCATTCCTCTTCCAGAAGAGGCCTTTTCCTGGGCCTTGCTCAGTTTCTCAGAAGACAAAACCTGGCACGGGAAGCAGCATATGGAAACAAGAGACGACTGGTCCTTCATACTTACACTAGAAATCTGTAATTTGTTTTTTCTTCACATTGTAAATTATTCCAATTCTAAACACGTGCTGGAAAAGCTGCTTTTCAAAATCTAAAACTGCTGCAAAGGATCATGTGCCAACATTTAGACCACCGGCTGTGAAGCTGAATTTCCCTTTTTCTCTTCTGATGTTTGATAGAGCACCTTTTATATTGAAAAGTGACTCTTCTCAGAGAGGGCCCCATAGCCCACACATATTTTATCAAAATGTATGGAGACTCTACTAGGAGCAATACCATCTCAGGAACTGACAAATCTGACCTAGGCAAAACACATCAGTCTCAAATATCTTCTTAAAACTGATTCTTCGTGATTTGGGCAACAATCTTCACTGAAACAATCTTCACTGAGGAGATGGGAGAAGGCTTTTCTTACCTTCGTCTCCTGTAATTAAGACTGAGAACCAGCAAAATACTTAAGCATCATGATTCCAAATACTTGTATTTCAATGCTAAAACACTTAGTGCATGCTCAAATACCGTGCTGGATCAGGACCTGAGCACACTTGTGTGTACGCACTCCAGCAGTGCAAAAGAGCCAGACAAACCCCTCCACCTTCTGAGCATTCTCATAAAATCCCTGTTTATAAGGTCAGTCCCGAGAGGACTACTGCTGTCCCTTCTCTTATCCAATACTGATCTACTGGGCCAAACCTCTACTTCTCTGCTTTCTAAGACTGTGTCTGTGCTGTCTGTTTGCACTGGACTGGTGAATGCTGTGCTGGCCAACACTCACATATTTTTACTACCACCTTGCTTGGTGTTCAAACCCCTGTGATACAGCTTTTGCTGTTAAACTGCCGGCTAGGGACTTGTACCACTCCCATATACTCCAGCTGGGACCACTGCATGTCACAGGAACATCCAGTGGTGGCACTCAAATTGAAAATATCCCAGTTATTTTTATGATGACTGTAGCACTTCAAACAATAACCTGCTAAATCTCTGCCATTAAACAACATATTAACTAAGACTAATAAATGAGAGCTAGTGACTGCCCTTCATGGAATCTGGTGCTGCCTTGAAAGGGCCTAAAAGATCACTCCCTTCCTGACCTCGGAAGTTTAGGGGTCAGTGAGTAATTGTTTTCATGCAGGATCAGCTCTGGCCTAGGTGTCATTACAGAGATGTGCATGACTTCCCTCCATTAGGCAGCACCAAGAGCTGTGGCTAAGTGGGTCACAGATGCAAACAGAGCTCAGCGCAGCTGCTCAAACTCGTTGTTCTCTTTCAGCTGAGCACAGAAAGCACTACCTCCTGTGCACTGCAAAAGCCACTTCTCTAGCACTTATCAAATATCACACGATGAACACATTTAGGGGTTCCTCACCCTTAGTACCTCTGAATCTACCCTCAAGGGCCAAGACACCACTGGGAAAATTGCACTCTCAGTATTTTCGAGGCATTGACCTCTGCAAGCAAACCTTCCCTCAGGAGTTTCCCAACATGGTTTTTGAGAATTTGCACTTCAGTTTGGAAGGGACACTTGCATTTTAAATAGCATTTCCAAACCATCAAACCTGAAAAATCAAAAAGCACAGGGTTCCAGGTGTCACTTCATAAATTAACTCAAATGTCAAAAGTGTCGAAGGAAAGGTTTTCTTGCCACAGAAAACACAAGGAACTGAAGATTTACTGGTATCACAGCATCCAAATTCCAGTACAGCGTTATGTGATCTCAGCAACAATCCTCCAGTCACAGCAATTGATCTGAAATTCACTGAAATCGGGAGTTGTTTTTCCTGTCTCTCTTTTTTTTTGGTTCTATGTCTGACTTAGAAAGCTTGAAACCCAGAAGACAATTACCTTACATACAAAATCTCTTATTTCCTCATGCCATGCTTCTGCTAATGTCAGTAACACATCACTAAACATAGGTGGACCAAAGCAGTCAAACAATCACCTCATTACATATCTGAATTTTTTTTTCATTATATGAAACACCCATCACTGATACAATGTCAAACGTGAATGAAGTACTTATGATGGGAACTCACAAAAGTGTCCAGCATTTTATATGAGGTATTTATGGAACCGATTCAGTAGAGACTTGAACATGTGTTCAGGACCTAGTAAAATCTATGAGACAAGAACACATGGTCTTGCTGTGCAGAAATAGGATGTTGAATAACCACTGTAAAATGGGCTTTCACAGCCAGCAACGACACAGTGATTTAACCAACTTGTATGGTTTGAGTCAAGCATCCCATCCAGAGGTAGCTGAACATAATGTTTTATGATGTGCCATACTTAGTCCTCCTCCCTCTGACTTCCATGGGAGCCAGAGCTTGCAGAGCACTGGCATTTATCCTCCAGCACAACTCCTCTGTGTAAGGTTAATACCGTCAATTTGATTCACAGGGGTTTGTGAGCCAGACAGGCAAACTGAAGAAGAAAAAGCCTCTCTCACAAGGGGACAAGAACACGAAAGAGGTTGCCCAGCAAAGTCATCAAAGCAAACAGCATGAATGAGACAGTGTTGATGAAGACAGAAGTGGCATTGAAAGCTGCAATAACAAAGCAGGGCAGTGACATGAAGATAAGTGGCAAAGTAATTGTCTGCTTGAGCCAAGTGTATCCATACAGTCCGTCTGCCAGCAAACCATGCAAATGGACACCAGGCACTGAAAATCCAAGTACCTATTTATGTAAATATATTCCAAACGGTGACACAAAAATACATAGGAACAAATACTTAATAAACACAACTAGAAGGTTTTAAGAGTATCTGAGCTAATTATTATGAACATTCTTTGCATCTGCTGCTAATGAACGAAGGGTTTTCTTCCTGGGTTTTCTTCCTAATTATTCTAAAAAGCCAGAGTTGTGTCCTCTACATTTGATCCTCTAAAAGTTTTTCATATAAAAGAGACTCTTGATGTTACAAAGGTGCCACATTGCCAGGCCAGTTTTAGCAGCTAAGTGGATTATCAATTTATGAAGAGAGTCCCTGAGAAGAACAAAGTTAATAACATTTTACAGTAGAGCAAATAACATCTCCAGAGACTGGATCTATGGTGCCTTCACTGCATCCTTAGTGAATTGTAAATAGCTTGGTCAGGCAGAGAATGTCCCATAGGAGGTGAAGGAAAACCCCTTCCCTCCTCTCTGCCTCCCAGTTCAGCAAACTATTCAAGCCTTTGTCTGGATGGATCAGAAAAAAGAAAAAAAAGGTCCTTTCTCTTGTCTTCTTTATTACCACTCATCATAACCTCAATGCCCCAGATGCAAGTAGAGCCAGCATTCTGGGTAAAGCGCAGGGGATCCCCGATGCCTTCCTCCCCCTGCTTTGTGGGAACAGCACCTCACTTTACACAGGCAGTGACCGCAGACATTCACTGGCACCTGAGCATTGAACAGCACTTGGCTGAGGGTTGGCACAGAAGAGCCTTCCATTGTACATTATGTACTGATACCAAAATAAAAAGAACACAGTCAGGCTTAGAAGAGTGCCTCAGATTATGTGGCCAATACTTCGTTGCTCACAACTAAACAGCCAATTATAAATTGACAGCCAAAAGTGTTTTCCTAGAGCTCAGGTAGTTCAGTTTTGGTGCATAAGGTCATCAGGTCATCCCCAGCTGTCATGTATATCTGAAGCCACAATAGCAAGGGACATACATTAATTTTGGTAAAACGTGAAATTCATCATCCTGGAGAGAAAAGTTTTACTGCTAGACTTGATGTATGGGTTGAAACTTTGTGCTTTCTATAAGTCAGTCCCAACTACATGCACGATGTTTTAAAGCGCCTTATTTCAATCCTGACAAATGAGCACCAGATGTTTCTTTTATCGTAGTTGCATTCTATATGGTCATTCAACATTTTAGGCTCATGTTAAGGTCTGAGAAACTCTCTCTGATCCACCTCTTGCTCCTTAAAAAAACCAAAGCTGTGAGAGAGAATAAAATAAAGAATAAAATATGATAATTCTGATTAAGTAAATAAATTAAGGAAGAACTGAAGTCTTTTCGCAGAGAGAAAGAGAAGATAGGTAGAAAATAACGTCTGGGTTCAGTTATCATCAAGCACAGACCAATTGTTAGAAAATCTCTCATGAAGAACAATGACTTTTGCTCTTTTTTTGCTTATTTTATTGTTCCTTTCAAAACAACTGTGCTCTGAAAGGTTCTCTTTGACCTATACATGCCATAAGCAGGAGGTTAAAAGGCCTGTAATGTAACCATCTAACCATTCTGGCTTCTCTGCAGGTGACACTGGGGATGAGGTTCCTTCCATGGGGAAGCGAGTCTAGCTTCTAGGATTTATTTGTTTAATTAACAGTTTTATGTTCCTCTTTTCTTCCTAGAAGCAGCTGCTCATTCACTCCAATCTCACTGCCCACCTTATCCATTCCAAAGGAACCTGATCCATTCTGAAGGAAAGTACTCTCCAGGCCAAGCTTTCCCCTGACTAGAACTCCACCAGGACACGTCGGGCTGGAGCTGCATAGTGCCAGCCAGAGAAAGATTTGCTCCTGCAAGTGCTAAGTATTATTTTCATTCCTGTTAGGCCGAGTCTCTGGCAGTTTTGATTTTCCTTTCCATTTTTGTCTGTCCCAAGTACTTTTCCTTGCTTGTTGAACAAATACATCGAAATACTTCCTTTCTTGTTAGCAAAACAAGTTAGTATTTAAGTGTAAACTCAAAGCAGTGTCAGTGTGTAGGTACGCACTGAGCTAGAGCCCATACCAAGAGGCTGAGAAACGGGTTCCATTCCTCGATCTACCACTGACTAAATTCGTCACCTTGCTTCAGATTTCACCCATCTGTGAAATGGGATAACGATCCTTCCTTAACTCATAGGGCAAGAATGTCATTAATATTTGGACTTGGTTTCAGATTCTTGAAGAAGAGATTTTCCATTCTATCATTTCCCTGTTTTGGTGAGCCCTTGGACTACAGATGTGACTGCAGTTCCAATTCTATATCCTATAAAGTGCGATGACTGGGTTTGGTGCCATCACTCACAACACGCAGTGCCTTTACAATGGATGTTTTTGGAAATAAGACAGGAGCTTTTTTAAAGCAAAGCTTTGATTTGAAACTCTTCGAACTTCATGAAGGTTTATACTTGACTCCAGAGCCCAATTCAGCTGCTTGGAACCATCAGAGAAACCTATCAGTGAAAAGGCACATTGAAGTTGCAAGAAAAGGGAAGAAAGGGGACAGTAGTTGACAAAAAGATATAACAAAGAAATAAGTGAGCAGAGGAAAACCAACAAAAGCTGAAAGTTCATCAAATCTGCATGCAAGGAACTGGAGTTGTTTCAAAAGTGGAACTGAAGACTGTATTAGGATTTGACTTTCTGTGGCTCTCGGCTTTTGCCTCAACTGCCCCAATGCCAATGCACTACAATGCAGACACATGCTATACAAAAAAGGTGTAGGTACTCTGAGCGACTTGATGGAGGAGACAGAGATCTGAAATGAACGAGCAAACACTGCAAATGCCATTCCAATTCACTCCCAGGAACACAGACTCTTAATGATTCCTAGAGACACAGTAAGCAACAGAAGCAGAGGATTCTTTGCTCCTGCCACAACTGTTCAGAGTCCTCAGACACAGAAGGATGTGCAATGATCAATTTTTCATTATGAATGCCAACCTCCCAGAAAGAGGACAGAGATGCTCTTGCTGCTGCTGCCCCACAATGGGCAGATGGTACATACACACATACATACATACATATATATATATGTGTAACAGGACACACAGGCTCCGTGCTCTGTCACAAGTCGCCCTTTGTTTCTGCAGCACCTGTGGGTGACCGAACCTACACTGAACCCTAAGATGGATAACAAACCCAAAATTGATGGATCAGTCCTGAAAGGAGCCTGGAATTGAATCCAGCTCTCTGCAGGCACAGTTGCATTACACAGCCCCTTTTCTAAACTGTCATGACGTGACACTAGTAACCACAAAAATACATATTCCCGTATTACCCACTTTGGCAAACACCACCACATAACTTAAGAACCATTCTCATCTTCCTCAAACTCACTAGCAAATGAATTATTTAGTGTGGAGCAGGGAGAGAAGTTGACAAGTCTGGCATTTGAATGCTGCAGTGTTCATGTACCTGCAGAGCTGGAGCTCCCAGTTCATTATCTAGCCTTCCTGTTTTATGGAAGTTCATGTGTCTTCAAAACCTTAATGAATCAAGGCTTACTTGGCATTTGTCTTGTGTGCGAGGCTGGTGTTGAACTGTGAATGCTGATCTGAACTGGGACTGTAGTAACAGGCCACAATGGCACTCGGCCTGTGTTTTTAAATTGTCTTGCTCTCAATGTCTTGCTCTCTGCAGCTGAACTTTGGGCTGGGAAGTGCCTTTTGCAATGTTTACGTGGCAACCAAAGTCTTGACCTAATTCACTTCTATGTGTAAGCACAATAGGAGAGTGAACACAATGGTTTTTAATATGTCAGGTTTCTTCCCTGTAATGTTGTTTTAAAAACTGCCATTTGAACCCAGAGACACTCCTAAGGCATTGTTGCCATTAGGGCTGAACTATCCATACAGACACAGTGCTCCAGAACAAGGACAGACATACAGAAACCTGCTCTCAGTCACTATTCCACAGAGGCAATTGATCTGTAAATCAAACATGTGGCACACTTTGCTTCAGATTATCCTCTTGATGCACCAAAGCAGCATCTAATCAGCTTTCACTCTAACAAATACAGATTTGTGTCATAAGTGATGTAGGAAATAACCCACAATCTCGCTCTGCACTCTCACAGGAGAACAGCAACAATCTTTTGCCACGAAGGCCTCAGGTGTTCAGTGTACAAAGTAAACACCAGTGCACAGAGAGAACTTTGCATGATATGAAACCTCTGGAGGGATTAGAAACACTTTGTCTGTCAAAGATTACTGCAGTACTCTATAAAGAACTGCAAAGCCAATCTGGATTGTTTGAACATAAGGTGAAAATATTACATTTTAAGTGCGAATTTAAATGGAAGAATTCTTAGAAGAATCCTGGCAAGAAATAGAAATAGAATAACTTCTTTTACTTGTGGAAAATGTTTACCATTGCGTCATTACTAACGAGAAAATGAGGATTTCTGAAATTCAAGACATTAAAGCCATATGCCTTAAAATCTTCTCAAAGCTCAACCTAATCAGAGAACTAAGGATTCTGTAATTATATGTAAAAGTCTGTAATTATGTGTAAGAGTTTTACCCAGATTTTCATTCTTGACTGCAGAACTGTGTTAAGACACATTCAGAATTCCTGTTTTGGTTGTTACTGTGCTTACTCAGACAAGTTCTATTGATCTCAAAGAGCTTTGTGTACACATAAAAACTGATTAAGAGCTGTGAAAGACCACTGATCCTTTGTCTTTAATTTTAAGCCTCAGGGAATCTGATTTATTCTCCTGAACTTTAATTCTGACATTTTTTCCACTTCTAACTCAAGCAGAGGCAGCAACTTGAAAAAATTCAGCTTCCAAAACAGAACTCATACCTTTTTTTTCTGGTCTGACACAGATGATTAGCAGGGAAACTTCCTTTCTGGAGTACAAGGAGTGGCTGAGGGACCTGTGAGGGAGGAGGCTCAGGGGGGGACTCACTCTCTGTCACTCCCTGACAGGAGGGTGCAGACAGGTCGGGATCAGGCTCTTCTCCCAGGAAACAAGTGACAGGACCAGAGGAAACAGCCTCAAGTTGTGTCAAGGGAGGCTCAGGCTGGACATCAGGAAGAATTTCTTCACAGAAAGGGTGGTCAGGCATTGAAACGAGCTGCCCAAGGAGGTCGTGGCGTCATCATCCCTGAAGTGTTCAAGACATGATCGGATGTGGCGCTTTGTGCTCTGGCTTGGTTGACAAGGCGGTCAACTAAGGTTGGACTTGATGATCTTGGAGGTCCTTTTCAACCTTAATGATTCTGTGATTCTGTGAAGTTAAAGCCTTCTGTGCCGTGGTGAGAGCCATGGGCAGTGCTGCAGCCCCAGGAGCGTGGGGTCGGTCCGGGCTGTGCTCAGCCAGCCCCTTGCCTCCTCCACACCTCAGACAACAGGCAGCCAGCTCAGCCTTCCGTCGGGAGATCCCACCCGGCTGGGCCGGCGGACTTGAACGCACCCCTCAGTCCCTGGTGTGTCCCACAGCTTACACCAGCACTGCCATCGCTGCACCGCAGGGCATCGCTGGCACTGATATCCCACAGAGAAGATGCTGAGGGCTTTTGACGGCGGCGGCGCCGGCCCCGCGCCCGGGAGTCCTGTGGGTGAGCGGGACGGATGAGTGAGAGGCGGCGATGAAGATGCGAGCTGTGGGACACAACTGCGGGACGCGGGGCCGGGGACTCAGCCCCGCTGTCCCTGAGGGCGCTGAGGGTCAGGACGCGAGGCCGGGGGGTTCAGCCCCGCTGTCCCTGAGGGCGCTGAGGGTCAGGACGCGAGGCCGGAGGGTTCAGCCCCGCTGTCCCTGAGAGCGCTGAGAGTCAGGACGCGAGGCCGGGGGGTTCAGCCCCGCTGTCCCTGAGGGTCAGGACGCGAGGCCGGGGGGTTCGGCCCCGCTGTCCCTGAGGGCGCTGAGGGTCAGGACGCGAGGCCGGGGG
>VZTA01002139.1:1213469-1227205 GCA_013398855.1 Mohoua ochrocephala
AGGACGCGAGGCCGGGGCCTCAGCCCCGCTGTCCCTGAGGGCGCTGAGGGTCAGGACGCAGGGCCGGGGGGTTCAGCCCCGCTGTCCCTGAGGGTCAGGACGCGGGGCCGGGGGGTTCAGCCCCGCTGTCCCTGAGGGTCAGGACGCGAGGCCGGGGGGTTCGGCCCCGCTGTCCCTGAGGGCGCTGCGGGCGGCGCGCGCCGTTCCCGCCGGCGGGACGTGTCCGCCCAGACCTCCCGGCCACAGGGCGGCGGTAGAGGGCGCGGGAGCTGGCGGGCCCTGAGGGGTGGCGCTCTCGGTGGTCACTGAGGTCATCAGGGCGCGACGGCGGCAGGAGCTGTGTCCGGCTCCTTCCAGAGCGCTCCCGCTGGGATTGTTTTCAGAAAGACATGACCACACAGGTAATTAAAAACACAGCGTTAGCTAGGCTAACTGCTGGCTTGAGGTGTATATATGTGTATTTATAAATGTAGGCTGCTCATGTGTAATATTAATTATTTTTTCTTTCTAGTACGGTATTCTCTTCAAGCAAGAGCAAGGTGAGCAAACGCTGACGGGTATTGAGCAATGTTGTGTTCTGGGATGATGTAAAGTTGATAATGGCAGGTATCCGTGTGAGGAGGCCTGGTTATGTTTATATTAGGCGTAAATCTGAGTAACTCAGAGGCAGCTGTGCTGCTTTTTCGGCAGTGACGTTGGTCACACAACACATTGCATGTTTTGGAACAAAGGAAACACTGACAAGGCTCTCGGATCGCTCAATAGACCTGAGGAGCCGGGAGGTCTATTGCCAACATTGCAATTAGCCATTTCAGCGTTACCAAAACTGATTGTGGTCTTCTATCAAAAGAAAATATTTAATTACTGGGCTTATATTCTCTTTTAGCTCACGATGATGCCATTTGGTCAGTTGCCTGGGGAAAAAACAAAAATGATGGTTCTGAAACAGTGATCTCTGGTTCTTTGGATGATCTGGTGAAGGTCTGGAAGTGGTAAGTGCCTCATGTTAACCTGTTTTAGGCCTTGGAAGTAGTCAGTGTGGAGCAGTCTTGAATTTCCACCATCTGCAGGGATGTTAGAAGTTACCCCACGGAAGGGGTAGCCTGGCACACAGAGCTTATCTCCAGTGGTGTGTGCTTTCTCTTGGAGTGGTGGCATTCTGGTGTGCTTTCATTTCCAAAGAATGAGAATCCTTTTGAAAATGCATGTCAGAGAATACTCAATGTATTTCTAAACCAAAGAATGAGAAATGAGACAACGCCCTTGGAGATGTGTACTGTGAAAGCAGTAATGGGAATAGTGGAAAAGAGGAAATGACATCTTCCTTTTCTATTGAAAAAAAATCCTTATAATTCTTATGGAAGTGTGCTTTTGCAAAGAAGTTATTCTGTCTCTTGGGCAAAGCAGTGTGAAGGATGTGCTTCGCTTCAGTGACAGGTTTAGCTTGGCTGTGGTGGCTGTGAAGATGTCGATCGTGGCACTTTGTGCTGAGCTCACAGGGGAGCATCAGCTCTGTGAGCACCCACAGACCCGTGTGTGGTGGACATTTCTCGGTGGGATGGGGTACCTGCTTTGCAGGAATATGGTAAATTATTGACTTGTCAGTTCTTCGAGTGCAGAGAGTTTGTGTGTAGCCCTTCACCTTTTAAGGGTGGACTTGGATTGCCTTGTGTCGATCAAGCTGGGGAATGTGGATTGTTTGTTTTGTGTGAGGTTGGGGATCACTCGGTACCCCCAGCTGTTCCTAACGGGCTTTTCTTTCCCTTGCACCAAAGGAACGATGAAAAGCTGGATCTGCAGTGGACTTTGGAGGGTCACCAGCTGGGGGTGGTGTCTGTGGACATCAGCCACACGGGTGCCATTGCAGCATCCAGCTCCCTGGACGCCCACATTCGCCTCTGGGATTTAGAGACTGGCAAACAGATCAAGTCCATAGATGCTGGTCCTGGTAAGATACCAGGGCTGAGCTGGCTCTGCATGAGAACAGTGCTGACTCTTCCTTGCAAACACTGAACAGTGGGGGATTGGGGTATATGAGGGGATTAAGGTGTTTGGGGGGTTTAATCTTTCTCTGTTTGCAGAAATCATAGTGGTTTTATGAACTCAAGGCAAAGCAGCATCAGACAATTTTACATTTATTTTTACACACTACTTGTGCTTTCTCAGGTACACGTAGATTGGCTTTTTGCTGTATGCATAAAGCAGAATGGAAAGCAGCTTGCTCTTCCACATGTTTTGATACAAGGATATTTGGAAGAAAGAGTTCAAGTGCTTATTCAGATTGATTTACAAAGAAACTCTGAACGTTCTTCACAACACTGCAATGAATTTGAGCCATGCATGTGATCCTTTTTTATCCAGCACATCCAGTCCTGAGTGAGCAAGTCAAAACAGTTATCAACCTTAACAACGCTAATGTTCTCCAAGCTGGAATTCAGGGCCTAAGGCCTTATTCCAAGTATTTCATGAGTCCACTGGAAGTCACAAATTTAAGAACAGTCTTGCAGTGTTTTAGGCAATTAATATTAAGCTCATAGAAGAACAACTATGAATTACGTCGTGCCAGATAAATACATTGCACTGCTATAAAAAACAGTGGCTTTTTACATTCAGTTGCAGAAATGTTATCTGTGTTATGTTCCCATATCTGCATTTCTCCTGCATCTTCTGTGCTTTGCTACATGCTCGTGTTTCTTTCTTCAGTAGTTTCAATCTCTTGGTACTAGGAGAAAAATAAGAATTTAGACTTAACTGACGCAGTCTTAAAATCTAAATTTATTGCTACAGGAGGGTCTCATAAGATCAGGGTCTTACTAGGAAATGTAATCTTTTACTAAATGTAAGCAAATGGCTCAAGATATGCCCCATTAATTACATAGAAGAGGTAACTTGATAAGCCTGTACAGTCTTAGAGGGTTAAATGTCTAAACAGATGCATACAGAACTGACACTGTGGAGTAAGAACTAGAAACAGGATCCAGCTAACTGGTTTTTTCTTTTTAATACAGTTGATGCTTGGTCCCTGGCTTTTTCACCTGATTCCCAGTACCTTGCAACAGGAAGTCACGTGGGGAAAGTAAATATTTTCGGTGTTGAAACTGGAAAGAAAGAATATTCTCTGGACACCAGAGGAAAGTTCATCCTTAGCATTGCATATGTAAGAAGCACAATTGATAATTTCTTATGAGAAATTGCTACTGCTGTAATATGTTGTAAATAGGTATTTTTGTTTCCATCTCTACAATATTATCTCTACAATAATACTAAGTGACAGCCATAGGTCCAAATACAAATTGTGTGACATTTCCCCCATGCACATCTGGAAAATGTATTTTAATTTTACTTACAGTCTTCAGGATTCTTGGAGGCCAGGTATCTCGCATAGATCATTATTTGTGAAAAGTTGCCAGGGGAATGTCAGGGGTTACACAGCATAAATGCACACAGATGTTGAATCACACTTTTTGTGTTTTATTCCAGAGTCCAGATGGAAAATACTTGGCCAGTGGAGCAATAGATGGCATTATCAATATTTTTGATATTGCAACTGGAAAGCTTCTGCATACGCTAGAAGGTATGGTTTGGTTATTTGCAATACCCAAATTCTGGCCTCGTGTCTGACAAAATTAAAGGATATAATGCAAGCCAGAATAAGCTACAACAGCCCTGGCATTCGTGAGTTGACATTTTTGTCCATTAGACAGTATTTAGTTATTTAGTGTGCTCTAACCTAAACCACTTAAAATATTAGAGGCAAACTGTAAACTCAGGCTTGCATCATAAATGCCTTTTTTCCAAAGATACAGTCAGTAATGCTTAACTAAATTCTTAAGTTGTAGTTCCATGTGCTGCAGAAGAGTACAAGAGAATGAAGCTAAGCCAAATGTGTGCTGCCATGCATATGGTTTTCCTTTTTCTTATGGTATCTGTTCTGTAGCAATTTATTGCTGTTTTAAAAAATAACTCAACATTTTATGTTGTAGAAGACATGCATTTTTCTAACAGATAAATGGGCTTTTAATGTTCATGTTCAGTTGTAACCAAAACCCCAACCACTTAAATATGCAATCATACTATAAAATATGGCATAATTTCTAATAAAGATCCACAGCTGAAAAAAATAGGATTCTCTTTGTGTTGCAGACATGCCTTAACATTCAGAATTGAGAATTGCTGTCCGTTTCCATTTTCTGTTGTGGGAAGAAGCCTCTAGGGAGAAAGGCTTCAGAGGCTGCTCTCTTTGAGCAGGGAGTGCTGTTGGGGTGTGGGTTCCCGAGCACTGGCGTTACTCAGAGTAATGGCACCTCCTGATCCGTGTCCTGTGCCTTGCAGGCCACGCCATGCCCATCCGCTCGCTGACCTTCTCCCCAGACTCCCAGCTGCTCGTCACCGCCTCCGACGACGGCTACATCAAAATCTACGACGTGTGAGTGGGGACTGTGCCAGCTGTGCTGGCAGGAGAACAACTGTTTAGAGAGGTTGATACTGTAAAAGATAGATCTAACCCTCTACTCTCTAGAATTCCTTTCAGCTTTTGGTGACTTTTTATATAATAAATGATTTTAAGTCATAAAATACTACATCCTTAGGTAGTTTTTAAAAGTGTTTAGGTAGAAGACAGCTGTAACTTGAAAACAAATTACTTTCCTCATATTTGCCTGTAAGCAACAAGCTGATTGTTCTGTGTATCTTTCCTGTGAGCTTGTGTTCACCCTTCCTAAACATCTGTTCTGTTTATTATCGAGAAATTATATTTATGACCTATTTCTGTTGCATCTTGCAATACCTTGGGGAGGCAAGACCCTGCTTCAATGGTCTTCGCTCCCCTAAACCTGCATTGCTTTGACTTTGGTGAAACTCTTTTGTCCTCCAGTGTATCTTCTTAGTGACTTCTTTTTATGTTAACTATTTGAAATGGAAAAAACAGAATCTGCTGTAACACCAGTTCAGCTTGGATGAACAAATGTCCAGAAGTCACCTTCCATTGAACCATTCTTGATTGGACTAGCTAGAGTATATTCCTGTTGCTTTTTTCTCTGGAATTCACAAAGCAAATGTTAACATGCGTTCTTTCCACAGGCAACATGCAAACTTGGCTGGCACTTTAAGTGGTCATGGATCCTGGGTTTTAAATGTAGCATTTTGTCCTGATGATACCCATTTTGTTTCCAGGTATTGAGGATTTTTAATTGTTTATGATTACTGAAAAAAATATAATTTTATGAGGTGAGATGGATCATAAAAAATAAACGTGTACAAATTGCAGTGGGATCTATAATGAAATAACATAAAATGTAAAGGCTCAAGAGCCAATCTGTGATGTGATACCAGCTGTAGTGAGAGCATTTTACAGAGTAAATCATCCCACCGCAGTGTAGTTCCTGACAAGTGAAAAACACCTAAGAGAAGGGCAGTTTGATTCTAAATAGCTGAAAAATTGCTGTTGAATCAAGGGCATCCTAATCTAGTAGTACATGAATCTCCTTGAACTTTAGTATTTATTCTTAAAACAGCTGAGGCAGTTGGGGGACTAAGTATATGTAACAGGAATTTCCTTGTCCAAAGAACTTGCCTGAAAGAATGTTTTGGCCAAAATGGGAGTCTTCATTTTCACATTGCAGATGTCGGAACAGTAAATTTATTTTAAAGGTGATGGAACCTGGCAGAAGATGAAGTCCTTTGCTACTTCATCCCTGTATTTGATGGGTGAAAGAGGGTTTCTTGTGTCTTGCCATATGAGACCTTTTAATGTTTGCACTAAACTTTAGTTAATCTATTAATTTAAACATTGATCAGTATTATTTTTCTTCCAGTTCATCTGATAAAAGTGTAAAAGTTTGGGATGCTGGAACAAGGACCTGTGTCCATACTTTCTTTGACCACCAAGATCAGGTATGGCTGCTATTCCCAAAGTCACCGTGTTACCCGGAGAGCTTGTGGAGTTGTGCACATTTGTGCCTCACCTCGGTGCTGCAGCTCCAGCCTGGCAGTAATGCAGGAACTTTAGCTTGCTGTAAGGAAATATTAGAAGTTGGTTGTGGTTATTTGGCACTTAATATTGAACTAGTATTCCCACCTGTATATGCTGATTTCTTCCAAGTAATTAACATTTTTCAGGCCCAAATAAAGGCAATACTGAGTGGCCAGTGTCTTACCAGACTCTATTTGTTACCTTTGTCTCTGGTCTTACTTATTTCTGTCACTTACACAGCATGTGCATGTGTAAGGGTGGAAATACTTCTTTAAAAGGATGGAATTATCTAAACAGATGCTTGAAAGCAGCCTTGAAACTCAGGACTTTTTCCTCCTCCAGTGTCTGTGATACTGTGGGGTTTTTGATTTATTGCTCAGTGATAGCTATTTGTGAGGAAGGAGTTAGGTTTCTACCCCTTTACTCTTTGTGCAAATGTCAGGTGCTAAATAGAACAATGCTATATTTTAATGGATCACTGAGCAAGAAACAAAGGATATTCTTCCAGATTTTATTTGAACTCTTTCTTCTGTAGTACTGTGTTGTTGGTAACCTTCTTTTCAGTTACCTACAGCTATGGGGGTTTTAATACTGAAGTACCAAGTGGAATGTGATTTCCCCTGTTCTTTTAGCTGTTACCTATAATCTCATTAAGTCTGTGGCAAGCAGAGCTGTATCAGTTATTAGGAATGCTGGGTTTTGGTATTAATGCAAAATATTAACAATGCAAGAATGCCCAAAACATACTGTTGTCAATATACCCATTCTGCATTTCACATTAATGTGCTGGGTAGCCTTCACCCTTCCTGATGTCATTCTGATGGAGAAGAGTGTCACTTAAGAGCTTGTGTAACTGTCTTAAATCAGAGGACTGACCTGAATTTTTCTAAGTAAGTTTTGCACTGGTAGGGAAATGGCTCTCTGAAAGAGCTCAAGGATACTCCAGATCATTCTTCAGTCTGTCATGATGTGTCAGTCTGCATGACAAATACCTCCTCTCTTGCTTTCCTGCACTGTAAAATACTACCTTCAGAAGGGGCTGCAGGATGGGCAAGAGTGAAAATGCTTGGGTTGATTTATGTAAACTGGGGCAAGTACTTTTCAGCCCTGATCGAGTATCTCGGGCTTGTGTAATCCCATCGGTGGGAGTGGGTGTAGGAACGCGTCAGGCTCCTAGGTGGCAGTGTCCTGCTCCGGTTCAGCAGCCTCAGCTGCTGGTAAAGCAGAAGCCGTAATTGCACCAGCTCTCATCAGGTGACTTCTAAACACTCCTTCCTCTTCTGCTTGTAATAAGTATGACTGCCACAAAGCTTTTATTTCTTTGTCCTCTCTTGGTAAGCTTGCATCTGCCTTATTTACAGGTTTGGGGAGTGAAATACAATGGAAGTGGGTCCAAAATTGTGTCCGTTGGTGATGACCAAGAAATTCACATTTATGACTGTCCAGTTTAAATGTCGTGACTCGGATGCTTCGGTGAACTCTTGTGGCAGTTTCAAGGACTGCTACTGCCCTCTGTAATTTTTTAGTATGATAAAAGCATTTCATACTGATCTGCAAAACCAGATATGTTTATATCTAATTTTGATTTTGTGTAGCATGAAAGAAAGCCTTACTTTTTTAAAATAAAAAGCTACAGCTGCAAGTGCTTATGTCTAATTCTTGGAAAAAAGTATTTTTGGAAATGTGTAGTCATGGGTGAAGTAACTCCTCAGTTAATCGCCCCTGCCTTTAACCATAAATAGACCAGGGCTGGAAAGCAGGGGCCAAGGCTCACAGCAGCTTATTTTAGCAGAAGGAAAGTGACTGAGGCTGTGCTATAGACGTGGGAAATGACAGCCCAGGCTTGTCTTGATGCGAGCCCAGTGAGTGCATGAGGATCACTTAAGCTGAACACCTGTTTCAGCAATTGTGTGGTACATAGAAATGATTCATCATGGTTTAATTTTACTAAAGGGGGACCAGTTGTTTCTAACCCTGACTGAACACAAACATTACTAGAAAATAGGTAAAAGGGAAAAAAGCTTTAAGGTTATCACTGTACTGTGGTATCATGTGTGTTATAAAACAGCAGCAGTATAGCCAGTGCACGTGATTTTGGTTTATTCATTTCAGTTAAGGCACAAGTATACAATGCCAAGGAGGAAGTAAAAACCCTTTCTAGGGAAGGCTGAAATACAAAGCTTGAGCTTCTGAAAGGTCAAACTTTTATTTGGAAGTATTTGCCTGCTTGTAACACATTAGAGGACAGCTTGTAACCTTAAGTCACACTTACACAGAGAAGCAGCTGAAGGAAGGCTACTGTAAACCCACAGAACACAGGAAGAGGGCTAGAAGGCAGAGAGGGGGGCATGCACAAAATGCTTCTGAAATACAAAATGAAGACAGGTACGAGTGGTGCAGCTAACACAAAGCTGAATATTGAGAATAATCTCAACTAGGTGAGAGGAGTCTGAGCTTAGAAAAACTTAGTAAAATAAAGGGGGTTCTAGAGTGGCTTACAAAGTACAAGAGAAGCATGAGAAAAGGTGAAGTACTATTTATTAGAAGTTATTCTGCTATGTTTTATTCTATGAAATTAATTTTCCAGTATGAAAGTATTTACATAAGACACTCCACTTAGCCTCTATCAATATTGCCAAAGTCTTATAGAAATAGCACAGGTGAAATAAATTGAGAACCTTCACAGCAAGGAAAATGTATACCAACTCAGTTGGTTCTCAGCTGTATGACATTTGCTTTATATAGAAAGACTACAAGAACACAATATAAATTAGTTACAAAAAGGTGATACTGACAGCGCAGCAACTCAATTTGCTGAACACAAAAACCACAAGCAGTGGCTATTACAGCCATGCAGTTTTCATTGTGAAAATTTACATCTTAGATGACATCCACTCCACCTTGCTTTAAGATGTCTGACATTGTACTCCTGTTCTTGGACCCTCATCATCTTCTTCATAGGCTTCTCCCGCACTGTTACGGTAGGTTTGCTCATTGGGATCAAAATCTTCAAGGTCTACCTGATCCATCTCATCTGTAACCATAACATCTTCTCGGGAAGGAAGCAGAGCCTCCAGCAGAGACAGTTTCTCCCTTGGGAGCCAGTAGTGCTCTGGAAACTGGACCTACAATTTTACACATTTTTTAATGAATATTTATTCATGTGCAAACACGAGTATATTGGCTACAGAAAAGCATGCAGCTTACCAAAAACTGTATAATCAGGCTGCCTTTGTCCATGGGAGATTTGTAGACAGGCATCCCTTCATTGTAGATACACTTTAGGTCACCATGTTTTATCACTTCACCTATGGAGGCAAGAGCTGTAAGTAAGCTGATGTGTTGTGACAGGCATTTCACAGCCACACTCGAGGCAGGGCTGTACACAAGCAGCGTTCCCATGCCCCCTCAGGGAGATTGTAACCCATTCACAGAAAAGAACTAAACCCAAGCTGTACAGAACTAAGGCCATTTAGACTATTCCCCCTGCTATAAGAGAAATCAGCTTTTCTTGGCACAGCCTTCAGGCTGAATGAACAGATAATTTTGTAGAACTTAAGATTCTTGCCCCTTAAGTTTATTTTCCTGGCTATCCACCAACTGGGGCTGAGGTTTATTAAGAGGTATTTGACAGCTTTAGCTGTAACTCTGCATGTTTTAGAAAGAGTAACAACAAAGAACCAACTAAATTAATTGACTACCTCGTGGATCTGTTGCATCATCTGGTTAGAAAAAAAACCCCAAATAGAACAATCTCCCCCAAAAATGCCAGTCCAGGCACAATTAAACAGGCAAGCAGCTGACATCATTTACACAGTATTAGAACCGTTTAAGACCTACCTGGCCTAGTAGATATGACGAGAACTCTGTTGTCCAGAGTTTCAATTGTCTTTCTGAAACCACATAAAGCCTCCGAGAGTTGGATTCTCATTTTTGTGATTAAGTCATGCCCTCGTCTCTGAAAGACACTGTGATCTTTTTGATCAAGCACAATTATAACATCGCCAGGCTCCAAATCAGGCTCCTGGTCACCTTCTCCATGAAATACTATCTTCTGACCATCTTTCATACCTGAAGAAAAGAAACCCATTTATTCTCTGCAGAACTATAGACTATTATTAGGGAACCAGTACAAATATACAGTTCTTACCTTTATCAACATGAACTTCTATGATCTTTTTCTCTCTTACAACCTTACAGCCATTGCAGTTGTCACATCTGTCCTTTGGATTTATTCTTTCACCTTGGCCTTTGCATTCTGGACACACAGTCTGGATTTGCTGCACCATGCCAGGTCCAATCTGCTGAACTATAACTTGCATCCCTCTTCCTTTACACACAGGACATTTTTCTACTGCCCCTCTCTTTCCGCCATAACCTTTGACAAAAGAGTTAAATTGGATCTCAGTCTCAAAAAATTACAGTGGTCAGGCTGGAAGTTCAGTAATGGAATTCAGTTGCCATCACAAAACATGCCCCACAAGCTGGATGTTTCTACAAACAAAATGCTTATACAGCTTATTGTATTAGCCTCTGCCCCACCCCCCAGTAAATCCTGGTTTCCAAGGAACTGTCAGCATACCAAATTCAAGACATAAACATTCCATTAATACTTGGAAAAGAATCTACTTGCTACATATTTAACAGACTACTAAGATACAAGACCTTATTAAAATTTACCTCAAAGAGGACCAGTCATTAGGGAATACTTAATAACTGTAAAATTAGTAGCATAACACAAGCTAGACTTCCACCCACTGCAATTTTAAAAGTTTTACAGATAGACATTTACATCCAAGTTCTGGGTGAAGATAGTTTTAATTTAGGTACCCCAAACTGTAACTCACAGTGAGTTTTAGTCTGCCATTAGAACAATCACTTTGTAACACTGTGGTCGAGAGACTTATTCTTGGATAAGCATAAGTAGAACTAAATACCCTGGCAGACTTTCAGGGATCAGGCAAAGAAAAAAAGGAGAGAGAAAATAAGAAAGCCTCCAGACTTTTTTCTCAGCCCCAGACGATCCACACAAACACACACAAAAAAAAACTTGAAGAGGGGTTTGAAACCATTACTTGGTTTTTTTTACCTTCACACTTTGCACAAATAACATTCTTTTGCAGTGCCAGTTTCCTTGTAATACCATTATATAGGTCTTCAAGAGATACACCTAACTGGTGCACAACATTTTTGCCTTTAAAAAAAGAAAAGGGAAATATTAACACTTGTTCAGCTGTTGTGATGACAAATGTTCATGCACAGTCTCAATGAAGAAATGCAGAGTTCATTCCAAACTTTGAACACAAGTCAGCCCCCTTAAAAGAATGTGCAGTTCCATCAGCTTCCACTAAGCTCCACCCATTTATGTCCAAACATAAAAGTTGAGCTGTAATTAAGCAAAGCATCATTAAAGCCACCCTATCCCTGCTCCTACTCCTAATTTTATAAGCTTAACTGAAACAGCAAGATGCAAGGACACTACCAGCTTCAGATCTGTCAATTTAGAAGTTGCTATTATGCCTGCCTATGAATTTCCATGCCACTTCATAGCATAATTTCAGTGATTTTACAGCAAGTTGCTACTTGCTCCTTTAACAGGCATTGGGCATGGAAAAGACAAAAATCATACTGTGCTTTGGCAGCACACTGCACTCAGTTTCATGTAATTTCTCCCAAATATTTTCATGAGATTTAAAATTACTGAAGTTTAAGTTGATGGTGTCCTTTCAAGCAAGTTGCCCAAAAGCATATGAGCAAGTGAGGCACAGATTTGGAAAAAAGGTAACTTAAACAGGTCTAATTCAACTGCTGACTTACTAATGTTTCCCCCTCCCCTACAGGCTACCCAGTCCCCCGTCAACAAAAAATTAACAGAACTTAGCAGAAAGATGGCTATGGCTAAGCCATGTTATCTACTTTATTAGAATCTTAATGCTAGAGTAACTAGAGAAATCATAAGTTTACTTATTCTATTGTTGCAACAAGTAATATCCACACTATGTGCACTTAGAAGAACAGCAGTACCATAGCACAGGTGTTTTATGCTTAAGTGCATGGTTAGAGTTTCTAGAACTTGTTTAGAACTGTGTACCTCTTCTCTCTCTATTCATTCGGCCTCCACCACCAAAGAACATGTCAAAGATGTCCATGGGTGAAGAGAAGCTGCCGCCACTCAGGCCTCCTTCTTTAATAGCCTGCTCCCCACCCTGGTCATAGAGGTCCCTTTTCTTTGGGTCCGACAGAACTTCATATGCCTGGGATATAAGTTTAAACTAAAAAGAAAAAAGAAGCTCTGAACAACTATGACCAAGAGGCAAAGTAGCCCTCTCATATAAAACTCCATCTACAGATCGAGCCACTACAGCACCCTCTTGTAGCATTTGTCTCTTTCCAAAAGGAAACTCCCTAAACAAATGGGTAACCGACTATAATAGTAGACTTTTGTCCAGGAAAACCACCCCTTTCCTCCCCTCTCCCCCCTCCTCCCATGTTTTAAGTGGGCTTAATTCAGAGTCACATCCACCTTACAAGTATATGCCGACTACATTTCATGGGTTGTGGTAGTTGCAACAACCATTACAACCTCTAACAAATCCATTTAGACAGGAATATGGTACTATCCCTGAAGTCTTGCAGGTCCCCAGTTGCTCTCGGCCACAGCAGGGCTAGTCAGCCTAGAGCTACACGGGGATCCTCCATGCCTGCTGAGCTGGTACATCCAGCTACAACAGAGATTTATGTGACCAGACACTGGTGGTGCTTACTCATCACAAACACAAGGACTTAGATACAAATCAAAACACCCACTTTAACAAAACAACTAAGGAATTTTCTTAAATAGCTATAAAGAATTTTCTATTACTAAGATGACCAACTGAATTTTTAAACATAATTTGCTATTACTGGAATGACCACTTCCATTTTAAACTTTGTTTACTCATGGCCACGTAAAGTGGTGTAAGCAAAAAAAGCAGGCCCAAAATAAAAGCAGAAAAGGTTACCTTTGACTAGGCTACTGTTTGTCTTGAGTTCTGTAAATTAGTATTCTAGAGATATAAGTATGGATCTTCTATTCCTATATTAAGGTATTAGCAGACCAGCTTTTAGATAAACAATCCCATCATTCATGTTTTCCATAGTTCTCCAATCGTGGTGCTCGTTTATCATCCAAGCCAACACAGGGAGCTGAGCAGGTCTGTGCTGATAGCATGTAAAATAGTTCTGTTGTAAGCAGTCCACCCATGTGCAGCCCAGTGATTCCCTGGGGATAGTTACCTTGGACATCCGCATTAGCATTTTTCTCTGAAGAAAACCCATCCTGTTCAGGAACACAAATCTATCCAGCACCACAGTGCTGGCAGCTGGATCCAGTACCAGCCTTTGCACATCTGACAGCACAGTGGCCACTGGAACAGTAGAAATCCTTCCAGCTTTGCCTGTTTTAACCAGCACCTCTGAGGATGATTTTCTACTGCAACTACGGGGAAACTGGTACGCACCACATCCAAATAAATGCCACATCCCCTTTGCCACAGCTGCTGTGGCCGCCATCAGGCCTGCTCCTAGGCTCACAGGTCTGAATAAAGACCTGGAAGTAGGGGAGCCCTCACGTACTGGTACTACGCTGCAGGAAGGGCAAAGCAAAATTTGAACTACGATTGCGTGCACGCTGGATGTAACAACAGCCTATCTATGGGGGACCCGCGGTGGCCCCCGCGGGCGGCCCTGTGCCAGTCTCCCGTTCTCCCCGCAGGGCCGCCCATCC
>VZTA01002139.1:1227761-1319339 GCA_013398855.1 Mohoua ochrocephala
TCGCTCCGGTGCCGCTGCCGCCGCCGCCCGCTCGCCGATTCCGGCGGCCCCGCCTCTTCCGCGGGCTTTATACGGGCCCCGGCCGAATCTTCTGGAATGACGCCGCGCGTGACGTCACGGGGCTGGAACGGTCTAGAACTGCGGCGCGTGACGTCACCGCCGGTGCGCGCGGGGGAGGAGCCTCGGGCCGGGCTCGGGGCTTGCGCTCGCTGTTTGATTTGGGGTTTCGCGGCCCGGGGTCTCGATGGTCTCTGAGCGCCCGGTCTGTGCGGCTGGGGCTGCCCAGGGGCCGTGCCCGGCTTTCCCTGAGCACAGCTCACACAAACCAGTAGTCGGGCAGTGGAGTTGGCACTGAATGGGAGCTGTAAATTGTCATCTATGCTAATGTGGTCAGGCAGGTCTATTCTTACCTCTTCTTTATTGCTTTTAGACTTATATCTAATACGATTTCTCAATAAAAGTTCCAAAATCATAGCTTTATTATAGGGAGGCTTTAAATTTGCTTTCCATTAGGGTTAAAATGTGACTATTCGATGGAGTTAAAAATATATAAAAAACCACTTCGTGTTTTATACCTTTGTATTGTAGAAACAATCTTTTCGGTCTGATTTAGAAAGCTTCCACCTGTGTCAGCTTTAGACAAATCTAAAATAACGCGGGCCTGGCTGGGTCGAGGGGTCCCTCCCGAGGGGTCCCTCCTGAGGTGCCGGCGCTTCGCCTGAGGGGGCCCCTCACTGGCGCCGCCTCACTCGGCGCCCGTTTCTCTCCCTGCTCTGTGAGATCCATTAATTCACCTCTGGGAGAGCCTGGCGAGCACCCTGGTACAACCTGCCCCACGCTGTGTGTTAGATCTTGTTCTGGTTAATTAATTAATGGCTTTCTCGATGCCTTGTTCCTCAGTATTTTGGGCCTTTTAACTTAATTGGGCTAATGCTGTGCCCCTGCTCTGTGTCTGTTTGTTATTTGCCTTTTCCTCAAGCCGGCCTGCCTGGAGCAGACTTGGAAGCTGGGATAGTTTTCATCTTTCTCCAGGTAACCGAAGGTCCTCAATTAATTATTTACTGCTCAGGGGAAAGGAGATAACTGGTACTGGTGTGGACCTGAGCAAAAGCATATTTTCATAGAAGATGGCAACTTAATGCTGAAAAATCTCAAGTGAAAAATACAGAAAAGCTGCATGAACTGAAAACAGATTTTGTTCAAACTTCAGTTGAGTAGAAATGCTTACAAGGTGCTTTTTAAATCCAGGAAACAGTTCCTTATTCCTGGCAATAGTTTTATGAAACCGGAGCATCTCCTATGATTATGATAACCCAAAGGTTCCAGCGTCCTGCCCTGCCAACCACAGCCCAGGTAGAGTCAGGATGACTCCGAAGGAGAGGGCCCTGTTGTGTTGTCTAACAGTGGGAAATGGGGAAAAAGAGGGAGGAAAAGCAGCAGTGTGGGATCTGAATGAAATATTTTCATCATTTAGAGCTCTGGTGCCATTATAATGAACTTCCTACTGTATTTTGGGTAAATACAGTTAGAAGATTGAATTAATACAATCTGCTTACATTAAGCATGTAAACTTACTGAAGGAGTGGGAGCTAATTACAGGAAATCAACAGAAAATATCAATGAAAGGAACAGTTCAAAACCCCAAGAAAGAAACCAGTGTTGGTAACTATTGTTTTCTCTAAGCATAATTATCAGCAGCTGAACATGTAAATCTGTGTTTTGCAATTGTGAAATTATATTGACAAGTAAATACAGAAATTATTTTCTAAAAATAACTGTGGTAAGTTACTCTGTAAACTTGTAGGCCAAGAACTAAATATCCCTTTTTTAAGGCAAAAAAGGGTTTATTCTCATAATGATCTTCACCTTAAAGATAGATTAGCTATAATCTGTAGTTCTGAACATAATATTTCCATTTAAGAAGCAGCAATGAATTTGTTTAAAGCTTTGTAGTAGCTGAATGCTTCGGCAGATGAGAAGCTTTCAAAGCACATAATGAATTTTAGACATCAATTTTTAGTATGTCCTAAAAAGAGTATATAATTTCTGCGAGTAGAAATCCTCATGTAGGTGTGTGTAGATATTGGTAAATATAATAAGAATTCACACTGGTGGGTGGTTTCTTACTGTTAACATTTGTTACCAGTAATAACAGCCAAAAACTTGGTTGGTGTGGATCTTTGCTTAACAGGATTGAGCCTCCTGCTTCATTTACGTTCCGTTTATTAGGGAGACCTATCAGGTTATATTTACTTTAAAATGCAGTATTTGTTTTCTCCATCTTTGGTTCCAGTTGGTACAATCAAAGTCCTTATTTATTCAAAGAATTAGTGGGAAAAGTAGTAAGGGTTGGTGCTTGGGATTAGAAAAACAGGAGAGATACCCATCCATGAGTATTCTTTGCATCATGATGTGCATCTCCTACATCACTCTAGTCTGAGCGATGCAGTCATTCTGATACCTGAGGGGAATGCAGTCCTAGAGCTGTCTGAAGTGAAACATTTCCTATTTATCAATGCTGTATTTATGGAACAGAGTTAGAATCCTCAGCAGCTGATTTTGTCATAGTTAGTAATAAATGTCATGCAGCCTTTACACATGCAGACATATTTCTCAGCAGCTACAGTGGTGGTTCCTGTACTCAACCAGCCTGGTGATCAAGGGTGTATGTGCCCAACTCTGTTTCTTTTGGTGCACACCTTGCCTCCTTCAGTCTGTGGTTGTTGCTAACCAGCAGTTGCTGACCCATTTTTGAGATAAACAGCTAATTTCTTTTACTGTTCTTTCCCTTTCTTCCCTCCTGCCTCATGTAACATGAATCACCTTGTCACTTTTTACTTGCACAGCATCCAACTTGCGTGTGGGTGTCAACAGGAAAACAGGCAGAGAATTTCTGTTCTCTGCAAGGAGGCAGGACTGGACTGGGAATGGGGAGTAATTGGATCTGGTCCCCGTTTCATTTAACCACCAGAGGACTCTGGCTCTGAACCAGGCATTGCACCGTTAGCACAAAGCAAGAGTTAAAACTGCTTCCCCCTGACCTTGGGACCATGCAGCATCTTTATATGCTACAAGAATTATGCATTTACCTTTTAATCCTGTTATATAAACCACTGCTAGAATCTCCTTGTTTGCATTTCTCTCTTTTAGCTGGCTATATTACTATTTCTCCTTCTCGTTGAAAGCAGCATCCTGGAGACACAGGTAAGAGTACAATCTGCTGCTGCTTCATCTTCTTGCAGCACCCTTGATTTTTGTAAAGAAGTATCAAGAATAACTTTTATTACAAACACTGGAAAATAAGTCAGGAATCGGAGGGATTGAAACGTGTGTCTCTTTTCAGTCACTAAATTTGCATAAAGAGCTTCCGTAGTTCCTCTATAAGGTGAAATTAGAATCATAGCAGACTTTCCTTGGTGCTGAGGTGGATTCTTTCAAACATCCAGACCTCAAAAGTTATCACAATTTCTACAAACCTCTTAGGAAAATAGCCTTTAGCTAATATTTTTAGGCTATGATGTTTAGTCTTTTTAAAAATATATGTTAAACAGTAAAGTATGACAGTTTAATATAATGAACCGTTAATGGTCCGGGGCCCATAATTGATATACGAAAAGGATATTTTGTACAGAAGCAAACTCTTAGGAAAATCTTTTTGCTACAGATGGAAAGTAAAGGATCTATATCTGCAAGAACATTTAAATGAAGTCATTTGTTTTGAGCTATTTTAGGGTAGTGTGTAGTGAGTGACTAGCAGTCACAGCTTTCTCTAATCTGAATTCCTTCAGTAGAAATGAATTAGTATAAAAAGCATATGTGAGTTTAAAAAGTTGTTGCTTGCCTGGAGCTTTTAATTCTGGAATCTGCCCTCAGTATCATCTCCTTGGCCCAAGGTAGCATAAATTGGTTGATCCTTAAGGTATGTGTTGAGACTCACTTGTTCAGTAAGACTTAATGGAGGCTTTGCCACAGTAATGTTTGAAGATGTGTTTGGATTTAGAATTTTGCATAAACCCGGAAACCTACTCTCATTTAGTAGTATCTGTGGGGCTTAATTTTTACTTTAGCTAAAATGCTTTAGACACCAAGTGAAGTCTTTAATTTTATGAGAAAGTGGGAAAAAGAGAGCTGTATATAATCACAGTAAACACAGTTAACAGAACATAGCAGGCAGAGGGCTGCAATTAGTAGCAAGTTGAAAAGATGACAAGAAAACTGATTTGAAACAATGAAAAAAAGGTTAGAAGTGGTGCCATTTATGTAAAGACACGTAACAAAGCCTTTGAAATAGGAAACATAAAGGTTGTTGGATGTTTTGGTGGTGGTTGTTGTGGGGTAAGGCTTTTTTTGTTTTGGTTTAGACTCGGTGCTGAAAGATAGGAATAACAATAGGACTACCAGTTTAATATCATGTTTGTACCAAAAAGTATTGTTTTACACTATTTGTTACCAGTTACATGACTAAAAAAAGAAAAAAGGGGACCTATCATACAGTTGCTTAAACTAATCAGGATGAGTAGCAAGGAGCATCCAGAATAAGTACACTCGTCCATTCATTTTAAGTAAATACAAGTTTTGTGGTGAAACATTCACTTTCTGGCCTTACAAGTAAAGAGATGGGGGAGCTCACAGCCCTGGGTTGTTTCACGTTGCCATAATGTTGTTGTGGAATAAACCTGAAACATCCTGTCCCAAACGTGCTCCACCCACGCCCAGGCTGGTCTGCCTTGCGGTTCTGTTGGTTACTGACCTTAGTGACAACACGGCTTTGTTTTAACCTCTCTGATATTTCTGTTCGGGATCTTGTTACAGTGTCTTCAACTGAGGTATCAGTTGCAAATTTCTGAAGGATACCAGTCCTAATTGCAGAGCAAAGGATGTGAATCGTATGTGAGCTTTATTTGGCTTTTCTATTCCTTCATAGCTTTGTGAGCCTGTCAACACCCAGAAATCTTAACCTGTAGCTGCAAGAAGCAGTCCATCCCACCACAAAAATTCAGTCTGAGTCTAGTGCAGTCTTGTGCAACTTGCATGCAGGTAGATCTAGGCATAAAAGAAAAGGATCATAGCATCTTGTAAGGTGCAGCATGTAAAAATCATTCCAAGATGAAGGTCTTTTCTGCTGAACTCTATATAAGTTGTCGGCCTCATTTGTTAGGATTTATTTCTTGAAACTTGAAGACAACCTAGAAATGTACCAGAACTGCAAAGGCAGGTTCTGTGTAGAACTAGAACTACAAAGGCAAGTTCTGTGTGGAACTATTACAGCTTGACATTCATGAGCCTGTTGTTAAAGTGGCAAGACTGTAGCTGATGGTTGCAGGGAACACAGTTTATCACAATCACGTGAGTTTTCTGTTACAGTCACGCAATAAAGAATCCAAAAGCAACTCTTCTCCACCAACTCCCCCCGATAAATGCCCCTTGCTTCACAGCCTGGCTTCCCTGCAGCTGCCCTTGTTACTGGGGGAGTGATTTATCATCGGAGAATGCTTGATTGTGTCAAAATAATTTGCTAACCATCAGTAAGTTTAAGGAAAATTATAGGAAAAACAAAACAAAAAACCCCTTAATAAACACGGTGTGTATAGAAGACACGTATATTTGAAGTTTTCTGTTTCTTTACTGGAAGCACCAGTCTTAGAGAACGAACAGCCATTTCCTGCCATGAGACCAGCCTGTTATCCAGCCACTAAACACCCGAGATGCAACTCAAGCAAGGTAATTAGCAGTTCTCTAATTGGATTCCTTCATATAGCATCTAAGACATTTTAGATGACCTGAAGAAGAAAAAGAAGAGTTTTCTCGCAGCAGAGTTTTCTTTATTCTATTACTGAAAGTTGGTTGCAAGGAAGAGACCTTGTAGCTTTCTGCAAAGAATCTTTGTAACAAAGAGTTTGCAGAATTATCCCAAAATGAAGGAGCTAAATCAATCCTGACAAATATGGAGTTTTGCTGCATGTGATGACACATTTTTACCATTGAAATATCCTCCATTTTGTGTTCAGATATTTTCAAATCAAGTTTCTGGTGTTGAGAATAGATCCCTTAGAATCTCACTTCTAAGTTTTCTTTCATTTCAGATTGCATTGTCTACAATTACCCATTTAGATATGGTGCAAGACACTCTGGAATAAAATCCACACTTTCTATAAAGTTAATGTTTGCTGATCTTACATGCTCCTGATCACTATGGCTGTCTTTGTAGCAGTAACCAAAACATTTTAGCTGATGTTCTCTGGCTCTGAAGTCTATAGCTCAGCATGGCTTGCATCTCTCTGCCTCCTCCAGCCAGGGTAGTCATTAATATCCTCTCCAGTGACAGCCTCTGGCCGGCGTTGTCCCAGGGAAATGCCACTTCATACAGATCAAAACCATGCCAGGGAAGGTGCTCACAGTGGGTGGCTTGAGCCATTCTCTGGATCTTGTTTTGTTTACCAGTACAGAAGCAGCCTAAGTAGCTGAACTGGACTCTCTTACATCCTGGGAAGTAATTTGTTTAGTCATGTGTAGAAACTTTCACATGATACCATAGGCTTGCTCTGGTGAGGTGCAGGAAGTGCTGCTGTAGTTGTGGTGCTGGAGGAGGTGCTTGGCTGTTGCAGCACTGGGTTTCATAGGTATAATTGACTTGAAGGCATTTCCTAATGTAATTAATCTGTGTTTTCTTTAAGAAAATAGCTTCATTGAATGTTCTTTTTTGAAACTAGACTTAGTAAAATTAGAATTGCTTCAACTTGTGTGAACAAATTTGTTGAAATCTTGGCAAAAGAAAAGATTTGCATCTTAAAGCATTGTAAACTCATTAAAATTCTTCTCATGGATAATTAAAGAAAAGTGAATTAAAAGGAAAGTTTAACAGTAAGCAGCTCACAGGCACTGCGACATTTCAAGCATGTTAAAATCAGAAAGAAATAGCTTTTGTAGCAGTAGTCTCCTCCTCTTGTATTACGTGTTGTTTTTTCTAACAAATAACAAGTTACTGTTGGTTTCTTTGGTTCTCCAAGTAGCTCATTTGTGCCTGACCCGCACAGTTCTTTAGCATATTTGTGACCAGCTTTGGAGGGTTTGTCAGCATGCCTAACAGTGGAGAGACTCTCACCAAACAATTGCAGGATGAAAATGCAAGGAATGTTTCAGGAAGCTGTGAAAATGGGTAAAGTAGCTTGAGCATTTATTTTAACTGATCTGCCAATTTTTCATAGCTTACGTTTGTCTTATACTACTGTGCAGATGCACAAGAAATTTGTCTGCTGTGTCTACTGTCTAATGAAGAATAAGGTGTATCTTTTGAGGCTAGAGTGAGAGAAAATTGTTGATGAAGATTCTGAATAGGTTTATTCTCCTATGCTAAATTCTGCTTTGACTCTAAACCTATTAGCATCGTTGAGTATGGACTATGTTGCTTGTATCCTACTGGCATATAGGATACACCTGTATGGTGTTTATTTTACAGCACGGAGGCTATTAACCTCTTCTGGGTTTGGGGGAGTAATCCTTAGATAAGAATTGATCCTTGTGATAGACCATCTCCTTCCTGTCAAAGGCAACAGAACTTAACCAGGTAACCCATCTCTTAGAGATGGGAGTGGGGAAGTGAATTTTAGAAGAGTGTATTTTAGTGTTTATGTTATGTTACATGTAAAATATTTTCAGTGGCTGCTGTCTCCTTTCTGCCCCAGGCAGCTCAGCAAGAACACATTGTTTCTTCTACCTGCTGTTCTGTCACTGGAATGGTATCTTCTGACAGAGAAATCTCCCCATCTCTAGAGTTTTTGGAAGTACTTAAGGTTAGAACAGGACATCTCACGGGAAATATTTTAGCTTCTGATTGTTAGAAGTGTGTCCATTTTGCTAAGTACTAATATCCATTTTCAGAGACTGAACTATTGTATGATAGTTAGTCTTCCGTTAAGTTAAATCTAACTTCACATTTGTTTAGGGAACAACTTGCATGTTAGTCTTGTGGAACATTGGCTTGATCCTTTCAGGTAAAGGTTTGGTTGGGTTAATTTCTGCCATAATGGTTTCTTCTGTTCTGGACTGTGTAATCCTGGATAAGAATCATGAGGAGCAATCTAAAGATTTAAGGTTTTCAGAACAGGAAGAAGTTTAAGAAATCTTTGAATACTTTTGAATGTATTGTTGTTGCTTCTGGAATCCTAATGTAGTTAGTAGTAGAATTGTCACTTTTTGGTTTAATCTGTCCAAAGATCATAAAACACTATTTGACTTATGATCAGTATAGGTATATGTACACTCTGACTCATGAAAGTTAGGATTTTGCTATGTTAGTAATAATGCCTCTCTCTTAGTCCATGTGTGCTTCTATTTGTGACATGGTTAAGTTTTTTTTAAAAAAAAAGTTTCTGTGTTTGCTTCATTAAAGAAAAAAGAAAAAAGTTAAAGGAGAATTTTAAAGTACAGTGGTTTGCATCCACTGCAAGCAGGAAGTTTAAGCTTCCTGTATTAGAAAGATGTTTTTTCTGAATTTGGTTTTTTTCTGAATTGCTAATGAAAGAATATCAGACCCCAGAACTCTAAATACTTTTGATGCATTCAAAGTCCTTGGCATAAAACTTGTGTGGTTTGTTTGTTTGGGTTTTTTTTTAAGTAGCCAGTGCATGTTGTCCTGTTAAATGCTGTTGTTTACCTGGTGTGATTTGAAGTTAGGTAACAAACATACATACCTTTTTTAGTATGCTGGAAGTAGGATTCCAGGTAGAAAGGACTAGACAAAGAAAATTAAAATTGTATCAAATGGAAATAGGAAAAAAAGACCTTTTTTAAGGCTGAAATTGAATCGATGTGACCTAAAAAATGAGGAAGAGATGAAATAATGAGCTCTGTGTGACCTAACTTTGCTGCATTCCCTGCAAATAGCCATACAGAGGCAGCTACTGGAAGATTTCTGCTTCAGGTCTGGGTTTTTGCTGTGCAGGGGAGAACAGAGCCAGAAAATCTGTACCAAGGTCAGGGCAGGGTTGTAGTTTGCTCCCAACTGCTGAATAGAGCCTTTTTGGGGGGGAGAATGAAAAAAGCTCGTTACATTGTTCATTTCTTCCCATTCAACCATGTAGTTCTCAGCTATCCGTAAAACTGGTCTGCTCACCAAAATAAATGACCTGGTTTTTGAGACTATTTATTCTTAACAAGAGAAAAAAATACTTCGGTTCTATTTTTTGCAAGTAAAGAGATAGGTTTTGCTAGAAGGTGTGTGCCAACTGTGTTATGTGGTAAAATAGATCTCAGCTGTTAACTTTGTCTCTAGTACTTTGTTCTTTATTAAGCATTTGTTTAGCTTTTAAATATATCTTTGTGAGAGAAGAAGTTGTATGAGTAATTTGACAAAGACTGGTTTCTTGTGCACTATGAAAAGCAAAGCAATTGTTGAATCAGCTGAACCTTTTTGCAAGAGTAGAAACATATCTGGGCTGATCCGTGGCCCTGTTTTTAAGTCTCATGAGGGCATGGAAACCAATTAACAGCTAAATCTAACCTGTTCTTCAAGGGCAAAGGGGAACTTTTAAATAGAATTAATAAGGAATGCATTATAATATTGCCCTCATTTGAATAGAGGAGTAATTAGTAAATAAGATGACCAGTCATAATAGACAGCAATTGGCCCCCTGTAAAGGGCCATGGGGAACTCCTGTGACTCTCTACTCATTATAGGAAAAATACTGCATGACAGAAAATGAGGATTTAAAGAACTAATGTGGTGCGTCATTACTGTGTGGGGTTTTTTTTTATGTCATAAAAAATGAGAAAACGTCTTCAGAATGTCTTAGGTAACAGTTGACAGCACCTCAGAGTCTGGAGATGCAGGATTTGCTTGGCTATTTCTGTGCCAGTCACACGTTTCTGTTCAGCTGTTGAGCTATCAAAGCTGTGGTGCTATGTTGATGTAAGTCAGAGGGACTTTACTGTCTTTGTCTAGAACTCTGGGATATATTTGTGATTCTAAATTTATTGTCTTGTGCTCGTTCCTACAATCTGTCCCCAGAGTTCTGTTTTAAAGTACTGGATTTGGCTCTTGGATACCTGGGGATTTGGGAAAGGATTTCTCATGAATGGGATCCAGATGATGATATTTAGTTTCTGAAGTTTCTAGGCAAAATGCCAGAATCATTACAGTTTTCAGAGGTTACCTCGAGGTAATTTAAGCCATTGCTTTTTGCTGCCAGAAGAATTGTCAGATGAATACTTAATGATTCCATCTTGAATTCAAATGCCCCAATGAGCTGTTGAAAATGTCTAACACCCAATGAAAAGTTTTTAAGAATGTGCAGATGTGGACCCGAAGCAGCCCTAATGGAGAGTAATGCCGGTGGAATGTACATAGCTGGCTTGGCCTGGAGAACGTGCAACAACAGCTCGGAGGGGGGAATTTCTCAGTGTTGGGATGGAGATCGATATTTAGGACACTTGTCACCAAGACTAAAACAGCAAAAGATGGACACTTGGTTGCAGGAAGGATGTTTTATCATCCACTTTATAATGGATTTCTTAGATAATCAAACCACCAAACTGTAGTTTAGAGAAGGAATTCATTAACTTGTTGTCATGAGAAGCAAGCAGTGAAAGATAAAAACAAAATTTATGAAGAAGTTCTGTCTTGGAAAAATGCATATTTTCCACTTCAGCCTATTTTTTTGTGAGTATTAAATAGGATTAATATTTAATAGTTAGGAAAGCCAGTTCAACAAAGAAGTGTTTGAGAAAAAAATACTTGTGCAAATGGGGATCTGCACATGTTGCTCCCTAAGATAAACACCTGTGCCTTACAAAATATTTCTTTGGGCAAGGCAAGCAGAGAAAGGAGTTTAATTAAAAGGTGGGGACTGGGTTGTAAGAAGTATGAAGTAACATGCCTACTGCCACATGAATGCAGTCTGGTGGTGGGTGAGCTTGCAGGTGATATGCTCAGAGCAACAGCAAGGCAGAGGAAGGAGCTGCACTGCTTTGGATCCTCACAGTGAGGGCAGAACACCAGTGAGCCTTCACGAGAGCCACTGAGTCTGGAAGCTGTGCCATGAGAGCACTCCCAGGAGCAGCTAAATGGGATTGCTTTGTGGAAAAAGCATATAAGTGACAGAGAAATTGTATGCACTCAGCAGACACTGTAACTGAGCATTCCCTCTTTGTCGGCTGTGTTCTCTGTTGCAGACACTCTGCAGGATAATTTGTTTTAAAAGGACAAAAGCAGAAAAATCATGCAAGAGTTTTATAATAAAAGCTTTGGAAGTTAAGTGGACCTGTACTGCAGTAACATGGTTGACCACAGCCAGAGCTTTGCACCTTGAACATACTGTTCTTCTAAAATTAGGCATCACATAAACCTCTGTTTATCTTATAATGTATATTATGAGTGCAGTATCTTCGACAGTGACTATGTCTCATACATTAAACCAGAATAGAAATAATTAATTAATTAAAATATTTTTGCTGTATGGTGATCTCACACATGTGGTACAACAGTATCCAGGAGCAGGGTGGGAGTGGAGAAGCTGTGTAATGGAGAAGCCTCTGCAACGGGAATACCAAGAAAGGGAGGAGGAGATGGTATCTTCATTGTGAATCTGACAGCACAGGTCTGGAAGCTCAGAGTATGGCTCTGGATGAACGTGTGGTCTGAACTACCTACAGGTTTCATGGCAAAAATTGTTTGTTTGAGTCTTCTTTGTGAGCAGTTGTGAATGTGATTTCCCGACTTCAAAGTACTTTGACTTGCTACATGCATGTAGAGGGTTATGAGTAAATATCCTGAACTCTAAAGGAATACCTTGTCCTGAATAACGTATTAACCATTTATGTATGTAATTATTTGTTAAACTGCTTATTTTTGCAACTTTATAGAAAGCCTCTCTCTCTCTATAGAAAAGTTGATCTTTTAAAGTTTTTAATAATCCCCGTAGAGAGCCAAGTGGTAAAAACTTAAATTGACAAGGTTACAGGAGTTGAACAACAATGATCAGGAATAGGAACACCAAAAGAATGAGATGTCTTTTTATTTGCCCTCATACATAATCTGTTTAATGAATAGGTTCCTCTTAAATTTCATAATAATATGACAGCTGCATGACAATGTTCATATTCTCTTGGTCCAGTTTGTGATAGTAGAAATCACTCTGCAGAAACAAGGCCAAAATGTATCCTAGAACATAAATTTCATAGTTTTTAAATTTGAGAGAAAAGCTACTAACCTAATTATACAGGACAATCAGTGTGTCCTGTAGGACTTTTTCAAGTGAGAATTTCTGTAAAACGTTTTCTCCATAGAAGAAAATGGTTTATTGTTGTATTAAAGACTGACTTCATAGATTCTCTTCAGTTTTATTGTTTGTATTTTCACCAGATTTTACCATGAGGAAATAATTTAGAGGACAGCAAATATCTGACTGTGTTTGGCCTAGAGTATGAGGTGTAAGCAGAAATTCTAATTACCAGAACAGGAAACAGAGCCTGTGGAAGGAAAAGGCTAATTCCAAAGTCCCTTAAAACAACAACAAAAAATTATGGAAATTAGTATCTCAGTAAGGAGTGCCATTAATCACTAAGCATCATTATAGTAACAGAACAAACAGTTTTTCTAGTGTGCAATTAGCAAAAGAGCACTGTCATTTTGTAATGGTAAAAGCAGAGAGATTTAGCTGTGGCATTTAGATTTCGTAGTTACAATAAGAAATGATACCGTATTCAGTGGTTGCTATCAAATACACTCAGATAAAACCAGTAATTGCTATGCCAGCAAATGCAGATTGGATGCTTCTCCTCTGGTGACTCACGCCCAGCAGGAAGGGCTGTCAGTTACATCAGTCATTATTTTACCTCACACACACATTGCTTCCACTGGGTTGCAAAGGTAAGTCTCACGAGAGCTGTTACAATCGTGGAAACACAGAGGAAAAGGAAGCTCTCCCTTTATTAATCCAGCGCAGAGAATGTTCACATTCTTGCTTTTCAGGTTGGCCTGGTGTGTGAGAGCAGCTTCAGTGTGAAAAAGCATCCAAGGGGCACAGGGGAGTGGTGGGAGCTGCAGGTGGGTTGGGCAGTGTTTGCCCCAGAGCTTGGGATAAGCCAGTCAGCCTAAGCTGTGCTTCTGTCTCAGGTGAGGGCAGCGTGTTGAATTCAGGCAGCAGATGAGGTCATGTTTGCTAGAATGGTACCTTGAAATTAAAGCCCAAATTACATCAGGAAATACTGTCATTCAAAAATCACCCGTGCTAATGGAGTTACACAGAAATACGCTTTGGTTAGTTCTAGCTGGTCAACATTTTGTAACATGATCTCAGTTTGTTCTCATTGACTTGTTGAAGTGACCTCTACTGTTAAATTCTCGCTGTGTGTGATTTGTAGAGGTTTTTGCATATTTCCTTTGGAATTGTAAACTTGCAGGAATCAGACATAGAAAATCCACTTTTAAACTGGTAGTTGGATTTTGGAACATGCTGGCCCCGCACTAATAACACTGAATAATTTATGCAGAACCTCACTCTTAATAAAAAATTTAAGAGCCAAAGTCCAGATCTCCAAAGCATTTTGGTTTTGTTGGGGCATCTTGGCACCACGCCGTGGTTCTGCAGTGCCTTTTCTCCTTGCTGCAGTATATGCTCAGTAAGCTCTTCATCAGGCAGCCCCACCAAATTCTGCTCAGTTCAATCCTGAACAATTCCGGGTACCATAACCATTCTTGGATATTTACTTAATTTTTAAAGGAATAACTCCTAATACAAGGTAAAAGTAAAGATATCAAAACCACATTCTTTCAGTCAGAAACGATGGTTCAGAATATACACAGAAATCATTGTTGGAAGAGAAAATTTCTTAATTGTACTTTCAGGGCAAAAAACCTCACCCTCAAATGAGCTGCGGAGGCAGTCTTCCTGGTCTGCCATTCTGTCTTTGCAATCTCACTTCATTAAGTGACCATGTCTTCCACGTATCAAACACAGGCTTACCTTTCAAAATGCAGGATAATCCCCTTCTATATTTAAATTACTCAGTTTCTCATCAGCATCTGCCTTCACCAAGCCAGTGAATGACTATTTTCATTTTGCTTATCAGACAAGCCCTTTCATGTTTTGTCCCATTATGCCATTAACGAGAGGAAATATCCTCACAGGGAAGATTAGTGATGACTCCTTGTTTTCCTTCAGCTGCTTTTGTGACTGGGGACCTGTGGGGAGGAGCGAGGCAGGAAAAGAACTGTGGTTGTCACTTCTGAGGGGTGAAGAGTTACACAGTCTGCTGCATTCTTGTAAAAGGGATACAACTTGGTTAAGGCTTTTCTACTGTTTGATTTCATTGTGACTAACAATAATAAATTCTGGGAGTGCCCCACATAGATGAGTATTTTACAAGTGTAGTTGTTAATATGAAATAGGAAATAGTGCCTGATGTAGTGTTTGGTCCTGCTGTTTGCTCCCTGTCACCACTGTGTAAAAAACTGCTTTTGGGGTTGTTATTTATTTGAAAGCTGTGAAGACCATTGTTTCAACTTTCTTTTTCTACATTTTGAGTTAATTTATTACACTGTGGAGGGGAAGGACTTCCTGAACTTCACTCAGGACTCTTCTGTTATACCTATGGAGAAGGAATGAAGGAAATCTTGGCTTCTTCTTAGCCTCTAAAGGCTGCTGATTCCCACTTGTTCTATGAAATGAAATTAGTTAAATTAAAAAATCTTTATGCTGCTATTCGTGAATAATCTGCAGTGCATTGCTATATGCAGTCATTTCTAAATGCTGATTGTTTAGATATTTTGCTCATGGAATTCTTTGCAGTCTGTCACCTTACAGACTTCTTGGGTTGGAGTTTGGTTTTGTGTTTTAACTTGGTCTGTTTACTTTTAGCCAGGAAAAGTTAATCTCATCCATGTGTTAATGATAATTTGTTGTGTCGGTGAAATTTTTGAGAAACTTCATTATTGTTGTTATTATTACTATTATTACTATTATTATTACTATTGTTGTTGTTGTTATTATTATCTAAATTGCCTTCTTTTCCTGGCCTAAAAAAACCCCCTGACTTCAGAGCTTCAACAGGTGTCAACAGTGGCAATTACAATGTGTTGTGATACTAGCAATGGCAGTATGATCACGGTTAAGATTGGCAACTCATTCTTCATACTTGTATCATTCATGGCCTCTTTGTGGAGGTTCAAAGTTAGTGTCTTCATCTGGTATGTTCCGTGATGTTGAAACCAAAATTGTGAAATAAAGAATGTCATCCTTAGAGTGAAGGCATTTCCATTTAACTGGGTTGTACTGGAATTTGCAACAGAGTCAAAATGTATTCGATAGCTCTGAGCTTTCTAATTCCACCTACTTGAATTTCAAAGTGCTTGCAAGCTGTGTTTTTGTTTCCCTTTTGATACTTATATTGCATATTGTATGTTGATTGTAGTAGATCCTACTCCTGGATAACATCTTAATAGTTCTGTTTGCTTTTAGAACCTTTGTAGATGCGCAGACTGTCTGCAGAGATCTGCTGCCTCATTTGGAGGAGACCCAGGGTGAAAGCATCGAGCCAGCAGGTAAGCATGTAAAAGGTGACCCTTGGAAATTGGAGAATTTCTTCTTAGAAATTCTTTTTTAATGTAATTTTTATGTCTATTCTAGCAGGTTATGACTGACAATTTCTCAGATAATGTAAGACAAAATTAAAACTGGAGTGAGTCAGGGCAGCTGAAAAAATGTCAGGAGTTGTCTATAAATTTGCATGGATTTAATAGTTTCTGCCAGTGTTTGTCTGTATTTGAGATGACGACTAGATAAAAATGAAAAATAGCTTGATCCCACTGAGAATCATGCAAATTGTTGGGTTACCTTTGGCATCACAGCCTACTCACCAGCTGTCAGCTGAGGAGGATTTGGTGTGCAGTGTAATGACGGGAGACTTTAAAGGAATATCTGCTTTGGTCAGTTCTGTGTTGCATTAGAGCATGTGAGTATTGGTGTCATTTAGTCCAGCTGCCGTGGTGAATGACTTGCCTGAACGTGCTACCGTGTGGCTTAAAGGAGGTTTGCTCGCAGAACTTTGTGAGGTTCTTTGGAAGGTTTGCAGCCCTGAGGGAGCTCCCTGTTGCCGCGGTGAGGCTGCTACTTGTATCTAAATGTGCTCATTGAAACAGATTATTTGTTCTAGGAGAAAACTGAAGCAATGAGGACATGGATATCAGATCTATGTAGGGCTCTTGCATGCAGACTTTATACATGTGTATAAATCTGTATCTGTATGGCTATATAGTTACTTTTCAAAAGGCAGTTCTTTGAGACACGGTAGGGTTCTTTCCAAGAAGTGAACTGCCAGCTGTATGCTTTCAGTGAGCAGGAAATAAATGTGGATGAATAAAGGTGATAACAAACTCCTGTTTTCAAATTTTCAGGGTATCTTATTGAACTATTTGAGCCACACGTTCTAGATGTAGATTATCACTGAGACTGTGATCCTGCAGAGTACTTGCTTGTGTGCTTGTGAAGGCTCTGACCTATTTTTCTAAGAATTTATCTGGGACAGTGGTTAATGCTGTCAGCTCCCTACCTGCTTCTCTCCCAGAGGCTGCTGCTGGCTGCAGTTTAGAGAAGTAAACTGGGTTGTAAAGCAGTGCTCAGGAAGGAATGCACATGCCATTCAGCCACTCCTGCAGAGGTGGCCACAACTTCTGCCACAAAGGTGAGGTGAACAGCTAAGGGTAAAAGCCATTCCAGCTGTTCCATCGTAATTTCCCTGCAAACACAAGTCACGCCTCATCCATTTTAATTAGCAGTTCCTTTATTGGTGTTTAGATATGTTTCTAAGTTGATGAATCAGGAGCTTACGATTTGTTAGACTTTGCCTTCTATTTGACTTTGGGAATCTGTGGCACTACTTGTTATCCATTTAAATGAGATGCAGTGTTTAACCTGGAAATATCACACTGATATGCAGATGCTGAGTGGTGAAGTGAGGGCTGAATTTCAAAAACTCCTCCCAAAAAATCTTCTATGAGAGGGAAGTTCAGTGTCTGGTTGCAGGGGGTCTACATTGTATATAAAGAATAAAGAAGGAGATTCTGATATTTTTTAGTTGTGCAGAGCTGTCTTCCTCACTTTCTAATTGATACATTCTGCAACCTCAGGAATAAATTTTTCTAATGAGGACCACAGGTTGTTCTGGAATTTTTCCCTCATTCCTTTCCACCAATGTATAGAAGCTCATTCCTGTGGAAGCAGGCCAGATTTTGTGGTTTCTAATGGATGTGTAAATCCAGAGTACCCTTACTGTTGGCAGCAAGCATTCTATTGACTTAAAACCAGTGTGAAGTTAGAAGAGAACTCATCCATGCTGGTTTTATACTGATGGAATCAGCAAAATAATTTATGTTGGAAAAGACCACTGGAGGGCAACTGGGACATCTTTCTGCTCATAGGATGCCTTGTGGCTTTGTTCAGCTGAGTTTTGAAAACCTCCAGGGATGGGTATTGCACAGTCTCTCAGTCCCTCTTCTTAGGCTGAGTCACCTATGTTGTGAAATTCTTGAACCAGCAAGAATTTTCCTTGCTGCAGCTCATGTCCATTCCCTCTTGTTCTTCTGCCGTGTGCCTCTGAGAAGCATCTGTTTTCCTTGTAGCACCTGCTTCAGTTTTTGGCAAACTGCAGGTAGGTTCATACTTTGTCTCCTCCAGACTGGAGAAACACAGTTCCTGCATGGGCTTCTTGTACACGGTGTGCGCCCGGCCCCTGAGTGCCTGGGAGTCCTTCTTTAGGGCTTGTGCCAGTTTGTTTGTCAGGATCTCTCTCTCTTGGGGCTGCCAAAGCTGCACACCGCTTCAGGTGCAGCCTCAGGAATACTGAGTAGGGGCAAATAATCACTTTCCTTGGTCTGCTGGCTGTAATCTTGCCAATGCAGCCAGGGATGTAGTTAGCCTTCATCTCCATTGGGGCATACGACTGACTCGCAGCCAGCCTGTCCACCACGAACCTCAGGGGCTTTTCTGCTGAGCCAGCTGGCATCCGGCCCATGCTGTGCCATGGGGTTATCCTCCCCAGAGTGCAAGACTTGGCTGCATGCTTGTCGAGCTTTCAGGTCATGTCAGCCCATTCTTCCAGTGTGCTGAGGTCCATCCGGATGGCTGCCCTGCCTTTTGTCCTGTCAGTCACTTCCTCAAGTTTGGTGTCATCACTGAAGCTGGTGAGGGTGCATTCTATTGTCCAGGACAACAGTGCCATCATTGAACAGTGTCATTCTCATAAGTAACCCCTGAAGAATGTCACTTGGAATTGACTGCTAACTAGACTTAGAATTGTTGACCACTGTTCTCAAAGACTACTTATCCAGTCAATTTTTTATCCACCTGTTCTTCCAATTCCAGCTGGTTCAAACCTTCCAAGGATGCTGGGCTATGTAGAACTCGTCAAAGACCTTGTTAAAGGTAAAGTAAGCAATGTGCCACTGCTCTCACCATGTCAGAGCCATGATGGAAGGCAGATGGGTTAGACTTACCAGGGCCAAGTCGAGTGTGTCCGTTCTGGCTGTTGTCAGTCACCATTTTATGGCTCAAAGTGATTTCTAGGAGAGTTTGTCCTGTAGCGTTTCCATGGACTGAGGTGAGGCTGATTGGCCCTTAGTTGTCTGAATCCTCTTCCTTCTGCTTTTTGAAGACAGGTGTGACATTTGCCTTTTTCCTTGTGATGGGGACCTTAGCAGAATGATGTGCTTTCTCAAAGATGACAGAGAACAGCCTTGCGATGGCTTTGACCTGGTTTCTTAGTGTCCAGTCTGAAGGATCCCATCTGGTCCCATCAACTCTTTTGTATGTGTCTCACCTGCCACTAGGCATGGAAACTCAGGAAGCCTGACCTTGCCAGTAACTACCAAGGTGAAGAAGGCACTGAGAGCATCAGCCCTTTGCATGCCCTGTGTCAGTGAGTTGCCCACCATATCCCTGGTTCTCATTTTGGCTGCCACTGTACCTGCAGAAGCCCTTCTTGTGCCTTTTCACATTACTCACCAATTTCACTTCTGAGTTTTGATTCCTGCATGCCTGGGCAATGTTTCTGTAGTGATGTTTCCTCCTGATTACACCCTCCACACGCTTTCATTTTGGTGCATCATAATCTGTTTTAGAAGCGTCCGTATGGTTATGAAGCTTATTTTGTACTTGTCCTGGTGCACCACTCCCTCCACGTCAGCTCGTGAAGGCATTCTTTGGACGATATCTTATTTCTCTGACCCACACTGGTGGGGATTTACTGATGTGAAGAGCAGGATATTTTATTGCAATTAATAATTGTTTCCTTTTCCTCCAGTGGAAAAAGTATAAGTTTCCATTAATTGAAATATTTTTGTGCATTGTTTGGCTAATTTTAAAAGATTTCCTCTATTTATTGTCTTTTCTGTTAGAGAGGGTAAAATTACATGTTTATTGTGGAAAACCAGTAATATAGCAGAAAACCCTTTTCCTCCCCAAGCTGTGGCAAGGCAAGCCACAGGAGCTGGTTTGTGCATTTTATTGGAAGACTCACTATGTATTTAGGCTGGCTGAGACTTTCAGGTTCACTTCAAATTCCAAAGTTCTTTACTTTTGTTTAATCTGTTTCTTGGCACGAGGAGAAGTTTGACACAGATACCAAGCTCTTGGGCTCTAAGCAGTATATACTCAGCTCCAGCTTCTACTAAAAAGAAGTTAATCTTCCAGGGTCACAGATATCTTGAAGAAAAGTAAAAAATAGTGGGTGAGAGGAGGAATTATGTATTTCTGTTGTCAGCAGAATGTGATGGCATCATAGCTGTGGAATCTTGGATGATGACTGTCTGTCAGGAACGCCTGCAGCAAAGAGCTGAATTCCTTCTCTCATCATTAGGGCAGAGTGATGTTTTGCAGCATCTGGCATATAATCAAGACACTGTTTTGTGAGTTAAATCTGATTAATTTTCAAGCAGAAGTTAAATTATTGGTTTAGTTCTTGCTTCGCAGGGCACATCTATGGAATATCACTTGGAGTTGCTCAGGTCATGCAGGAGGGCCATTCCACAATCAGCCTGTCTGTTTGTTTATCTGTCTGAAAGGTGACCTTGGGTCTTTTGCATTTTATATGACTCTCAAAGCTGTACCTCCATAAACATCTGAATTCATTTACATTCTCAAATCCTTTCTGGCAGTCATCAGAATACTTGCGGGTCAGGTGTGAACAGAGAGAAGGTTTCATTAATTATATTAGCTTTAAGCTGTAGGATTAGTGTATTTCTCTTGCCTTTGTTTTTTAGCTGCTACAGAGTCTCCTCATATATCCCAGAGGTCCAGCAGTTTCAGACAGACTGAGTATTCATGCAAAAAAAAAAAAAGGAACTTGTTATTTGTTTATCTGTTTAAAGTAATTTTTGATATCTGGGCTTGTACCATGTCAGAACTTCCCACTGTACATGGAAGAAGGAATAAACTGGCTGTTAAAAATATAAAATGTGCAATGTGTTTTATGTTGTGTATCATTTCAAACTTGGTAGAAAATATTTGAGTGACAAATGTACTTTTATAAATCAGTATTCACGTGTAAATGGTCCCTAAGTTTAGGATTGTATTGTAAAAGATCAGTTGAAAACTGCAAGTATGTCTTTTAAGTGGTTCTTAACTCCTTTTTTCCTCCTGTGAAGTTCCTTGTTGAAAATTTACGCCTTAGTGGGAAAACTGCACACCTAAAATCCCAGGTATTTAGATCAGCTTTTCTTAGAACAGTTCCCAAGACAAGCTGCAGTACAATCATCCTGTTATAACTTATGTACGAGACTACCCCAAGCCATCTCTTCCTTCAGCAGTGAAGACAGTGAAACATGGAAAATGCGGTCAGATCGTGGTGTTTTCGGCCTTGGAGGAGAATGACACGGGGAAAAAAATGTACTTCAAGGGTCTCAAACAGTGACAGTCAAGATTTTATTACCTGAATAAAATCTCTGCTCTTTTTGTTTTATCTGACAATATAGCCTTCTTTAAGGAGAAATCTTTTTGCAACATATCTGACCTTCAGAATTCATATGAAGGACATGAGCCAAGGTCACATGGTAGTGGATGGAAAAGCATTTTGGGTCTGAAGTATAATGCAGGTAGCAGGAGTTAGTGGAAGAAAGAGGAAAGGAACAACTCTTTACTTGCATACAGAAAACTGTCAGTGGCATTGAGTGCTTTGAGCTGGAATGCTGTTTTATTTCCTATTATTCTGTGAAGCTACAGTTGTATAATGTACCAATGCTAAGAGTGTATTTAGAGGGGTCTTATTCTGATTTCCACTTTGGTTTCAGGAGGTACTGAGTTGATTTCCAGCCTGGACATTGCAGTTTAACTTTCAGATGCTACTGAGGCAGAGCACCTGTTTTGCTTCTCCCAATGTTTATAATTGATGCATTTAGTATTTAGCCAGGCATTCCTTCCCAGGCACTTTCTGCAAAGAATGAGCCCTCTGCTCAAAATTCCTCTGCAAATTGACAGAACAATGGTCCATGTTGTTTTTGCTAACTCTGGGGACAGACTAATTAGATTTTTAGAATTATTTGGCTTATCGAGATTTCAGAACTGGTTTTGAGATTTAAATTCTACCTGCAAATACATGCAAAAGCAGACACTGAATGGGCATTCAGGTTTATATTTGTTTGTGCTGTATCTTGAGTATTATTAAGGTGATGCACAGAGTCTCTGAAACTGATTCTGTTGTTTGTCTTTGATATGAATCAAAGATGCCTTTTTAACACCAGAAAAAGGAAAACCTGAATAAGGAAAACAAAAGGAAACCCAGTTTTCAAGTACGTTTTTGGTTTCTATGTATAGATATGTCAAGGATTCGATTGATTTTCATTCTTCTCTGGGAACTGTGCTGTTATCTGCTGCACATCTGTAGTGAAAAGACACTATTAATGCAATTTCTGTAATGTTATTGTAGGAACGTTGCTAATATTTTCAGTTTCCTTCAAGAGAGGTACTCTTTATTCAGGAGCATTTTTAATACATGGACCAGAATGTTGTATCTTAGCTCTGTATGGTATGATTTTGTTTTGAACAGAGCAGTCACCCACTTGTGTCCAAGCACACCTGCAATCCCTGACACCTTTGTTGTTTTAGAAGCTAGAACATCTATATATAGAGTTTTTCATCTGGGCTTTGGTGTGTCACTGCAGACGTTAAACATTTGGATTAACAATAGCTTCTGTGTCTGACAGGTCTTACCTCTCAACCTTTTCACACCTGCATTGGGGTTAAGTGCACAAACACCTGCTTTGCCTTCTCAACTCATAAAGTATTTATTGAGTGCTACTGCTTACTCTTTGATAAAGTCTATTACCTAATATCCTTCAGAGATATTTGTTTTCTAAACTATCTGGATTTATGATGCCCTTTCTCCACTGACCTAAGCACAGCTCCACACCTATGTTTTGAAAATCATTATGTGCAATTTACACATGAGAAAATGGAGGCACATGGAGATGAAGCAGCTTTATTTGTACTTATTGTTGTCATTAGCACCTTCTGTTTGTCAAGAGAGCAATGCAAATCTGCCAGCCAGGAGCAGGAATGGAATGAAATGTTTGAGAGCTTACAGCAGTTTGCTGTGCCTCTGGCTCTTGGTGCAGACTGCAAGCCTGACTTGAGGGAGGCTGCAAGTGTGTTCTAAAGCCCTGGTGTGGCTCCAGCTATGCTTGATGTGTTCGTATCTTGTCAGAAGTGCTCTGACAGTTCCCAGACTTCTGAAGCAACTAGAATAGCATTGGAGAGGGATGTGATGCATGCTGTACTTTTGAACGCTCCAAAACTGCTCTTTTTCAGCCACTAAGGTGGCAGGAAACAGCACAGATACTAACTGAGCTTGCTTTACAGTTTTTGCTTTCTGTAAATGTAGTAAAAGACAATTATGCTTATTAACTTGTATTAGGAACTTCTAAAAGTGCTGTTTTCTGTTACTCTTAATTCTGACAAATCCAAGCACTTTGGTCTGAAATTTTTTTCACCAGCTCACTGTAGAGTATATATTTTTTATGTCTATGCTAAAAATATTGCTTCATTTATGAATGTAAATCTAAGGAAAAAAAAGTTCTTAAAATGTTCTTATACTGTTTTGTTCATAAGTATGGGAACTGTTTGACCGGGGAGTCATGGGAGGGTTTGTGCTTTCCATGTGGGAATTCACCTGAATTTTGCCATCTTATAACCCCTAGGTTCTCTAAGGAGTGTATTCATGCTCAGCCTCTTGCAGGGTTTGCAAGAGCCAAGGAGAGTCTTTGAGACAGACATTTCTTGTGAATGCCAGGGACTGTCCCAGTCCTTGGCACCAGTGGTGAGAACCAAGTGACATTTGTTGGTGCTCTGCATCTTTGTCCTGTCAAGGAAGGGGAGAAAAAATACAAGGAGAAAAAAGTGGGTGGTGTAAAGACAGGGTGAAGAAGACAAGAGCAGAAGATAAAAAATGGAAACATGGAACCAAGGCGAGACAGGAGTGAGCGGAATGGACACATTAGAACGTGGGGCAGATGACCGAGGGAAAAACTGTGGGAAGTGGTGAGGAACAAGGACAGGATGAGGGAGAATAGCTGGAGGGGGAGGCGGGAGGGAAGAGCTGTAACAAGCAAAAGGAGCTTGGATACTGAGCAGGGGCGGAGGTTTCATATCTTTTGGATCTCTTTAGCCTTGTGATTCACCAGCTACTCCATTGGCACAAGGGGGAGTGCAGAGCTGAGTACAGGCAAACAGATTCTCCTGGAACTGCTGGTGTGCCTGTAACATATGGATCATCAACATAATTCTGTATGGCACTTTTGTTCAAGATGCAGAACAAAGTATAAGAAATAAAGATTTCTCTTTCTACATGGTATATTTGATAATAAAAAATTGGAAAGCCCTTCTCTCAAGAGCTGGGAAGTGCCAGAGTTGTGCTTAGTCCTGTGGTCTTTATTCGATCCTCTTGTCTTCTGGTACACAGTCACATGGTAGTTTTCTATTGTAGATTACCTTGACAATGGTGCTTTACCTTCCAGAGTCCCTGTGGACTTCGTTTGCTGATGGCAGAGTCAGACTGAGAATAGATAATTCATGCCCACAAACTCCCATAACAGTTCATCAGATGTTCAAGGAGAGCCTGGAAAAATATGGATCCCTTAATGCTTTGGCCAGCAAAAAGAATGGAAAATGGGAGAAAATAACTTTTTCAGAATATTATTGCCTCTCTAGGAAAGCAGCTAAGAGCTTCTTGAAGGTAAGTACAGGAAACAAAACCAATTCCTTTAATCCTTTTGCCTCCTTTAAAAACAAAAAAACCCAAATAAACAAAAAAACACCGACCTCAAAACCCACGATGTAAGAGGCTTTTTGCATTATTTGAAGATGGGTAGTAATATTCTTTATTGAAATGATAATGATGAGAATGAGTTTTGGTCAGAGGTAACACTGCTGTCAGGGAACCTTGACTGCAAGTTAGGAGCTGCTGCGTTCCACTGTCTCGCTGGGACATGGGTGCAGGGGTCAGAATGAGGCCTTGAGATTGAAAAAGAAAAATAGGGAAAAACTACTGTCATGAATTTGGTGAGATAAAGACAATCTTTGAAACATTCTAAACATAGGGTAATATTAGTACTCATTATGCTCTTGTTCATATTGAAATATTCTGGATTTTGGGCCTTTCTGGGCAGCAGAGTTCAACCAGACAGGAGAAGGTAGTGGAAAATTCACATTCTGTTAATTGGTGATAAATACCATGTTTGTTATGGATACCAAAACGTGCCTTCACATGCCTTGTCAATACTGCAATAATAAATCAAAAGTTTCCATGGTTTATATTTGTGTGTCTGTTTCTCTCCAGTGTGCCTATGTTATATAACCTTGTGTATATTATTTTTAAGCTCGGTCTTGAACGATTCCATAGTGTAGCAATCCTTGGATTTAATTCTCCAGAATGGTTTATCTCAGCTGTTGGAGCTGTTTTTGCTGGGTAAGATATTTTTGGGGGGGTTAATTTTTGAGGGAGATTTGGGGATTTCTGTTTTGCTAGGTCTGGAAATGTAGCAAATCAGTATTATGTGTCATATCCTGGAAGTTGTGTTGCTACTGATTGACATATTCAGCAACCTTCTGGAGTCTCATATCCCAAATAGTCCAGGCACTCGTAAATGGATCCTGTTTGCCATGGGCTTAACTGTGACCGTCACACAGAAGCTGTTCTACGGGGTCTTATCAATGGAGGATGTGGGAAACAGATGAGAATCACAGTTTTATATTAATGATATTTGTCTACAGTAAGATTTATTCAAGCAGATGAAGTAACATATGAATACTAACTACCCTGATTTCTTCTGTCCTGAAACCTGTTAGTTTGGATTTTACTTCTTAAGCTGTTCTATACCAATGAAATCCAAATTGGTATCTGTGTACAGCTTGAACAAAAAGAGGACGTAAGTGGGGATTTTTTTACCGCTTCCTGAGCAAACTCCTGTGCAACCTTAAGTGAGTTAAAACACCGAGTCCTAGCCTACAGCATCTTCTGCTGAACAGTTCAGAGATTAGTTTTTGCAATGTGCATAAATCAGAGATTTGTGTTTATCTGAATATGTGAAACAAACATTAGAGCTGTCCTGCTGTTTGCTTCCACATCTTCATACCCCTTCGGGTTTCATCTCATCTTTGATTATTATTCTCTTTTGATACTATGTGCATGTACATGTGTGTGTATGTATACAAATATATGTTCTTATATGTATAACTTTTTTGATGCAGAGGAATTGTCACAGGAATATATACAACCAATTCTCCCGAGGCCTGTCACTACATTGCTCATGACAGCAAGACTGATATCATGGTTGTGGAAAATCAGAAACAGCTGGACAAGATAATGCAGGTAACGAGGTGGCTGAATGGTTACTGAAAGGCCACAAGTTTTTCATTTCTTGGTGCTGTATTGGTCCCAAATACCATGTACACGCTCTGTATCATGAAAACTTTCTTTGTGAAGTGTGTGTTGTTACTCAGAAATGTGGTATCTGGTGTTAAAGCTTGCGAGTGGCTCTGACCTTCTACAGTGTCTGTGGCTCCAGCAGAGAGCTCACTGGATGGTTCACTGCAGGCTTACCTGAAAAAACCCCACATTTTAATCCCATGTTTTTGCTGTCACCACCTGATTCTGTTTGGAAAAGCACAGTCCACTTGAATGGAAGAGATTATGCTGATGCAGGTTTGTAAAGGTCTGCCATTTAAATATTAAGGATGCCAGAGTTCAGAATTTCCTTTTTCCAAGGTTTTATCTTTTCCTGCTTGTAATATCAGCCGTTAAGGCTCTTGAGTTTACTGCACTTCGATAGCCTGATTGTTAACATCAGATAGACCTTAGTGAGAAAGGAGGAGCCTCCTTAAGTGAACAGCCACAATTGTGACAGAACTCTTGGGCAGCTGGGACTGCCTTTCAGCGATAGTGCCAGACGGAAAGACCAATTTGATGGAAAGATGACTTGAGAGAGGGGCACAGGCAGCTCCTTGGCAAGGGCTTGTCTGTCTGCCAGATATTGAGGGAGGCCTGTGGCCTCACCAAACTTGCACCAAATGGCACCATTTGCTGAAGCAAGAGGGCCCTCCGTGATGGAGTTTTCTGCCAAAACCACATACCTGCCAGAGAGAAAATATGCAGTAGTTTTTTTCAAATGTATTTCATATAAGTTGTTCATGAATTACTTTGTATTTTCTCGTTTTGTTTTATATCAATATGGAGGAAGGGAGATTTTTTTAAGTATTCTATAAAAACACACAATCAGACAAGCCTTCTTACAGTGTCATTGACACAATAGCAGGCTGTGCTGTTGTGAACATGGAGAGAAGAATCCAAGTGGAAGAGCTCGAGGGGTTTGGTTCATACTCACTATGTAGAAAAAGAGAGCTCTGGCCATCACTGCTTTATCCAGCAGAGGACTTTTTGAAACTTTTTTTTCTGGGACCCAAGACTGAAATAATAACATTTCAATTGCTATCCTTCTAACAGTATGTTCATAATGGCTACCATCAAGCCACTGCTTTTGTATTGGCAAAATTCAGTTCAAAATGTGATCAATTGAAAGGCATCTGTGAGGCACCGGGTCCCCCAGAATTCAGTGAAATCAATGCTTTCTGCAGGCCATGCAAAGCACACAAAGAGCTGCTGAAAGCAGCAGCCACTGCTGCCTGCCTGTAAGCCTGCAGCTTTATCTTTTTATTTATCCTTAAACTGTGCATGCAGCTTCCTTTTCTTTTTTCCTTAAGGAAGTAGAACTTTTTTTTTACCACTTGAATGTCAATTTTTGCTGAGGGACTTTATCTCTATTGGTAATCACAGCCAGGGCCAGCTTCTGGCTTGTGCTGTTCCTTGATGTGCCCTTTTGTGCTTTATGAGAAAGGATGCTGAGGAGCCATTTCTGGTGTATTTTTCATTTTTTTAAACCTTTTGACTGAAACCAGATTTCCTAGAGCAGACTGTGTAGTCTGTGTAGATTGTGCAGTTCCGTCCTCCTTTCCCCTTCCTCTAGTTTAGCAAGGTGGTGATGAGTTTAGGGGAGAATATTTGGGGGTGGAGAGAAACAGGAGTTTTTTTGTGCCTGCCAAGCCGTTACAGTTTTGGCAGCATTAGAGCGGATAAAAGCCCACAGAAGATATGAATAATAAATTATAACTTTGTTTTAAAAAATCCAACAGATCTGGAATCGTTTGCCACACTTGAAGGCTGTGGTGCTATATAAAGACTCCATTGCAGAGAGACATCCAAATTTGTACACGGTGAGTGAATACTAGAAAAGAGGCATAACCAAATAATACATGGGGCTATACCCATGTATTACCAGTTAATACGTGGGGTATTTTTATTTGATCAATTTCTACCATGAGTATCTACCATTTAGAATGTGTTGCTGTGTTCCAGCAAACATGTTCAAAAGCTTCATCAGCTTCTTCTGCTTAATTTACCTTTGATTCTTCACATGTAAAAAAAGAGCTACCTTGCTTAACTGTCTGTGTCTTCCTGATCTTTAACTTGACTAGCTTATTAAAACACTGTAGGTTTTAGGTTGGAATGTGCACTCTCAAATGGTTAAAAATAAAAGTTGCCCCCTGGTGCCTGTGAATTTGGTAATTTTTTTTTTAATCCAGTGTTTTAACGGGACTACAGATTATCAGATTTTAGGCTGAAAATCTTCAACTGTGGAAAAAATATATTGAAGAGAAATATGGTGTATTCAGTATATAAAAATGTAATGAACAGTGACGAGCATAAAAATATTTTTAAATACTTGCAATTTTGATAATCTGATAAGAAAAAAGTTTTATGTGCTTTTTTTTTTTCATATCATGCAGATAACTTAATAATAAACTGTTACTGTTCCAATACTGTACATATTGGTATAGATCATGCTTTGCATCTTGTACAATAAAAATGTTAATACAAAGATGATCTTGCTATTTTAAAAGATTAAGTGCTAGCATTTAATTCTTGAAGAACTTGCAGTTACTGAAATCTAAATGTCTGAGAATTGCTATATTTTTAAGCACTGGTTCAGTGTTCAGGTATCATGTTGGACATTTTCTCAGAGGAGCAGGGTAGCTGTGAGTGTCTGACAGTTGCCACAGTTTGTCATCTAAAGGAAAAATTAGAGAGCAGATCACCAGAGGCAGAAATGATTGTTGATGAGGTGTGATGTAGAGCAAACCACCAGCCCACACGGTGTTTGATAAAAGGGATTTGTGCCGTGTAATGAGCGGCTGCAGGGGCAGAGCTGGCTGAGCAGTGCGTGTTTCCAGAAGGCAAATGCAAAGTCAGGAGTGTGGTGTGACTGTTTCTGTACCTTCCACACTCGCTGGAAGGCCAACACCATCTGTTGCAGGTGCTGTTCAGTAAACAAAGCCTGGGCAGCAGAGTCTCAGTGATCAATGCATTCCACTGTGTGAATACAGTAAGGTCAGGAAAACAGGAACGGCTGCTTAGTGACATACAAACAATTACATCCTTGACACCACCAGGCTTTCCAGGACCTCGTGAAATTGGTGCAGCCACATTCTGTGGGAAGGGATAGAATGTGACAAATCCTCTACTTGCTGCAGAGCTGTGCAGAGCCTCTCTTTTCAGAGGTGTGGTTTGTTGGAAGAAAGTATAAAACTGATGAACATTCCTTAGGACAGCCTTGCCACCCAAGAAAAGGAAGTTAAGGTGCCCCAGAGGCTGACTATTGTAATCTTAGTAGCCCAGTGGCAATGCCAGAGGTCTAAAAGAAGCAATGACCTACCCTCAAGCAGAGACTCTCCTTTTTTACCTCTGTCTTTCTCATCATGCCCATTACTGCTTTGTGGTCCTAGATATAGCCCAAAGAAATCCCTGAAAAATGAAGGTGCTGCACCTTGCTTTTAAAGAACACACTTCTGTAGCACAGTGTGAATCACATTATTGCAATGGGAAATTGTCAGTTTGGTTATCAATTTCCTTCCAATTAGCATTGAAATCAGTGGTACACTTGGCAGCATACCAGGGATGTGCAACAGAAGTATCTGGGAGCAACCAATATAATACAGAGGATCAGGTTCAGGATTCTTCTAGGCCAATTTGTGTGGCACAAAAGTCCAGTGTCATAAAAGTTTTATCTCACTTTAGAATGAGCCAAATTTGAATGAAAGTTGTGACCAGTGTCATATGCTGTTTCCTATAAAATAGCACATGATTTGGGCAAACATTCACACATCTAGATAATGATGCTTTTGCAAAGAAGCTTTCATTCAATTGCTTTATAGTTATATTTATAAAATGTACAATGAATTATAGATGAGCTGTCACAAGTGTACTCTTAAAAATGATGCATCCAGATTCCTTTAAATAGACACGAAATCATTCTTACAGTGTGAGATAGTAACAGAATTTTAGCCTCCATCACTTACCCATAGTATCCACATTGGAGGAGGAATAGTATTACTATTCCCTTCTTAGACACTGAAAAGACTCATGGCAGCACAATTTTAGATAGTCTGTTTGCAATTCACACATTAAGCTGTAAGACAGACTTACCATCTTTCTTACATAGCCAAGGTCTGGGGAAACTTGCCTTGGATGCATGCTCAGAACAAGGCACTGCAATGTTCTAACAGTTTCGAGACAGGAAAGATGCAGTACTGAGTCAATTTGTGGGAAGCCATTCGATATCCTGTATTTTCTGTTCCATGTTCTAGATGGAAGAGTTTCTGGAGCTGGGAGGTGATGTCTCTGACAGTACTTTGGATGACATCATTAACTCCCAAAAGCCGAATCAGTGCTGTGTTCTGATATACACCTCTGGAACAACTGGGAAGCCAAAAGGAGCCATGCTGAGTCATGACAACGTAGGTACTTAAGGCTCTTCCTGTAGCAGAGAACCAGCAAAGTGTGAGGATATTTATTCCTGTGGTTTGAAATGGCTGGTACATCCTAGAGCCCTGAAATGCTTTTGCTTTTACAGCATGGACAGTGTACTGCAAAGCAATGTCCAAAGTGCAGTCAGCTGCTTCTGGTAAAGTACAAGCAAGGTAAAGAATGAAACGCCATTCAAACAGCACTTCACAAAGTGGAACAGTTCTTTATGAATATGAAATTTTTATTCACTGTATTTCTTGTGAGATCTAATGCATGTATTCATAAATACAATTCACAGATTGCCATAAAGTCTTGCAAGTGATGTCATAGGTCACTGTAAAATGAACAATTCATATACATCAGCCAGCTGCTATCAAAACAGCCTGATGGACTACTTTTGCAGACTTTATTAAAATTGGGGGTGGATGTGTGGGGTTTTTACTTTGGTGTTTTTTGTTCCTGGACTTGTGTGCAGGTTTCTACATCTGTCACTGGAGCATAATACAGCTCCAGTGCTCAGTGCTGGTACTCACAGTAGCCCTACCTGCATTGTTGCAAACAGAAATTTTCCAGTTTTAGAGAAAAGCAAAGTTGTTTGCTGAAAGGACTTCCCAAGAGGTTTGCTAGGAAAGATACGTGGCTGGTGGCTGAGCAGGAATGGAAGGTGGTAGGGAGCCTTTCTGAAAACAGAGAGAATCTGTGAAAGGGATGGTCTAAGTTGAGGCCTCACCCCTTAAAATACAGCAGAAATTATTGCAGGCATGCACACTGTGAGCAGCAATGCACCCAAATGTAGGGAATTAGTGCAGTGGTACCTGGAAGCAGAACCTAATGAACTTGGGAGACAAAAAGGCTGATCTGATGTGCAAATCTATGCTCTTCTATCTCAAAGGAGTCTGGTGTCATTTCCATGCCAGCTGCCAAACTATTCTTGGCTACTGATCACAAACAGTCTATTTTTATGTTGACAAACAGTGGAAAGCATGCCATGCCTGTAGCTCTGCTGCTGCCTTCTTTAGGCAAAGATGTTTGCCACTGTTCATGTGCAAAACCAGTGCTGAATCAGTCCTGTATGACCCACACAGATCTGCTGTGAGTGTGCCTGTGTGCTGTGAGGCCTGGAGTACAAGCCATGAAAACAGACACATCTTAAACACATCCCATTCTTCCTACTGTGTAAGTCTCCCATAGCCACTTGTCTGGTGTTGCCACCTAAACTTGGAGTGGCCTGGCCTGGCAGCGTGCTGCTCCTTAAAACCCTCTCTTGAGAATCTCTGTTTCCTTAGGCCAAGCCTGCACTTGTACCTTCTAACTTATTACAAAGGAGTTGGCAGGAACATATTGTGATAACAGGAATACATGTGATTTGTGTCCGTGCTCTGCCATCTTGAATGCTCTCATTCCTGTATCCTTCACTACCCAGTTTAGATTACAGACTCCTCTGAGAAAGAGCTGTTTCTTTTTGTTGCTTGGGGGTTTTTTTGGGGGGGGGGTGTTGTTTGTTTTGGTTTTTATTTTTGTGCACATATATCTTTTCCATTGCCTCTCACACCATCACATATATTTATGGGTCTTCCATATGCTGTGTTCTGATAATGAAGCTATGCATATTTAACATCCTTGAACTGCATCTTCTGAGATAAAGTGGGAAATGGGAAGAAGGAGGGGGGAACATCATCCAGCTTCACTAAGAAGTCAAGCAACACAACTTCAAAACTGTTCGTGTATGTGCTGCCTCTCATGAGGGGGGTGTGTGTGTGTGTGTCACTTGGGAACCACTGCAGTGAATATCCCAGAGGCTTCCAGAGGAGCAGAGTACAGCTCGTATCTTCCTCCTCAGTGCTTAGCCAGGGGATGATCAGTACAAGGCAATGAGCTTGTGGCTGATACTAAATTGTCCTTTGAGCTCACTGATCACTGAATATTTATTGTTCTTTTTCTAGCTTGTAGATACAGCACTGGTGGAAGGTGCCAGTTTAATAGAAAGCCTGCAGAGCAGGAGAGGTGCAAAGGAAAGGACAGATCAATTTGTTTCTCGTCCATCCAGCCCACGGCTGCCCAGCTCAGTGTGTCACTAGGGCATGGGGAGCTGCTAGCATTCATAGCCCAGTCAGGCAGCACGAATGCTGTATTTACTTCTGTTATCTGCACTTCTGTATTGCTGCAAAGGTCATATGGCCTTTGGCTGAATGTCCCCAGGGAACTGACATTCTGGTGTGTTGTCAATATTGCAATGTCTTCAGCAATTTCTGTGAGCGCAGATTTTTCACAGTTTCATTAGCATAGCAAGAGGATCCTTAGTTTGTGTTAAGAGGAAAAAAGGAAAAAAAAACCAAACCAAAATCCCCACCATACCTAATGTGTTTTATTATTTATTTAAACAGATAACTTGGACATCAGCCCATTGCAGCAGAGCAGGAGATATGCAACCTGCAGAGGTCCAACAGGAGTCTATAGTCAGTTATCTCCCACTCAGCCACATAGCTGCACAGATCTATGACCTGTGGACTGGAATCAAATGGGGAGAGCAAGTTTACTTTGCTGAACCAGATGCTTTAAAGGTACCTTGTCTTGCATTACATCTAATTAAGATTGCACTTCTTTGTCGTAGAAAACATCCCAAGGAGAGAATATATTTGAAAAGTTGTAGAGGACGAAGATTGAGAGTCCATGATTGTAAGAGTTATGGAAAAATAAAGTTCATTATATTTATGATCCAGTCCTCTAGATTCCAATTAAAATATACAATTCATATCCATAAGGGTCTTTTAAGGCAAAAGAAGTACAAGCAGTTTTGGGAGGAAAGGGAGGCAGGAGGAACTAAACCATGTGTGTTTTTCCTCCTTGTGTATGTACCTCCCCCGAAGTGTCAGACCTGACACATGTTGGTGCATATGGCTGACTGAAGTGGGCTTAGCAGCCCTTCTGTATATCCTACGTATTTAGTGATGTTCTACTTCACTAAAGATGCAGGTTTTACCTCACCAAACCTCTTTATCTCTGCTGTGTGCCTTTTGTTTAAATTATTTAATGATTATAACAGGGCAGCTTGATCAACACACTAAAAGAAGTGCAGCCAACATCTCACATGGGAGTTCCCCGAGTATGGGAGAAAATCATGGAGAAATTGAAGGATGCTTCTGCTCAGTCAGGATTTATGAAGAAGAAAATGCTGTCATGGGCCATGTCACTTAGCTTAGAGAGGAACCTGAATGGCTCAAGCAGGTATGTAGTACAATGAGTGAGATTTCCAGCAACCTGGAAGTAGCAATTTGCTTGTAATAAACTATGAAACCTCAGTGAGACTCTTTGTATGAGGGGGTAAAATTTGGCTTGCCAACACAGCAGATATAGTGCAAGGGGGAGGGTGTGGTTATCAATTGATGTCAGTTATTTCACAATGAAGTGTAAAAATTGCTTATGCAGAATGGTATTCCCAAAGATCATTCCATGATATTGCTTTGCTTGTTATATCATTCAGCATCTCAGATAGATCTTGCAAATTTCAGGTTTCAATGATGTAGGTTCTCAGAGACACATTTAACTGATAAAAAATCAGGAATAAAAGAGCTGTGTTGTATACAAGATGTTTTTATAGATTCTTTGTGCATTTATTGAATTCAGATACCTCAAGAGTTGGAGATAGGAAACCTGGAGAAATGAAAGACACTGAATAAATGAAAAAGGGATGAATGTGTCACCTTACTTATGTTCAAACTTCTGTCAATGCCCAAAACCAAATGACAAATACATCTCTAAGCAAAATCTGTGCCTGATTTTGTTTTGAAGATTTCCTAGGTTTCTCTGACTTACTCGTGTGTTTTGTACTCAGCAGTGATCTAAAGCAGCTCTGGACGAGATTAGCAGACTACTTAGTGCTTGCAAAAATCCGCAATGCACTGGGGTTTTCTTCCTGTCAGAAGCACTTTTGTGGTGCTGCTCCTCTCAATACAGAAACACTGTATTTCTTCTTGGGTCTGAACATCACCCTGTATGAGGCCTATGGGATGAGCGAGACGACAGGCCCACATTGCCTGTCTGGGCCTTACATTTACAGGCAGCACAGGTAATTTTGCCTTTTTTTATTGCTATTTTTTTAATATGATCTGTTTCATTTTATCTATGAAAAGAGTATTTACTGAGGTCAGCAAAGATACTACAGCTTATTTTATTTTCTCTGAGTGCATTGCCACTCTGTTGTGACTTTGGGAGTCAGAATAATTTCCAGGTCAGAATTTGAACACATTGACTCCGTAGCACGCCAAGCCAAGAGCGCTGAAACCGAGCTACAGCATTCTAGGCAAACACAGTGACTACATCTGACATATACCCTAGCCCTGGCCCAGGGGAGGAATGCAAGACCTCAAAGACAACAGTGGTTTTATGCCTGAAGATACAGGGGGGAAAAAAGCAGCAAGCACAGGGCAAGACAGACTGCCAGAAAGTGGTCGGACACACTGACAAATCTGCCCTAGTGAGCGAATATTCCACAGCTGCTGGACAGTTACAGCACAGTGATATTTGCAGTCACGGATACTTTGATAGTTTCAGGGATTTGGCATGTTGGCCAGCTTATCAGTATTATGTTTGATGTTTCTGTGATCCTTGTGGGGTTTTTCTGCTCTTCTCTGGTAGCTGTGGTAAGCCAGCACCTGGATGCAGAGTGAAACTGGTGGACAAAGATACAGAAGGCAATGGAGAAATCTGTTTCTGGGGAAGGACTGTTTTCATGGGTTATTTAAATATGGAAGACAGAACAAAAGAAGCCTTTGATGAGGAGGGGTGGCTGCATTCTGGAGATTTAGGAAAGCTAGACAAGGATGGCTTTCTCTATGTCACTGGAAGAATTAAAGGTAACAGGCAAAATCTTGCTGTATGTATATGGTAAATGTTCAGCACTATTCAGTCATCTCTCAGATGTGGTCCATCCAATGAAGTGTCTTTCCTCCAATGCCAGCAGCATTGCCCTAACAGGAAGGTAAAATAAACTTTCCTATGAGAAAACCTCAGTGTGCTGCTCTGTGTTCAGGGAAGGTTTCCCTCTAGTCTGTAATAGGCGGAGATGATTCAGTTCCTACAATGAGGCTTTTTATCTCCCAGACCTTTATTCAGTATTAATTACAGTTAGCAATATAAACTACTAACACAGGTTTAATGTGTCTTGTTCCATTTGAATGATCCCATTAAGCTGTCCAGTCTCCCTCTGAATCTTGTCAAATTCTCTTAATTGCACATTAGAATGTTTAGACAATAAGGAGAGGCATCCTCTGTTATACAGATGTTTTTGCTGTAGGTCAGAGGCAGGTGCCTCTGGTGCCTTAGGTGAAGTGTTTGCAGAGGCCAGAGCTGAAGCTTGAGAGCAGAAGGGAAAGCTAAAGCTAAAGCCACGCACTTAGTTGTTGTTACAGGACATTGGGTGAAGTCTCACGAGACTGAGACTGGTCACTGGCTTACTTGGAGGCTTTTTTCATGATACATGTTCAGACAGTGGGATTGGTCACAGGCAAGATGTAACTGAGGCAGATTTAAGAACTGAGTAAATATCATCTTAGAACATAAGATGAATCACTAGGGAGATAACACAGAGGAGTGAATTTGTTACAGGTGGCATCATGTCCTGCTAGGAATCAGGGCTGAAGTTGGTACTATTAATAGCCTGCACCAAATGCAGCTGTCTTGCTTTTAACTTGTTTTCTTGTCTGATTCATTTTCCTTTAGCACAGCAATAACAACCCCTTGTCTCAATCCATCTGAACATTTGTGTTTCTCTTGTATCTGTCTTGATTGCTGAACTAATAGCAATTACTCTAAATGACAGGAAAGGTAGACAATCTGGGATAAAATGACCATATGTCCAGTTTCACTGAAGTTTTGAATTCAAGTCCAAATAAGGACAATGAAAAACTAAGGGCCAGAGAGGTTGGTGGAGGATTTGAGACAAAGACAGGACTATTGCAAAAGGAAGGTGGAATGAAAGGGAAAGTTAGACCTAGGAAAGTGTGTCTGTGTTATTTGTTGAAGCATGTTCTGAAATGCTGCAAAGACAATTATTTGAGGCCAATGAGAAGTCACCAATGTAACAAAAGCAAAGAACTGGAATTTGCTTAGACAATACTCAAGTTTGGAATAATTTCATTGAATACATGTATTACACTTCAGAACAAATGTTGCTTTTACGGAGGCTTCCTGCAACAGTAACTTATTTTTGTCTGACCCCTCTTGGTGGATTTAAGAATTGGTTTTACTCATGATGTTAACAATGAACTTGCTTTTTGGTGAGATAGCAACAATAGAATAGAGGGTGAATCCTTTGCTAATTTGGAAGAGATGATCTCTCACAGAAAAATTCCAGTTATGTAACAATCCCTTGAGATTAACCTGTTACTAGATTATGTAAAAAATACCTGGAGCAGATATAATGAGGGAGAGATCTGAGAACTTGAGCATGTTTGAAAAATAGTAGCATTTTTATTTTGAAGATAATTAATAGGAATTGTGGTCTTTGGAAAATATTATCTTGGAAAAAAAAATCTCTTATTTTTTATGTCAGAATAAGAAAAGCAGGTTGAGCCAGACATTAACCTGATCTTTTGAATTTATTTGAATTCAACTAATAGCCTTTCTTTTCTTGCCTAGATTTGATTATTACAGCTGGAGGCGAAAACGTGCCTCCAATTCCAATCGAAGATGCTGTTAAAAAAGAACTCCCAATTGTTAGTAATGCTATGGTGATTGGAGATAAAAAGAAGTTTTTGTCAATGTTCCTGACCCTAAAGGTAAACGAGTTTTAATATTGCCTTCAGTGAAGTTATACATGTGCACCTAACAAAATAATAATAATTTGGAACCATTTGTAAAAAGACCTAAAATTGGATAGGAGGATGTTTTGTTAGCAGAGGGGAAAAATGTATAGCAACTACAGACCAAATCCTGCTGGGTCTAAACTTAGGGTTACCTGATCTGCTGAACATCCACATATTTACTGCTGTTTCTCCTACATATACAATGAGAGCTATTTTCTGTCTAAATGCAATTTTTATATAAGAAATGCTGGAAGATTGAGAAGTCTCTGTAACAGAACACAACAAAAGCTTTTATGCTTACAGATGAGCAAAACCAACAAATGTTTCTGTTACGGGCAAACCTCGAAACTTTCCAACGGCAACATTTCTCTACAATTTGTTATTTTTATAACACAAGAAGGATGACTGTGGAACGAAATAATTAATAGCCTTGTTGTGGTATAAGCTTCGATTGAGAAATCACTGTTTTCCTAAAACATTTGCGCTTCAGTTCTGTGTACAGACCTAGAGAATGCCAGTTTAGGTGTTTTCAAGTTGTTTACCTCTATGACCGATACTCCCTATATTCAGGTACAATAGAAATACTAATTTAAGAAGTCTAAGGAACACTTCTATGTCAAGCTGTTTACGTTACACCATAGTAACTCCATTGAATGATGAGCTAAATGTTTCCCTGTAACAATGGAGTCATTTGGAAAATATGGCAGAAATTCAAGGTCAGAGACGGACTCTATTGCGTAACTCATTCACACGTTTTAAGTCTGTTCGTGACATCTGCATATAAGCCGAAAATATTTGCATTTGGTAGCCAAGTGGAAAGAAAAGCCCTTTATGGTTTGTAGGTGTTTCTGCTTTTTAAGGCTTACAGAACGTTTGCCTGTTTATCCTGAGCCTTCTTACTAAGGGGGAGGGCCTGGTCAGAGAACCCGTTAATGCCTTTTAGGAGTGAGCGTTTGATGATTCACTTCATTTGATATTTTAGTGTGTGCTGGACCCAGATACATCTGATCCCACTGACATTCTCACAGAGCAAGCGAGAGACTTCTGCCAGAGGAGTGGCAGTAAAGCCACGAAAGTGTCCGAGATTGTGGCTACGAGAGACCAGGCGATCTACAGGGCCATCCAGGAGGGAATCGACAGAGTCAACAGCAATGCTACCAACAGGGTTCATTGCATTCAAAAATGGATAGTCCTGCCAAGAGATTTTTCCATTTCTGGGGGAGAACTAGGTAAGACTTAACTGATTTATCTTTAGGTACACAAAGTTAAGAGGCTGCTGATCTGAGAATATTCAGTACAGGGAAAGGAAAAATGGTTATGCAGTGTGTGGTAATGAATACAAAAATTGGAGTTTTAGCTGTGCACACATTTATGAATCTGTGCTCATTTGCAAGTAGAAGTCATAAATTTCAGATTGCTTTGGGTAATTAATCAATTTTGGTTAATTCCTTGTGCATTATAGTATTAATAACTTCCAGTAATAATACTGAAAGTTTCGCTTTAAAAAAAATAACAGACACAGCAAGAGAGTGAAAGCCTGGTAATGGAGCACAAAGCACATTACCAGGCTCTTTGAATAAACAGGGAATTGTTTAAAAGCTTTCAAAAACATACTTTTATGAAAAAAGTAGTAGCCAGTTACCACCCTCTTATGTGCAGCTCCCTTTGAAGTCCTCATGCTTATGTGGAGGCAACCTCACATACCACACTTGCTTCTCACTTTTAGCATTTTATCTGTGCTTAGAGTGGGGCAACAGGCCCCAACAGTTCTTCCCAACAAATACCCCATTAAAAAAACTTAGGCACCAAAGCTCAAACGGAGTAGGAATTTTTATTCCTATTTCGGGAATTGACTCTCTCTCTTTCAAGGTCCCACGATGAAGCTGAAGCGGTTCACCGTGCTCGAGAAATACCGAAATGAAGTAGACTCCTTCTATAAAGAATAAGACGTGTTTCCTCCAAGCATTAAGAAAGATCTGTAAGCAAAAGGAAGTGCTTTCTAATCAAAAGTGTTAATGAAGATTTGTGCTTTGAGTTTGTAGTCTATTGAACCAAACCACTAGAGAGCTGCTGTCAGTTTAGTTGTTCCTGATACTCACCTGATATTTGTCCTCTATTTTCAGAAGCATCTACAGTGTGTCCATTCTCTCATGCTGCTTTTACTTTATGACCTAAATGACTAAAAAATCCTTCTGTGTTGTATAAAGCAGATATAACTAATTCCTCTAGACTGAAACATAAAATTTTTATACAGTGCTCTTCCCTTTTTTTTTTTTCCCTTTTGTTCTATAGGATGTTTCCTGTAGCTCATGATATATTTTGGTAGATAGCAGTACTGCTTAGTGAAACTGCCATACCCCTCCAGTGATAATTATTTTTAAAGAAATAAAAATAAAAAGGGCTGGGTTTTTTTTCCCCTCCCAGAGAACAACTTTCTTGTTCACCAACATATTTCAGAACCTGAAGACACTACTCTTCTATTTCTGTAGTGCCTAGAATTCAGACTTCTGTGAGAACAGCAGTTCATTTCTTAAGTCCATGTTGGAATGAGCATTACTATTTCTCCTAAAAACAAAGAATCAGAAAAAGCAGGGGAATATCTCCCTAAGACTGAAAGACACAGAGCAGTAACCACAGGAGCTCTCACATTAAAATGCTATTACGGAAACTCCTTTTAAATGGCTTACAGTGCTTTTCTTTGAGCAGTGTTTGTCAGTGTGCATCTGCACGTTTCAGTATTCACGTTGCGCTAATTCTGACAAATGTGGTCTGCAATTCTTCTTACCCATATGCAAAATAAATCACATTATGTGAAGGAAATGCTTGGCACAAGGTTGTCTAAAGGGTGTGCTGTAAGTGATCTTTGGCAGACAGCTCTAGTAACTCACACAGGCAGGCAGGCAGGCCACAGCCACTGTTATTGAGACACAAGAAATGATGCAGAACAGGTAAGGTTTCCATAACAGTTCCATTATCAGTCTCACACATCTTACAGACTTAAGATTTGTTGCAAGTACCAATAATCAGCTCAACACATAAAACAAAGCAGCAGCCTAGGATTATAAAAACAAAACAAGCAATAGGACTTTGAAAAGTTTATTCTTCCCCATTTTGTGCGCAATGGCAATTCAGAATTTCTTTAACAATATTAATCTGAAGGAAACAAGGAAGCAGCAGCTTGTAAAACACGGAAAGAAACGTTGCCCTATTCACCAAAAGCGGAGTGTGGGAGGAATAAAGCTCCTCCAGCAGTTGTCAGACTGTATAAAAAAGCTGGGATGCTTACTTTAGAGTGACACGAGAAATCGTTACTCCAAAGTTGTTTTGCTTCTGAAACAACCAGCCCAAAACAGTCTTAAAAGATATTACTCCACTTAGTTACTTTCTCTGAATAGAATTAAGCTGTAAGAAGCCTGCTTCTGGCAGTAGGGATAATCCTGTGCTATACTAATGAGTTTGAAAATACACATTTTGTTGTCGGGTGCAGGAACGGAAGCAATACCTTGATACCTACAGATCAGAAAAACTCGAGTGACGATCTGCATCTGATGGGGAGAGGAGGGCAAAGAGTTGCTTTTGCACCCATTAAGCTTAGTAAGCAAGGAAAAAATAGATTCAGATCCCCTTGAATAGGGATGAAATGTATTTCTGGAACATAGGCACCAGAGCCAAACCGCTGATCTGTCTTAATCCATTTAGGACTAGTCCCTTACATTCAGGGTTTCTAGAATAAAATTACTAGTCAATACAGGAAGACACACTGAACAGACTGTGCGGAAAACTACAACACAAAAAGCATTCTAGCAGAAGTCATGAAATATTTAGTATAAATTTGCAAAGTCAATACTTTCCCCTCACAATATACGGCAGAAGTAATTTTGTATAGTTTGCCCTCATTAGAACTCTGAAACACACTTTACAATAGAGAGGAAAACTGGTAAGAGTTATTTTGGTATATAGATTTGAAAAATAACTTTGTTTCAGCATTAATTCTCACCCCTTGTTAATGGTTGTAGGTTTGTTTAAAATACAGAAATAGATTAAATCTCTAGAATTTTGTATTTCTTAATTCATGCCTTTGGTGGGCAGGGCTGTATTTCATGAATCACCAGAGTATCTACAGCGGTTTTCTCATTGCTTCTAACACGAAATTGCTATTTTAAGTTATTTTATACCCATCTCTGTTTATGAAGATCATCTTGTGCTACTCTTAGGCTGAAAACCTATCTTTTCAATTTCAGCAAGATCAATAAAGTAGGTTTTAAACATTAAGGTGCTTTTATATTTCACTAATTCTGTTACTGGTTTGTTTGCATAATTTCTCTATGTGGAAAGTAAAACCCTCTAATTGAAATGGAAAAGATTAGACAGTTACAGTGCCAATAAAAGAATTCACTTACATAAAAATGTTCACCAGATAGAAAAAAAATAAATAAGACAAAGCACTTGGAAAAGTCCACCGAAAGCAGGCACAAGCATCGTTTGTAGCCATTTGGACTAGATTTATTAATGGAGAGGCCTCAGCTAAAAAGTTTGCTCTCAAGAGATAAGCAAACTATATGCATGTAGATATCAGGTTACATATATTGTACTCTGTGTGACGTGTCCTTCCAGAGTTATCAGCAGGAGTAGGAGGGAAGTTTAGTCTTTGTCCCGTACTCGGCGGCAGATCTCCTCTGTGAATTCCGAACACTTGGCATTGCCTCCCAAGTCTTTTGTCAAGATCTGAAAGAAAGAAAGAAAGAATAATATTACTAAATTGTATGATGGGGCCAGTCTTGTCTCTGAACAGTTCTAGATGTTCTCGTGGTATGTTGTGTATGGATAGTAAATAAGGTGAGCAGGAATACATCAAGTTGGAGTTCTGCATCCCACAGAGACTTCATCAGTAAGGACTGTGCAGGTAGAGAAGACATGAGTATACATGAAGTACTTCTAATGTTATCAGATTTGAACATGATTTTAACATGATTTTATCTTAACTACAGGAAGAAAGTATGTGTGGTCTAAGCTCTACAAAGTCCTTTAATGGTGTAATTAATGGTTAAGTATTTACATCTTCAGTAAGAAGTTTGTTCTTTGGAAGTAAAATTCATATATGAAGGCTCAGCACAAGGACAACTAACTGAGAGTCATTCAGAAAGACTGGGGGTTTTATTTTAAGAAAACCCACACAGAACAAGCACACCTAACTCTTAATGCTACATGTTAACAATGCTCAAAGTTTGCTTAGTTTAGTTAAGAGACAGAAAATGTAGAGTTAAAAATCTGTCATCAAGTACAACTCCAGTCTGGCATCATGAAGACAGTAAAATAAAAATTAAAAAGTGGGCAACATTGCTTGTCCAACCTATCTAGATTAAATCACTCTAGGAGATAATTAAAATCATTAGTTTCCCCCCCTACGTGGCACACACACAGATTTTAATTAACTGGTTGAGGGCAAGGGAGGAATAGCAAGCAAGAGAAGCGATCAAGGTTACTATTTTAGGATCTTATAATTTAAATTGCATTATGGGGTTTTTTCAATTAAAAAGATTCTCTCCATTGTGAGCATATAACATTATAAGTAACTAGTAAACAAGTAGCCATGTCACAAAGCTTGCACTGTTATCTTCCATGGAATTACTGACCTGCAGATGGAGGATTTCATTTCCAGAGCAGTAAATGGGAACTTTACTGGAGCACATCTTTATTCAGTTGTAAGTTTAGATTTTTTTTTTTACTGGCTCCTACACACAGCAAGATAGCTGCAAACTTACAAAATGATGACAACTTTTGGTTTCAGCATTCTTGTTACTTTTAATTACAAAGCAGCTTCTCATGGTCCTGCATAAAATAACTGAAACAGCATGACTAGCTGCAAATCCTCTTTAACTGCAATCTTCAGAATCTTTCCAACTATGCTTTCAAGAGATGGACATCAATGTAGAGGAGTGAACCAATGGTAAGACCACAAATTTGTCAAATTGCAGAGCATAAGCCCCCCTCCCCCCCCCAATACCCCATTTGAGTCATGAATCTGAAGACACTCACTTCCAAAAGGAAACATATATAATCTTAAGAGAAAAAGTTAATACTGGATAAAAACTCTTATTTTGTAGTCAAAAATGAGTGAAAGCAGTTAAGAATTAAAAAAGAAGATAATTGAGCTGAAAAAACAGAAACAGAAGTATTACAGTCAGGACTGAAATGCTATAAGCAAAGTGGATGATTTAGCTTGTGAAAGGCAAATGAATGTCCTTCACTTCAGGATCTAGATTTCAATATATCTGCTTTGTACGTTTTGTAAACTTCATGAGTGAAATGCTAATAGTTACTTAAAACTCTCATTCCCTTCCTGAAAAACAGCCATCCAGGTCACTATTTTGGAGTTCATAAAGCTGTGGAAATGTAAGATGAGCATTGCTGAGACAAAAGGAATGCTACAGTCTGTCCCCTTATTACTGAGCTGGGCAGATTTAATATCATCAAAGATAATATAATTACTATCAGAGAAGGGCAGTGACACTGCTCGTGCAACAGGCCAGCTCAGCAGGCCATCTCTCACTCTGGTGGGAATCTTCCAAGTTAATTCTTGCTTTGATACAATATGACTTTGATTCACTGCATTTCTTTGCACACCCTCATGTTACCTTTCCATCTTTAATTGTATCGAAGCAAGCTGACTCAATTTTTGTGGCATGTTTGTGTAGTCCCATGTGGCGCAGCATCATCACAGCACTCAGAAGGAGGGCAGTTGGATTTGCCATGTCTTTTCCTGCAATGTCTGGTGCTGTTCCATGAACCTAGAAATGAGAATAAACCCATCTGTTACGATGTCATTAGGTTGATTAAAATGTCCGAGGCAGTTCAAGTGCGTGCAGGCAACCTGAGCCGTAGGTCTTCATGCAGCAGCACGTTAGAACAGGACTTACTTTGCTGTGATACAGTCAGTGGAAAGGAGATACCAAGGACCAAAACAATTCAGTTCAAAGACATCAGAAAGGGAAAACTAGGTCACTTAATATATTTAAATTGTGTCCCTCAAGTTCTGTTTCATAGGGAGTATTTATCTTATGAAACAGTCGGAAGATAAAGTCTCTGTCAAAAAAAGGACATGCAAAAAACCTACGTGTAATATTTACTTTAATCAATCTCTCAGGCTAAAGCTTGAGCATCTTCCCAGTAAAAGAGTTCTACAAAGAACTTTGTTAGATAAATGTCAGCCACATTGTATGGCATGGAAAGTTTTAGATTCTCAAGTTGAGACAAAGTTATTACTGCTCTGCCTTGTGTAACACGACTTACCGATTCAAAAATGGCCACTCCATTGGCACCAATGTTTCCACTGGGTGTTACTCCGAGACCCCCGATGAGTCCAGCACACAAATCACTGAAAAAAACCCAACCACCAAATAAAAAAGCCCACAAGTTTTTCCCTATACAGTTGCCTCTCTGCAAGGTATTAAAATATTTCTGTTTATCAATCAACTGCAGCTATAACTTAATTTATACACCTGCACAGTCTGAGACTAATATGGAGAAAGAACAGATGCTGTTAGCCACCTGTACCCCATCAGAACACTGGAAAATTCTTAGAACTACTAGCAAAGACAATGTAATAAAGGAAAATTAAAAGGAAATTCCAAATACTAGAATAAACCTGGTAAGACACAGGCACAATGAGAAGTACTAGAAGCACAGAATATGTGTAGAAATCTCAAAAACTAATTGTTATGTACAGTTCTCTGTAACTATACAAAAATCTTACTTCCTCTGAAGGGGTCCAGAACTACTTTTCATAAGTAAAGTCCTTCTAAAAATTGTGGAAGAATTTTGCTCAGGTAGGTGAGTTACTGGTGGTTTTGTAGTGCATTGTGTGCAGCTTAAAGAACATTTTCCAAGTGACACCAGACTAGCTTTTTCCCTCTCTTTACTCAACAGCCTGCAGGTCACAAATCTGACATTAGCAGATCATCAGATATAAGCAATCTGCATTTGGTTTCCACCAAAATTACCACGGGGAAGGACAAACCAACTGTGCTTATTGCCATCATATTGTCCCCTCAGAGCTGAACACATTGATGAACAAAGCTGGAATACTCAAAACTCTGGTATTTTCACACCCATACATAATTATTGCCTACAACTTAGCTCATACTAAGCTAAGTTAATCCTTATCTTAGGACTAACAATGAGAAAAGTTTGGATGACTTTGCAGAATAATATTTTAAGCTAAAATAAACCAATTATCTTAAGTTGCATAGAGCCTGGGGATAAACTGCATCCAGTCTGCATTTGTCGCTCTAAGTGTTTAATGCTTAAAGAGAAGAGATTGTCTTCTGCCTGTTCAGACCTATTCAGTCTAAGGAACCTGCTTGGCATTTTGTTCATACTTTTAGAGCAGCAGGTGAGACCTCACCCAGTGGTGACAGTGCCCTCTCCAAGAACACACTCAAATTTATTGAAAAGTTTTAGAGTGATGAAATTTTTTACGGGATTTCTATGAGAACTTTAAAATGGGTGATAATGGACTCGGTGAAATGGTATTGATGATGAGACTCCTCTGATTTGATCTCTTTTAGTTAACAGTGTGAGAGCTGCTGTGAGGGCCCTGTTCACTCCTTTACCAATTCTTAAAGCAAGAAACATTAGTTAGAATCTGATTTTTCTTAGAGTGGACAGACAGCCTTATCACAGAGAGATAAGTTTTTAAAGAAGCTTAAGAACCATTTCTTCTTATACATAAGTTACCTTTAAATTTATTATCTGTACAAAAACAGGAGATGGATTCTAAGAAGTAAACAGTCGAACATTTAACTAAAAATTCCGATTCAGGCTCTTTTCTCAATCTCTCCTTAGAGGTGTGAGGAGAAACTATGTTACATTTTACACTTAGGAGTTCAGATCAAAACACTTCGTTTTACAAGTGTTCAATGGAATTTACACTCTACCTAATAATTTTACAGAGTGGAAAATGCGTATTGATGGGTTTTGCCCTCAAGACATAAAGTACCTCTAGTATCAATGTTATTCAAATATAAAATTTAATATGAAGGTAAGGAAAAGTAGTACATAAACCAAGAGCTAGCAGAATATTAAGAGGCCACATATTTAGTTCTTCAGTGACTGTGCAGACTCGTTTAACTGGATGATGAGCTCCCTGGGTACATCATGGTCCCACAGTCACCCTACACAATCTATTTTAGTGCTGAGGATGAGAAAGTTTTTCCCTAATACCTAACCAGGCATTCATTCTCTAATACAATGTAAGCCATTATATTCTTCACACATTTGGAGAAATTCCTCTTCTGCCCCATCTGAACAATATTCACAGCCTCCATAAGCAGAAAGATTTTTTTAAATAATAAGTACATTCTCATCATATAGCCCCTCCCATCAGTATATTAATAATTGAAGCGCAATAATGCCATCCTTTCTGCCCACTTAGTGTCTGATTTATGCAGTTTTTAAAAGTCTGAATGATGATCACCCATCTGGCTTGCATATGACCTCAATGACTGTTGGGAAAGTATCAGTATTTCACATGTTTAAAGGAAAATCTCCATACCTGAGGATGTCACCGTACAAGTTTGGCATGACAAGCACATCAAATTGAGATGGATCTTGAACCATCTAGAAGGAAGTATATTTTCATTAAGGTTAAGAATTTAAACTAAATAAAAAATAACCACAATTAAAACATACAAATACTCACATTCAGACATACAGTATCCAGATACATTTCATTAAATTTAATATCTTTACAGTTTTCTGCTGCCTCCCTGCATTTTCTCAAGAAAAGCCCATCAGACATTCTCCTGCAATTAGACAAGCAAGGGAATATTGCAGTTATTGTAAGGAAGCAGTACCAAAGATAAAACTGCATGCAACAGAGATTTAATTAGAGTTCAGAAGCTTAATTTGTGACCATTTATCCCTCCTAAAATATTTTTGTATCAGTGGTTTAACAGGCATACAATAATACTCAGAATGACTTCTACTCGTTTATGAAAGGTTTACTGAATTTGTGAAGGTGGTGTCACATCAGATCATACGTGTTATGGGTCAGTTCAGTATAAAGTGGCGTGGAAACTGCAAAAGACACCAGCCACTTTCATCCTCAGTTTTAAAATTCATTTTCCTTATTTAAAAGTTTCTAAAATAAGAGCTTTGGAAGGAAGAATTACTACAAACTTGCTAGTAAGAACATTGGTACATAATTATCTCAGCCCTGTCAATACCAGGTCAGTACTGCCCATTCTACTTAGGAGGCATTTACTTGACTTTTTTCCCATTTTACTGACTCCCAGTGCCATCAACAGAAGTTTCACATTTGAGAGAGACTTAAGAAGTTATTTATAATGAAATGTTTGGGGATTTTTTTTTTCATTTTGTTTTTCTCAAAAGAAGTGTCAACATACATAATATTTGCCTTGTGCACAGCAGTCACGTGGCTTCTCTGATTGTTTCTGGCATACTCAAAAGCAAACTCTGCAATGCGCTTGCTGGCTTCCTCTGTGATCAGCTTGATGCTTTGCACAACCCCATCAACGATCTGAAAGACAGGAGGTGCATGGACAGTGTAAGAGCAAGTTCATCCTTCCCATTTGGAACCAAGCAGCAGAATTCTGAGTGAGGCAGAATGCATTTCACAACACAGGAACTTTTTTAAGGGTGCCAAATGTAAAAATCCCACTGAAGCCCAGTGAGACGGGCCAAGTTAGCAGTGCTGAAGCAGAGAAGGCAGCAGGAAGGCAGCAGCTGAGGCCCCTACCACGTGCTCGATGCCGCTGTACTCGCCCTCGGTGTTCTCGCGGATGGTGACGATGTTCACGTCCGTGTAGGGGGTTTTGTAGCCCTCGATGGACACGCAGGGACGCACGTTGGCGTAAAGGTCAAAGGTCTTACGCAACAGCAGATTCATCGACGGGTGCCCCGCAGCAATTGGGGTCTTCAAAGGCCCTGGAGAAAAAAAATATACACAAGGATGAAGGAGAAAATACACCCCTCCATGGGGCTGAGAGCTGAAACTCTAGGTCACGTGGGACTCCTAGAGAGGATCTCCAAATTCCTGTTTAACCCTTATGCTGGAATGCCATGGGAATTCTCTGTGCTGTCAAGTACTGCACAGGCACATTAATCAGCTGGTTAAAGGCCAAATTGCGACCCTTACGTGGAACAGATTTTACAAAATGTTTTCATTAAACACATATAAAGATACCACTCATTGTAGGAATACAGTTATTGCATACTATTGTGTATCTTAGAAGTGCCTTCTGCAGAGAGTCCAAAGGTTGGTATGCACTTACCTCCAACTATAAAAACTATCAAACTTATGGCTTGGAAACGAAGGGCTGTTTCAAGATTACAGAAAACTACCTGACAGGCTGTCCCCTATAATTACCCATTTTATTGTGCTATAGATGAAGAACTTTGGCTTTACATCAGATTCATGATAAACACAACAGTATTTAATATCTGGGTATTAACCCCTAAAATACCTTTTAATCCCATTTTGTTTTTATCCATGGATTCTTTGGCTTCTGGAGGTATCATCCACTTCCCTCCTGGTCCTTGGATAGCTGTAACATTCCTCTCTTCCCACTGAATAGGTGCCTAAACACACACACTCCGTGTTAACTTAAACGTCATGGTTTTGCTTCAAGTTTTAACTTTCTTTTCACAAAAACGTGTGCAAGGAATTTTGTCCAGGCCTTCCTGAACAGTATTTTCTCTGGTGAGCGAGGGTAAGCATGGGATGCTTGAATGGAAGTAATTTTTGAAAAATGTAATTAAGTGAAAATGAAATAGTGTGAGCAGCAAATTATCGTTAACTTGAACACCACAATGCCACTCCAGATGTCATATACACAGAATTTGTTAGAACTGCAACACATGTCCTATTTCTTTCAAGGTTTTAGAGCTGTTGAGTTCCTTGTATACAAGAGACAACATTTTAAAGCTGAATTCATTGAAAACTCATCATCCCTACTGCCTGGAAGACAGTACATGACATAGATATGTATCTGTTATCTAACTGAAAATCTGCACATGCTCCACAATGCTTTCTGAATCTGCATTCACCACAGGAATCTAAGTGGAGACTGCCACCCATTCATTTCATCAGGGATGATCATAAAGGAAAGATACAACATAATTAAAGAGAACTTCATGTTTTCAAATCCAAGTTGGATAGTTGTAATAAAAAGGGAATATGCCTGGGTGCTGTTACTAATGTGGAACAATTTAACAGGCGTCTTGCTTGAAGAGCTTTCCTTCCTTTCAAGGAAACTTGACAAGTTCTGGTGAAGTTTCTGAGATAGGTAAGAGAACAGTTTTTGGGCACAGTCAGTTTTCCTACCACTGAAGTTAACGTGTTTGGCAGCACAGCAGGTGGATTGCTAAAATGAGCCAGTCCTTTCACACACACTTTTGACCTGCACTGGAAGTCATAATGAATGAAAGAACATCCTCTGTCAGTTGCTCAGGATTACTACATCAACAAGGTGATCTCACACGATATTGAGTTCGTATTTCCAAAAATTAAACACAGCATTTGCTCTCAAGTCTCTACTCTTCTGTCAGCCAACAGTTTGAAGCCCTGCCTTAGCTTCAAACTCTTTCTACTGGAAAGAAGTTTTAATAGTTTAAATATGACTTAATCTCTTGGAAGCGAAAGAGAAAGCTTTTTTAAATTAATATTTGTTGTTGTAGTTAAATTTATAATGCTTATAGCAAGACAAATAGGACTTACTTTGGCAGCATCAAAGATCTTCATGACAGCAGCAGAAATCTCGGGTCCTATGCCATCTCCTGGGATTAAAGTTACCGTTTGTACCTAGGCAAAGAAATATCAGTAGTACAACAAATGAATGTTTGTTTTCTACACAGAAAACATTTTGACGTGTTGTAGGAACCAAGTAACTATTACAAAACAAAATAAATTTTCCTTTACCAAATATTCACTATGAAGAGCAGCAGTCCTGGACAGAAGTGAGAAGGACTAGCTTGCTTTCCAAGGGAGTGTGCAAATGTTTTGAGAGAATTGTTTAAAAATTTGCCTACTACCTAGTCCTATTTCAAAACAGAGGCTGAATGTGAAAGGCAGATTCCTGCTCAGTACTCCTTGAAATTAATGAACTTAGCATCCTTTCCTCTGGAAATCTGGAGAGCAAGTTCCATTACCTAGATATGGCTCTGTTCCACGTGTCTACAATGTTATCAACATGCTGCATAACACTGACACATGCTAGAAATGATTACATGTATGAAAAGCTACATTCACCTTAAAAAAAAGGTCATGCCAAGCTAAACTTCTCAAGTGACCTCCTAAAAATCTCAGACACATCTTTAACAATACCAACTTATTTTCCTCTCATAATGTCCTTGGTCTAGTTTCTTTTATCATCATCAAACAGGTAAAAAAAGAAATGCACAGCCCAGGCTCAACGAATAACAGGGGAAGAATACATTCTGCTTTGAAGAAAAAGATAAAATTATGATCACTGCTTTAAGGGTATGTGCTCCAGCTAATTTTGTTTTATTTAAAGAGTTCCAACAGTTCTTATGGGCTCATTATTACCTACAAAAAAAGCAGCTCATGTATATTATTTGAAAAACCCCCAATAGAACCAACTCACAAGGCAGAATTTCAGTATATATTGACTGATTTTTTAACTTTTGAGCCAAAGAAATTCAACAAAACACCAGAACTTCTGATAAAAGAACACTGCTGCTGAGCAAGCTGTCACTGACAGAATGCCTCGAGAGTAGTTTTGTGCTGTCTGACAGCACTGCAGGGCTCCACCCGAGTGTGAAACAGTTGTGTTATAAACAGAACCAGAGGTGCCTCACCTTCTGATTTTTACACTGTATAAGTGACCCTTCCGTTTCTTTTCTAACTGTTGTACCTGCTGTTCTACAAAACTTACAATTGAAAAGCCACAGTTCCTCTTTAAGATTAGGTCCTGCTTAGGGGTGCTGAGCCCTGCTTCTGCCCTCATTGAAAAGAAGGCCCATGGGCACTTCAAACACATACACATAAAGAAGGTACAACATCTACAGGGAAATTACACAATCAACGTCTAAGATAGTTTAAAGAGGACCTTGAAAAGGTAGAATTTTAGATGCAAAGAATTCTAAAAGCAGCAGTAAAGTAAATCTAGTGCTTAGAGGGAAGTCTGCAAAAGAAAGAAAATGAGAAGCTTCTCAACAATCTTTCTACTTTGCCCAAAATTTGCCCATTCCCAGATGAATTTCAGAAGACTGGCTTATGTCCATATTTTGTGAAAACTTTCCATGCCACTTCTATCTTTTGCCAGAGCCTTTTGTATTCTCACATTGATATGCAATTGCCAATGACAGTGATTAACTGATATAAATCCAGGATGGCATTAAGAGCATGCATTAAGGCTTGTTTGGCCCTTAATTTTAGGAACATAATAATAAAAGTGATCTTATAAATTTCCAAACCCGTTTATTGAGAAACTTCTGAAAAGAAAAAAATGGGACTATTATACTCACAGCATTACCAAAACTTCTGGTCACCTTTTTTTGGTTTTTGAAAGCACCTAGCAATCGAGAAACCTGCAAAAATACAAACCAAAAAGATGCTGTTTTACTGCACAAATGGGATTTTCAAAGTTTAGCAACGTATGTTGCAGCAAATCTGCTTTTTAAAGTCATATTGCTTTAAATCTCCTATCTCAAACTCGTATAAAAATCCCAATGAAACCAGAGTACGCAGTGCTTTGCCAAGTTGCAGTGCAGCATCGCCTCGTGGGTATTCTTAGCACAAGGTGAGGCCAGGACAGCCGCGCTTTGCCCTGTGCCGCGCTCCCGTCCTGCCTGGGGGTCACTGCACCCCACCTGGAGTCCTCACACACAGCATGTCGGAAGCCAGGCTGCAGGAACTCTCACTAAATACACGATAGGCTAAGGATGAAGATTTGTGGAAAGCAAAGTGAAAAATTAAACACTTCCTCGGTGGCAGTTGGGTGGACGGTATCTTTACACACTTCAGGTGATGTTTCCCAAACTACTTTACATTAGTGTCACTTCTTCCATTCCAACTGTGGTGAATTTTGTTCTTCTACCTTTTTTATCTGTAGGTGTTGTACTGTTGCCTTCTGCTTGCCTGATGGTTTTTTAAAAGTGGAACTGAAACGCACATTAAAGACAAAATTCACCATAGCAACAAGTCTACACAGCATAGTCAAAGAATTGCATTTTCTGAGTATTCTGAACTGGCATTAAGTTTCAGAACTGGGATGTTATCTAAGCTTGGGCTCTTGCCCAGCTGAGCACCATGGACAAAATCCCTAAGCCGCAGAAGAATCACAGCCTCCCAATCTTACCCTCCTCTCTAAGAATACTGATGCCTCTCTGACTTAAGAGCCAGAAGACTTCTCACTGCAGAGACTTACACTGCTTCAATTCTGCCACGCTCACATATGCAGGCTGTCCGCAGCTATCAGGCTAGAAATGACTTTGACAACTTGTATTCCTCTCCTGTCCCGCTTGTATTTGTTATTTCTTATCTTTACTGACAAGTACGGTCTATGGCAAAAGGAACAAACTATGTTGGCACCAACAGAAATAACTAGAAACAATATAATTCTCATGTATATTGTAATGAATGCTGGGGGAGAAGTAATCTAAGCTAGATCTATTTTTACTTGTAGCCCCACATGAGATGTACAAGGTCACTGCAACAGGCAAGCAGCGTTTACCAAAGCAAGCCATATGGCTGAGGATGAAGGCAGAGCAAGCAAACGAAAACGTGAAGTTGACTGTAGAGTGTAAGTGTTCTCATGGTACAGTTCCTGCATATAGAATCAGGATTCACATTCCAGAGTCGCCCTGGAAAGGGCACAGTCTGTCTTGTCAAAAATCATGGGCCTAGTACATTATACTGAAGTTCAACATTGGTGACACCAACGAAGAATCCACCTAAGGAAAACTGATCCATTCTGACCTTAAAGTCACGTGCTGTGATTAGCTCTTGACAGTTCTTCCTTATTTTAGCAGATAGGTTAAATGGGGTGGCCTCAATGACTTTGCCTCTAGCAGGCTGTTATTTAAAGGTGCAAAAGAAATTTCATTTACTCAAGGCAAAAAGCAGCAAGTCCGTGGCAGCCCCGGCATAAGGCCTGCATTTCCGAATGGCTCAGAGCAGTAAATCCCAGAGGACAGGTGCGGGGGCTAGAAAGCCGCCAGCCGGAGCCCGGTGGCAGCTCTCCCCAGCCGGCTCTGCAATGCCTGGTACCGCGGGCTCTTTGCGGGAATGGCGTTCCCAGGCTGCGCTGTCAGCCGTGCATCGGGAGCTGCTCGCAGCCGCGCTGGTCCCGCCTCTGCTGTGACCTCTACGGCGCGACCTCCCCACAGGCCGCTCCGAGGGATGGCGCGGCGCCCCCCGGCCCGACCCGGCTCGGCCCGGCCCGCTCGAGTAACGGCCCCCACGGCCCCTTCCCGCTGCCGCCCCGGGGAGGAGGAAGAGAGAGAGAACCCGCGAGCGCCGCGGGGCCGCCATTCGGCCCGAGCCCCGCGNCGCTGCCTGAGGCGGTCCCAGCCTCTTCCCCCGGCCCTCATCCCGCGGCCCCTCAGCTCCCGCCCGCCGCTGCCTGAGGCGGTCCCAGCCTCTTCCCCCGGCCCTCATCCCGCGGCCCCTCAGCTCCCGCCCGCCGCTGCCTGAGGCGGTCCCAGCCTCTTCCCCCGGCCCTCATCCCGCGGCCCCTCAGCTCCCGCCCGCCGCTGCCTGAGGCGGTCCCAGCCTCTTCCCCCGGCCCTCATCCCGCGGCCCCTCAGCTCCCGCCCGCCGCTGCCTGAGGCGGTCCCAGCCTCTTCCCCCGGCCCTCATCCCGCGGCCCCTCAGCTCCCGCCCGCCGCTGCCTGAGGCGGTCCCAGCCTCTTCCCCCGGCCCTCATCCCGCGGCCCCTCAGCTCCCGCCCGCCGCTGCCTGAGGCGGTCCCAGCCTCTTCCCCCGGCCCTCATCCCGCGGCCCCTCAGCTCCCGCCCGCCGCTGCCTGAGGCGGTCCCAGCCTCTTCCCCCGGCCCTCATCCCGCGGCCCCTCAGCTCCCGCCCGCCGCTGCCTGAGGCGGTCCCAGCCTCTTCCCCCGGCCCTCATCCCGCGGCCCCTCAGCTCCCGCCCGCCGCTGCCTGAGGCGGTCCGAGCCTTCTCCCCCGGCCCTCAGCCCTCATCCCGCGGCCCGGCGAGGGTGCTGCCGGGGGAAGACCCCGCTGCCGGCGGTGCGGGAGGTGCCGGGGTGGACGGCCCAGTGCCGCCGGCGGACGCGGGAGCTCCAGGTGCGGTGTCTGAGGAGGGACCGTTGTGGCATCTGTGTGGAGACAAACAACCAGTTTTCAAAGAGGCCCCAGTTTTGAAGCGTTTGATGGTTTTATAAAATCTCAGCCTCTAGAATTGGGTCGTTTATGGGAAAAAAATAGCTGTTGTTAAGGAATATGTCAGGTTTTTGATGAAGTAGATAAGAAGCCTCCTAAGCCCATGTACTTTAAAGCGTTAAAAACAAAGCTGTTGAAATCGAGACAATCTAAGACTTCTATTTGCCTTCATTTCTGAGGTACTTGTCTCATTATTTTTAAAAACTGCTGCTGTATCAGTTCGAGGAGCGGCGGGGGCCGTGGGAGGCCCTGAGGGCGCGGTGCCCCTTCCCCAGCAGCGCCGGCCGAGGGCCGCCCCTCGGAGCCGTTCGAAAGTCCCGCCCAGGGCCGCTCACACGTGCTGACTGCTCTCGCTGAAGGGCGGCCGGAGAGCCCGGCGTGTTCTGGGGAGTAAAGCACCAAACTAGAACTGAGGCAGTTTGAGCTCATACCTCTGGGAATGACCGCTTTTAAAAACTTCTCTTACCTTTCTTACACTTGGCAACATTAAAATTTGGGGGTTGTCTCGGAGTAGTTTCGTACCAGTTTTTGGTGATAGAGTTATCAGATTATTTGCAGCCTTTCCAGTTACTTAGCTCAGTCCTGGGTGTGCTCGAAAGCTGAGGACTAGGACTGTGTGTTTAGTTTCCTCTTATCTTAAATGTGTGAGTAGAAATTCTTAGAATTGGTATTTGACAATATACAGCACTAGTAGCCTCCATTTTCTGAGAACCACTTGCTTTTTTTTTTTTTTTTTCATGACGGAACACAAGAGGTAGTCACAACATTTTCTCTATTGATGTTTTGTCTCGGTTTGATGTTGCTTTGAACATTCAGATGTCTGTAATGGCAGGTGTGCAGAATTCTCTCGATACTGATTTTCTTCTGGTAACTATCTACATAGTTAATAGATATATTCATGTTGCTTTCTTGTTTTTGTGACTGTATCTGCATCTACATTGTTGGGTTGCACTTGGATTATAAATTGGGGGGAGGGGAGATATCGTGGAGAATATTTTTACACATTTTCACCACCCATTTGTCCGTGTCTTGTGGGACTTACCATAATAATGCTACAGTAATAAGGTGTTAACAGTGGCTGGTTTGTATCTGCTCTGAGAAGGGCTGAACGACACAGTAATAAACCCACGAGTAGTTGTTTTGCCTAAGAAAACAATGCTGGTGTGGAGACAGCAGTAGTGTCTTTCCCCTAATGATCACTATATTGAGACTCCCTATGGGGAAATTCATTATATTACATTTAGTCTGCTTAGGCAACCATTACTCTTTTTTTATGATTATTTGGTCCCTGAGGTTAGACATTGTCTTGTGTAAAACATCTTAAAAAAAAAAGGTCATTTCTATTTGATTTATTATGGATAAATTAGGCTTAATGAAATGCAGTCAGAAACCACCCTTTTCTAGCATAGTGTATTTTTTAAGCTAGATAGATAAGATCATAAAACAAACAAATTTTCGCACAAGGTTTTCCTTTCTGTTTATTTTCTTTAGCAATAAAACTCCCTAGAAAGTTCCTGCTCCTCATACACTTTAGTCACACAGTCGGCAGTGTTCCCTGGTTTGAGAGACATGAGTCTTGCATCTTTCTCAGGCTGTTTATTCATTCCTCAGACAGGGCTCAGACCCATGAAGCTTTCTCTCGCAGGATGGCACTTCCAGACAAATTTAGTGGGGTCTGAGCATCCTCCCATCCACCATGTGTTGGAAAAGCAACGTTTTAACCCATTGCAGTAGCAAAAACTGTCATTTTTCACATATTTTACATTTTCAAAACTGTATTTACAGTTCATTCTTTATAGTTCACAATAAGTATTAAATAACAGGCAAGTTATAACAGTCAGTGTAGCATATTGCAATTGTAATGTTTTGTAGCTCTGTAGCATCGTTAAGGAACTTTTTTTAGCTCCACGGCAGCTGTAGTAGGTGAATGTTATTATTCCTTGTTTATCTGTATGCAAACAGAACTGTGAATAGCTTTCCAGTAAATAAAACAAGTCCCAAAGGCTCAGGGGGAATTTCTACACCACCAGTGGAGGATAGAACTTCTCCCATTGCAAGGAGTGATCACTGCTCCTCACGCCTGCAGTAGCACTGGGACCTAAGGGCTCATAAAAGGCTACAACAGAATAAATGTACAGGCAGCCCCTCTGGACCAAAACTGTTCTTTTTGCTAACAGAGTAACTCTTTATGAACATTTATTCTGTGTGAGAGGGAAGTTGTTGGAGTGCTTGGTATAATGGGCATGAAATTTCTCAGATTCTTTTCTCCCCTATTAAAAACTGTAGCAAACCAACACGTGAAAGCAGCAGGTGTGCAGTGTGATCGTTAAAACTCTGTGTGGATCCTCTCATGAACAGGTAAAGTGGTCTGTTCAGGGCAGCTTGATCTTCCTTTGGTGAGGAGGAAGGGGTTTCTGTACTTAAACCACCGTCGCATTCTGATTGCATAATTTACAGAGGCAATTTAGGGTACTCCCACCTGGTTGTTGGAGGTCATTAAACTCACGCCTGTCCTGATAAATCAGAGCACTCACCTGCTGCAGCAGCCGGGGCTTGCACACTTCAGAGCAGAGAAGCTTGCACCAAAGGCTGTCTGGAGCTGCCAGCCTGGTGCGTCCCACTGCCTGAGCCGTGGCTGTGGAAACAAACCCCTGCAGCTGTGGTCAGGTGAGGCTGTCAAATACTGCACTGGAGTGCGTGAGCACTGTGTTTCCTGCTCTGGGATTTAAACTTCTAGAGCAGATGAGCAGTTGCTATTTAACAATTGTCTCTGGTATAATGGGCAGTGAAATGGCAAGACTATTCTATATATACTGTCCTCCTTACTAAACTTTATATGGAACTGATTGCAAGGTGTATGTTATGTATTGCTAATAGCTTAAAACCACTTGGTTTGGCAAACAGTTTTAAAAACCTGAAATACAGTGAAATGGGGTGGTGCTGGTAGTATTTAAGGTCAATTCTTGTTGTGCACATAGAAAAGTATTGATTTGTTGCTGCAATACGCTGGGAGTAAGTTTGCTTAACACCCAGCTGGCAAATACAACTAATCTTTGATAAATATGAACGGATAGAAGAAGCGCAGAAGAGTAAACTGGAAGATCATCTGACCTTTGACATGTACAAACAAATAGGAGTGAAAAAGACTTTGTGCATTATACTGTCTTTAAATTTTACCCAATTAGTATAGCAAGATAATTATGCATTGAAACATAGTTACCACTGTAATGTGCTTGAGAAGAGCTAGCTGGTATAGTGTAAGCCTCAACAGTTATATCTGAATCCTCTTTAAAAAAATGTGTATTTTAATTCTGTTTACTAAGAAAAAATACTCTTCAGAGTATGGCAAGAAGAATTTGAGAAACTGTTTCTTTTCAGTCCATATACTCAGTGGATGCTGTTCCCTTGGTAAGCTGAGTCTTTCTTTTAAAGCAATTAACTCCTTCAGCCATACAGGTTTCCCTGCATATTTGCTCTGCAACAGAATGAAACCAAGGCATTCCTAATATGCAAGAGAAACTGGAGGTGGCAGAGTGGAAAGCCAGGCCCAAAGGAAGAAACAGGAGTATGTCTGTGAACCTCGGGATCTCTACCTCTGGCCTACATTGTAACCACAAGCAAGCCTTTCCTGGTTAATGCTTTCCATTGAGCTCTGCTGCTGTTTTATTGCTGTTGTTCTGATTCAAAAGAGGTGTGTGTCACCTGGGGTACAGTGGGCCCAAGCAGCCAGGGATACGAAAGCAGGTGAAAGATGAAGAGATGGGCTATCAGCCTTTCACTGTAGGAGTACTGTTAAGTGTGCAGAATCACAAGATTAAAAGGTACGGAGCCAAATCCACCCCTGCTGTCAATTAACTTCTGTATAATGACATTAGAGGTAATTTGGCCGTTTACATTTAATCTGATTTGCATAGATGGGCAGCTTGAAGTAGGTGGCTGTGGATGGAATGCTATTTCATGCAAATCACTTGCCTAAATATTGGTCTGATCTGATTGAGAGCAGCTGTTATCTCTTGCATTTCAGTAGCACCAGATCAGAGATATTAACCATGCTTGATTATACATATAACCCCTAAAGCCAACGATGGAGCTCATTCAGAGGTGAGGACACTGTACAAGTTCTTAGTCTTAAGGGGCCCTTATAGATTGTTGTTTTCTGATAAAAAAAAATTGAAATACTGTATTTTGTAGATTCTTTACAATTATTTTTAATGTTCTGACTTACCTGTGGAGAACTTTTTGGAACTTAATAAGAATCCAATGCCACTACACACCAGGGAAAAGAAAAAAAAAAGCACTGGTGGCTGGGAAAACAGAGATCAGTTTGGCCATGTAATAGTCAGTACAACTGTATGATATTTGAACAGGTGCTTGCTGCACTCTTGATCTGATGGTAAATCATTCCGTTTGTATTTTCCTTACTACCGTAGCTTCTTCCCTCTTATTCTGAAGCTGTGCTGCAATTTGCTCTATTGCTAGAATCCATTTCTTTGATGTTACAATTCTGATGTTTGCTTATTGCTAATCAGCCTTGTTGCCTACACTCTCATCCCAAGGCATTTATTTTGTATATGTGATATACCTTGTAATTTTTGTAGCTCAGGGCGGTGCTGGCTTGCAGCTAATCAAACCTGCATTTTTAAATGTTATCATTTGAATAAGCCATCTCTTACAACAGTCTGTGGTTCAGCACTTTGTAGAATGTTTTTACTACATATCCAACACACTTCATAAGATATTATTACTATGTATACAATATATTTGCTTTCACTATTACTTTTAAACGTTTGTTCTTTGTTGTTATATGCCAAAGTAAAGTGAACTCCTATTATCCAATCCTGCTACCAGGCCAGGATCATTAGAAGCTGTAGGGAAAAGCACAAGATAATTCTCCAGGTGTTTTTCTTAAACTTGCTATCTTGATGAGGAAATAATGACCATTGGCAGACTGTAAATAAAGAAGTTAGGAATTTTACCCTCTCCTGTTCCTATGTGCATGAATGAAAAGTGAACATATAATGGGTCCTTCTTCCCCACTGCCATCCTTTCTCACTCAGACTTCTTCCTGCTGTTGTTATAAGAGCTTATCCTTCTGCAGATGTTAGGTAATATAATTTTGTCTGTCTGCTTCTCATAGATTCTCTTATTTTTTCTATTTTCCCATCCGTAGGGTTGTGGTGCGCTAAATCACCCCCTGAGCCCCCTACTGGCCCTTCCTGCTTTTGCCTTAGGCGGTTTTCTCTTCCCAGCTGTGCTTGCTTGAGCCTAAGGAGCCAGGTTAGCGTCTGTTAAACTGCTTTGATCTGCGACTTTTTTAAAAAATTTAGTTAATGTGCGAAGGAGTCCTTGCGCTCACTGCTGTACCCGGGAGCTCGGTACCTTTGGTAGTGACCTCCCATCCTCGATAGGCACAGCGCAGCCATGAGCGCTGACTGCGGAGCCCCCGCGGCACCTGGTGCTGGAGTGGGGCCGCTCAGGACACCGTGAGGCTGCACCCGGCCGCGCTTCCCCCGGCAGCCTGGGGCAAGGCAGCTCGCAGAGCTGGCCGGGGTCTGTGTGCGGTGCCCCTGCGCTCCTCAGTTCCCAGGCTGGCTGTGGGTGCCTGGCAATACGGCTGCGCTGCCCAGCGCCACCGGCTGACGCAGAGCTGCTCCAAAACCTGGAGGTGCCGTGAGGAGCGCCCTGAGTGGGACCCCGAGGCAAGAGAGAGCTGCGTTCTGCTTGGAGCGGCTGTTCGGGGTTTGGGCTATAAAAGCTCCGTATGCCTCTTAGAAAAGCATCTGAAAAGGGGCAGATTGGTATCCTTGTTTTTGCACGACACCTGCCTGTGATTTTAACACTTTCCTTCCCGGCACGCTCCAGTCAAGCCTTTGCAAAGATTTCCCAGACTTTGTCCTTCCTCACTGGGCAGGTACAGTCAAAACCAGTTCAATGCAGGCTCTGGGATTTTTTCAGCACTCTCACGGAGTATACGTGCTCTAAATGCCTGCAATACAGAGGAATCCAGCTACTTCTAATGGGATGCATTTGCAGAGAGGAAGAATTCCTCATTTAAGATGGGTAATAAGCAAACGATATTTACTGATGAACAACTAGATGCCTACCAGGTAAGATATCTTGCTTTGCATTAGGGGATGGAAGGGAGTAATCTACATATGTTTACGATTTGGGTTTTTGTTTGGTTTGGGGAGGATTTTTTTCTAATACAATTGAAAACTTCCTTTGTAACCTGCATGCATATATTCTACTGCTCCTTCCAGCAGCTGTAATAATATTCTAAGGCTGGGTTGTTGAATATACTCATTTAATTCCCTCTCTGTATAGAGGGAGAAGAGTCGCATCCTCAATGTCTGAACTAGGAAGCAGAATAAAGATTGTGACTAGCTTGACAAAAGTGTAGCACCTTCTCTCCCCGATGCCTTTGCTGACAATAGAGCAGAAAGGAAAAAAAGAGATCTTGTCTAAATTCACTAATAAGGATAAGTCATAGAAATATGCTTAATGTAATTCCAGAATAGGTGTTGTTATGCTTGCATCCACTCCTGGAAAGCAGTTTCTTACCTGAACATAAGTGAGTGTGCATTTTATGTCAGGAGTAACTTGGTACTTCTTTATTTACTTAACATTGCATCAACTGCTTTTAAATAGGGTAAAAAAAAAAAAAAAGGATTCCCACTTTTTATTAATGTTTCAGCACACTGCAAATCTCACTGAAATGTGTCATAGGAAGTTCTCTGCACAGTGGGCATCTTGAACAAGTCTCTGAAAATACAGTGAGGCAAAGCATTGAGTAGAAGTGTGCCAAAGAAGGAGGCAGCTGACTACTTAAGAGAGGCAGCCAAGGCTGGCTGCATTGCTCTGTTTTCCTACATGAAGGGACAAGCATTGAATTAGCAGCACAGGAAATCAAGATTTAGTTTATCTTGTGATAACCGAGGGACAGACACAGACCCTCAAGGGACTGGGTAACTTAATAACATTTTACCTTTGTGATCTTTGATTAAAGCCATTGAAGTAGAAACTATAATTTTAGTTACTAATTTTATTTCAAGTTCCTGCTAACATGGACTTGTCACAGGTATAAATATTGAGCCACAGAGTGAGGCCAGGTGTATATGCTAGAATGCTTTGAACCATTATCCCATGCTGAAAATAAAGCATAAATTAAATGATTTTATAAATACCTAGCCTTTTTTTTTGTCATTGTAGGAAATGTGACAATGGACCTTCTTTAATTCCCACTTTGTCACGCTTCTCACCAGCAGTCTGTAATGTATTAATCTAAGTTAATGGTCATGGACTTAGCAGTCCAAGATCCAAAAAAGCTTCTTCGCATTCCTGCTGGATAGGCGAGATAGAAATCAAAAATCTGGAAAGCACCAGTGTCTGTCTTCCTACTAACCATAAAAGTGAACACAGAACAGAGCACAACTGCAGTGAAACAAAACAAAATCCAAATGTAATTAATGTTATCTTCTTGACATAAACTGGCAAATGCAAGAGCTGAAATGTCATCCCTAATTCAGTGCTCTTCATGTAGAAATTGCCTCTCTCTAATGGCTTCTGCAGCCCCTGCCTTTCATAATGCTGGGTAATTGATCTCGAAGCCTGGCAGGAGTTGGGCCCAGTGGATTGAGTCGCCTTTGGGATTTCTCTGTTACAGGCAGACTTGCAGTTCATTAGTGTAGAGCTAGATAATTTTTGACTAGTAATAGCACTTGTTATGTTTGGTAAGTACCATAAAATAGCAGGTTTCAGGACAATAACTGACCTGCCGAATTTGTTAGGAAGGAACGTTAGCCTCATGCTGTGAAGAACCAGATAAGGATGTAATTTTGATGGTGATTTGCCTCCGATCCATTAGTTTTGCATCCCTCTTGAGTCTTTTAAACAAAAAGATCCTGTGCTGACTGCTGGAGCCACCCACACAGAGAGCTCTTGCCTCTCCACTGCATCCTGGGGGAGAAGGCAGTTTGTATAATACAAGTGGAGCTATTTGATTTGGAGTTTGCCATCTTACCTGCCTGTTTCTCATTCGTGGAATTTCTTCAGAACAGAAAAGAGATGAATGGGGCAATGTTTCCATAATTTTTTTAATGCAGGTTTTTCATGTCTTGGGCCAGCAGCTGAGTTATCAGGGCCTCTAAATCCTGGGCCAAAGTAAAACACTGTGTACCGCAGTCCACTTTGCAACAGTCTGCTGTGCACCTCTGAACCCCAGTGACCAGGAAGGGTTCTACATATCAATTGCTTTTATAAATGGATCATTTATTCTGTTTTTTCTTTTTCCTAAAGCAGTTTCTTGTGAATTTACGTGTCTGTGAGTTAGTACTATGCTCCTTACAATAGTAGTCCAGGGTACAGTGTTCATACTATCAGCATGCAGAAGCAAAAGAGTCAGTCTTTCTTGTAAAATATCTCTTGGTTGTTTGTTTTTTTTTTACTTCCTCCCAGTTCCTATTGGAAGACTGTTCAAAACCTCACTCACCTCATGGTTAGACTTAGAATTTCTTTATTGAAATATATTTCTGGACGTTGTATTATCTGGTTGTAACTTCTACTATTTCTGTCTTTAGCACAAATTGCTTTGAGCTTATGGCACCTAAATACTGTTTCAGGAGGAAGATTTTTATAATTTTTAAATTCATTATGTTTTACGTGCTTGTTCCGTAGAAGACACTATGAGATGGAAAAGTGAGAAGTTCATGTGCTTAAAGTAAAACCTATGCAAGTGGGTTTGACTTTAGAGAGTGAAGATTAAGCTGCAGAAAAATCACCTGCTTGAAGAGCTAGTGTACGGTGATCTCAGATCATTAGTATGATATTAATGAAATAAAAGAAATATGTTTGATTTATCTAAAACTTTCTGAAAAGCCTGGGTATGCACCTTTTTTGCATGTAAATGTCATATTGAAGAGCCACTTTTTAACAGAACCTTTAAATTTAAATTAAAGAGGTGTAAATCTGGTCACCCACAGGATGACCTCAGTGTTTTCAATGGACAAGTTTTTAAAGTGCTCTTCATTAAGACTGGTGATGGGTAGCCAGTTGAAACTGTTTGTAAAAGAGACCTGTAATAGAACTTGATAATACTAAACCTTTCAGCTTTTTTTAAAAATCAAAGTAGGTAGAGGCAAATTAAAGAAAGGAGGTTTGCAGCTTTCCAGTCTAACACCTTGCCATACCACCTGCTGTTAAGATCTATCACCTGGTATTATGATAGTGTTCTGTTGGCAGCTCTTTACATTTTCATAAGATTAGTGAATTGTTTTGCAAATTAGGCTTTTGCTAGCACTGGTTTGCTTATAGAGATTCACTCAATTCAAAATGCTGGCCTTGTAAGAAAATGAATTTTACTGAGCATTTATGATTCTTATGCCCTTAAGAGTTCTAGTTGTAGCTTTTGGGGGGGTTTTGTGGGTGGGGGTTTTGCTTGTTTGTTGAGGGTTTTTTTATACAGAAAATGTGAAATCTAACCAAGGTCTGGTGAGGGAAAAGGTGAGTATTGATAGGCAGGAAAGATGAATTTCATTACAATAAATGAACATTTTAAAATTAAGGTTTTAAAAGTTGCCTGCAGATTTTGGTGGTCAAGTCTCATACTGAGAAAAGAAAATGAAGTGATATTTTAGGGGGTATTGAGTCCTGCTGTATACAGATGCTTGAAGCAATGGAAAATACAGGTATGCAGTAAAGCAACATCAGAGCCATGTATTCACCTCGATGCACAGCATTTCTAACTGAAAAACAGCTGTAGTGAGTAGGTGCAGCAGAGAAACTGTGCTTGGGCTATGGACAAATTCCTGCACTGTTCAGTCAATCTCATTCCCCTTTCTGGGATTACTTGAATAAGGGATCTGAATTTGATATAAATTCAGTGGTTCTTCTTTTTTGGTTTGTTTCCCACCCCCCCCCTTATGGAACCTAGAGATTATAGGGCATATTACTGGTTTTATTGCAAGCCATTTGTATTTGTTCATTAGTGGTATTATTTACTCTGCATTATTTAATGCAGTCTCAAAACAAACTGATGTTTACCCTGGCAGTCTTATAGGCAATATTGCAATACAGTATAGTACTGTGAAATAATTACTTGCTTCTTTTACACAAGAATTTCTCCATTACAGAGCTCACTTTTTTCCTTTTATCAGAATTGAAGTCAAAGTGCAATTCAACTCTATTTCCTGAGAATTATGCAAAACCAGATGAAACAAGTTATGTTATGATCTATCAAGAAACACCATTTGTAAAGTAAAACAAGTTCCTCGAGCTCTCTTTTAAAAAGCCATGCTTGACTTCATCTGTGGTCTTGGAAAATTAACCCTTTGCAAGAATGCACAAAGTGCATTCACTGGTTCCCCAAGATCTTCTGTAAAAAGTATTTTCCATTTGATAGAGTATTGCTGTTATTATGCAAGTAAAAGTAGCATAATAACGGAGCAAGTTTTTTGTGAAAATATCCTTTGGTCAGGTTCTGGTTTCGTGTTACCATTTGGTGCATATTTAGATTGAGCAAAATTACTTTAGCTGGCAGTTTGCTTCTTCTCAGTCCTCGCTGAAGTCTGACTTGTTTTTACCCCCTTGTTGCTGTAGGAATATGTAAACTGCTTACAGCTGCAGATTTTTTCCTTCTGAACCTCAGTGGGTGTTTTGGTTGGTTTGGGTGTAATTGTAGGGTATCCACGATGACAAGTAAAGATGAGCTGGATGGTAACATTTTCATTGGCGTTCTGATGCAAACAGCTTTTTTAACTCATTGACTCTTAACTCTTTATACGCTCACAGCGATGAAAATACATAAATATCTTGCTGACTCAGTCTTGCACGACTCTATGCCAGTCTTAGTTGTGTGGAATGTGGAACAAAAGTATTGCATTTGTAAAACATTACCAGAATACAGTTAATAATACATCTTATATGAAAGTTCATTTGCTTCTGTCTGGTACCAGATTCTTGGTTGCTTCACAGGATGATGTGTTAATGGTGTTTTGATTAAATGCTCTTACACACATTTTGTACTTTGGCACAGTACAAAACATCATTTGTGATTTTTCAAAATGAAACCTCTGAAGTAATTTGCTTGAATATTACTTTTTAAAGTGCTGCAGCATCCAGTAGTTAGCATTTTTCAAGAGCTGCTCTGTCAGATAGCTATAAGGTTTACAGTGTCTGCATTATCTGCAGTTTGCTGGCTTTTGTTTGAGACTTTTTTTTTAAATTTGCAGTGATTGTGTAAGACTGATTTATATTATTTTCTTCTTTATAAAAATTTCCAATGAAGCTGTTGCAGGATCAGAATAGACCTGACCTTATGAAACGATACATATATAAAGCAAATATATATATATTGTCTTAGAAGAGAAATACGCATTTAATGGCTTTAAGAAATACCGTTTCACAGCCTATTTGAGTATTTCTATTCTTTCATTCCGTTGTTCATTTCTCCAGTTTTTGTTTTGTAGAGAAGTGTTTTGCATACCTCCATGAAATCAGCTTTATTTCAGAGCTGTGCTGTGTGCACAATACTTGTTTCTGGAAGTGGTGACTGGTCACCTCCCATTCACTGGGCTCTGCTGCCATTCATAAGCCGTGTGCTGCCCTGGGGAACGGGCCATCCATCCCCCAGAGCAGCTGACACGTGGGCTGACACTGGAGCCACTCCTCCCGGCGTGCTGGGTATGAACACTACAGACAGCTGAGCAGCAGCATTGTCAGCGCAGTTCTCTCTCTGCCTGTTTTTGTTCAAATCACTGTGGAACTCAATGTGAAGCAGAACCAGCCTAGGAGTTTGCAGTAAAGTCCTACAGACGAGTGGAAAAGGTGGTGGACCACCATACTTCAGTCTGTTGTGTCCTAAATCTGCATTCATCTGACATAGGAAATAAAAGAATAAAACTAACAGCGTGTGCATGCTGCTCTTCTATAAAAATAAGTTTTAAGAGCAGAGATTGTTAACTGTGCTTTACAAGCAATGCTGAGTGACTTGCAGAAGGTCCCAATACCAGCCATGAGCCAAGCTGCCCATGGAACCTAAATACACCAGCTGTCTGCCTCTTCTCTCTGCAAAGTATTTTAAGAAGCAGTTAAGCCATCTAAATGCTAAATTTGAGAGTCTCATTATACAAGGTCCTGATCTCATGGAAATCAATGGGAAATTTATTTTTTGTTTGCTTGATTTTATTCACTTTGCTATAAGATGTTAAGTGGATAATTGCAGATTTATTTTAGTATCTTACCTCCAAGCATCCGTCAGTGATCCCATGTTGGACTTCTAATTAACTTGATTATTAAGGGCACAAGGATAGACTGAGTGAGACAGTTGATCTTGGAAAAGGGGCGTGTATGTTCTCAGGGGCTGGAACAGGTGACCTGTCAGGGCAGAGCCGCTGTTCTAAACAGGCTAAAACCCCCAAGGGCCTGCTGTTAGCAGAAGTCTTTCAGGCCAGTGTGTAGCACTAGAAATGATTCCCGGGATCAATTCTTGCCAGAACTGTTGAACTGATAAGAATTATGAAAACTCTGGTAATGATTATTTGTTCAGTATTTAGTTTGTGCTTTTCTAGCAGGACTCCCAGTCGCTTTAGTGTCCAAACAGAACAGACAGGTTGCTTCTTGTGTTCATAGCAAACTCAAATACAGTCCACAAAATAACAAATGTGTTCCACGATACTTCCGGCTTGCAGGAAAATCAAAGTTATGTGCATAAATGACAAATGTTTTCCAGAGCCCACTTCACCTTTCCTTATGAGAGAGTGAATTTAACATGTTAATTTACTATTTATTGTCCTTCATTGTGTATTTTCTGTATGAATGAAGTAGCCAGAAGAAAATTGGATGATTCACCTCCGTGTTTCTTTGGCCAAAAGTCTTTAATTAAATCGGAATTAAATTGCTGAAGTTCCAGCAACTATAAAATGTAATTATGTTATTTAGACCTTTTTTCCATCATGATTTTAATCCAAGTGAGGGCTGTGCTTTCAAAAAAAAAAAAAAAGGAAAAAAGAAGTCAGTCCTGCACCCCTTTCCTGCCATCAATAGATACTTGATTCACCTTCATGTCTTGTACCAGCACTGCCGACGCTATATTCTAAGTCACTAAAAGGAAATGACCCAAGCTGGAAATGCATCCGTTATTGCTAGGTTCATTTACACATTAGTTCCTTCCTTCCGAGTTCTCTGATGCAGTTATTCTGCTCATCAAGGTGAAGTCTGCATAAAAGAAAAGGCAGAAATAAGAAGGTGGGAGAAGCAAGAGGGATGGCTGGACTTCCCTGTCAGAGGTCGCGTGGAGCCGTGGCTTTTGCGTTTGCCATTTGACACCAGACAGGCTTTTAATGGTAAATCGTTTCATAAGTGGTATCATCTGGCTGGATCAGAAGTATAGGCCAGGTCACAATGGATTTGTGGTGCTTTGGCCCTGAGTAGCTTTAAGATCTTTTTTAAGAGTGAGACCACTCTTAAATTTTTTTTGACACCCCTCATCCCTGACAATTCCATGCAATTGGCAGGTGTAATTGGAATAGTGCTGTCAGTAACGGTGGTCAGGCAGATAGTTGCAACTACTTCTGCTATAAAGGTTTTCAATATTAGTGGGGTTTAGATTATATTAGTAAAAATAAAAAACAGGCAGGCAATAGTGTTTGTTGTCAAAGTCATAAAGCAACCCAGAATAAAATATAAAAAAATGTGTGGACTGTCAGCAAAAATGGTTTATTATCTGACCTCCTAATTTGTCTTCCAATAGCATTTTTGCAGGACTTCTGCAAGGTAAAGGGTAACTTTTCTTTTTAATCTTTGTCTCCATTTGTATATCGTTTCCCTGTCACCTTTCTAGTGACGTGGCTGCTGTTTTCCCCAGCCTGTATAATTACACATGACTGCTGCTGAGGGCGTTACAATTATTTGTGAGATTACACCTGCCCTTTCCTAGTAAATGAAGCATCCTTAAGTGACAGTTTGACCGTGTTGATTGTGTGGAATTAAGGAAGACTTGAGCAGCTGGCTCCAGTGTCACTTAATGCAGTTCCAGACAATGCGACGTCAGTGTCAGCAGCTCCCAAGGTGCTTCCTCCTGGGCCCTGTAACTGCAAATCCACTGAAGGAAGAGCTGCTGCTCCTGCCACTTTGTATGGAGGGAGAGCAAGCCAGCTCAATAATTGATACCCTGCGGGGCTGATCGCATTCCTGGACACCCGAGACAGGCTGTTTGCTTCAGCCAGCTGGGATCCTTTGCTTCTCCCCTCCTTGGAAGAAGCAGGCATTTAGCCCCCATGAGCCTCAGCCTGGGAAAGAAATACTTTTTCACTGGGTGACTGAAGAGCAGGACTGGGAGAGTCAAAGTAGCTGTTTGTACCCTTTAAGTACAACTTACCAAGTCTGATACTGTTATCTTGTCACCAGCTGATTTTCAAAGATGATATATTCTAAATATCTTTACATTAAAGGGGGAAAACTGCAAAGAGCTGAATTGTTAGGCAAATGCCTTGCCACATCACATGGGCCTGTGACAGAGGTGGATAATCAGGAAGAATTTTCTGTGGTGGTGGTTGCTCCCTATGTATACACCCTCATGAGCTGGCTCTAAGATCAAGTTGCATATTCTCTGAATTGATGAGTATGTTCTCAACTTTGATTATCAAATATTTCATTACTACTAGTGTTCCTAGTCTTGGATGCAGGGCAGAATTTCCATTAAGTACATACTAGGCAAGATAGTGGAGGTTAGGGGATTGTTTTTGAATGGGATAGGACTGATTATTATGTTTCCTTACAGCACCTGAAATTATAACTTTTTTTGTGACTGACGTAGAAATGCATGAAATGCAAACTTTTCCACTGCTCATGTTCTGGTTCTTTGGTGAAGTGTTTGAATTCTAGTGTAACACAGGTGTTCATGAAGTGAATTAAACCAGTGTACATTCAGTCACATCACAGAGCCATTTAGAATGCAAGTGCTCGTATGCCCTTCTCTCATGTTCAGCAAGCTCTACTTTGCATTTTAGTAAGTTATTTCTAATTCTGTGATAGCATAGAGAGAGCTGTATAGTTTGTGCTGTTCAGAGCAGGGGCTGTCCATTTACCCCTGCTCCTAAAATAGAGGAGTTTGCAGCCTTCACCAAAGTGACCATAGTGCAAACTGATGGTTAGCAAAAAGAGTTAATAACTAATAAATAACCACATAATTTTATTATTAAACCACTTGTCTCCAGTAGGGGGATACTTTGAGTTAGAAGACAGTTTTTGTTGTCTATTTGTTGTTTATAGTTTTCCATATTCATTTATTGAATACTTTTGGCATATACCTTATTTTTTGGATTTGATTTTGTTTCTGGTCTGGTCATTCCACATTGGAGAAGTATCTCAGCAACCTGGTTTTTTTTTCCTCCTGAACTATCACATTACCAATATCTTTTTTTTTAACTGATAGGCCTGTCCTTGGAATGTTTCTGTTATTTTATAGTGTATATTGCTTTCTGAGTGAAAAGTAGATGGCACCCAAACGGCATCTTTAATATTTCTCTGTCAGATCTGATTTTCCTTCCAAAAGGTTGAGAAATAATTCTTTGCAATTGTTTTCGATGTTTCTGTAGTACAATGACACATTTTGTTTCTTTAACAGGATTGCACGTTCTTCACTCGGAAGGAAATCCTTCGGTAAGTCAATTGTTTCAAATTTATCCTTTGTGATCCACGTGGAAGAGGCTAAATCTTTTTATCTGACTTGTGAGGAAACCAGATGAAGCCAGTTATTCTGCAGAAATGAATGAGAGTAGGATTGGACTTAAGATACACTTATAATATGTAATTGTCATAAGGAGACTGATGGTGGTGATTAGCTTAAGGTGAATATCATAGACTTTTTTAGGGTTGAGCCAGTGACTTGTATGAAAGGGATTTGCTGCTTTTCTGCTCAGTGATACCAGTGAGGGCACATCCTGCAGTCAGTGTAGAATCCAGAGGTGTTTCTACATGTCCGAGGTGAAGTTTTCCTGAGCAGGAATAAAATGGGTTACGACCCCCTGGTTAATTAGCACTTACTGATTTAGCATCTCCCTGTCTCAGTGAAGGGGCAGCCAGGTACTGCTGGGCACTTATTTATGCCCTGCAGGATGCTCACAGAGGTGAGATGGAGGAAGTGCAGGTCCAGGCCTCTTTAGGCTCAACTGAATTTCTTGTGTAGCTGCCGAGTTCAGAGAGATGATCCAGCAAGGAGCGACCTTACAAAAAGAAAAAAAAAGAAAGCCCTGTCTGGCTCACCATCCATTTGCATGACTGTTAATGACTGTTAGTGAGGAAGAGGTACTGTTGTGTAGGTGGGGATGAAGGGATTCATATGGCAGCTTCAATTTAAATTGCTATAAACTGATGTAAACCAGCATGAGATTGCAATTAGGTGAAATGGGCTAAGTGTTTTTATCTGTCCCTACAGAGAAAGTAGCCCATCAAAACCCCAAACAACAGTAAATCTATTTTCTGCTGGTTTAATAAGCTGAATCAGCTCTCTGAGGGATCAGATGAGTGCCAAAGCTGGCATAAGAGCCAGAGCAAGCAAATGCAACTGAAAATGAGGAAAGGAGAGGAGAGCAAGACTTAGCATTTCCCTACCAGTAAGGTCTTACATTGACTTATACACCGTGCAAGGCTTTGGTGTCAGCATCAGCTTAAGTCAACATAAATGCAGGCTGTGGTCAGAGGGGTTGAGGACACATTCTTTTGATAAGTAATCTGAGTGTGGATAATTTGCAAATTATTAGAAAATAATATAACTTACTAATTTAAAGTGAAGAAAAAATTAACACAAAATGCTGAAAATGGATCTAGGAAAAAATATAAAGTAAGACTGCAGCAGAGGCAAGTGTGCCTGGTGAAAGAGAAAAATAGAAACCATAGCTCACTATTGGTGTTTGATAGCTGTTTATCACCAGAAAACCTCAATATGCTCCTAAGTCTTTATTAAAGATGGTTAATTTTGGGAAGTGCTGATCACAGCTACAAGCATTTAGTTGTGGGCCCAGGGCAAGAACATATTCAAGAATGTTGGGTATTGGAGACATATTTATGTTATCACTGACTCAAAACATTATCTAAAATACTCATAGGACAGCTGAGAAATTTTTAGAGCTGTTACTGATTGCTTTGGTGGTGTTAGGCCTTTGAAAACATGCCCAGGTTTTCTTAAGGAGAATGTGGAAATGAGACCAGTGTGTGTAGCTTCAGGACACAACTTTTCTACATGGAAAGATGCCAGAACACACTGGTAGACAACCAGGCTGTAAGTGCCTAGAACTTAATACATGCTCAGAGGCAGCCACTGTGGATTTGTTAAAAGCAAATCTTACTGTGAGTGTCTGCTTTTGTAAGTCAGAGAAAAGGAGCAGCTGCAACATATCTTTATTTTGGTAAAGGCTTTTACATATTCCAGTTTGTGTTAGTCCTTTTCTACTTGTGTAAGTGCACTGACCTCTTGGTCAAGGTACTCCTGAACGTAGAAGATTGGTGAATATGGTAACAAACATTGATGTGAAGAGAGTTGCTGATGCTGTGAAGATCAAGATTAGCTTTTTCAACAGTATGTTAGAGAAATTACTGGAGTCAAAGTGAACAAAAGGGAATTCACACACTCAAGTCCTAAGAACTGAGGAAAAATTTGCAAGTGCAGAATGCAATGTACCAAAAAAAACGGGCTGGGGGGTTAGTGAATCTAAGCAAAGTGAGCACAATTTTAACAACATTGCCCCCGCAATGCTCTTGCAAAAAAGGGAAATGAATTTCTACAATGCATTAGCCTCAGCAGTGTTTATAAAATGGGAGAATTCCAGTCAGCAGTAGTGGGACCTCAGTAGGAATAGACTGTCCAGTTTTGGGCATCACCATTCAAAAAAGATTTGTTATCCTGGAAAACATCCTGTAGAGAGAAACAGGAATAAAAAGAAAAAAACGACATGAAGAAAAGTTGGAAAACCACTTTAGCCATAGCAATGAATCTGTTTCTATAACGTGCCTCTCTTGTGATTGTAAATGGGAACAAATGGTTGAGTTGTCTCTTATAAGGCATTATTTCTCTTACTCAGTTTTGCAAATCTGATTTTCTGGCAGACAAGCTTTTACTCCAGCAATAATGCTTATCTGCTCGCCAGTCCATCTGTTTCTGCTTCTCCCTGTAGACTGGTACAGTTTGGCACCCAAACAAGCACTCAGACGCAGGTGTGCCTGGCTGTCTGTCCTAGCCAAAAACCACAAAACTTGTAAATTCAAGTTGTATTACTTGAGACTGACTTAGCCTGGTTAGACAACTGCCAGGGGAATGTGGCACTAGATGACCAAGCTGGGCACTGCCTGGGATGTCAGCATACCTTTGAACCTTTTTGTAGAAGAAAATTAGTTCTTCTGTTGCCTTCTCTTCTCTGCCTGTTTCTTGGCTTGCTCTTGATGGGTGAAAGGTGAGATGAGAGGAGCCCTTCTAGCCAACCCAGCTGAATGCCGGATTTTAAATCTGAGATCTGCCAGAGAATTAAGCAGCGGTTTCCTTCAAGTGTCTGCAAATCTTCCTTAAAAGGGCACAAATGCAGCAAACTGCTTGGGGTGCAGCTCTCCGTGGAGCAAGTTGCTACACAAATTGAAGGAGGAGTTAGAACACAGCTCCTCTTTTTCTTTTAAAGAGTTTGAAGTTTTGTATGCAGAAAAGGGGAATTGCCCTATTGTCAGCTTTGGGGGAAAAAACATCAGCCAAAAGAATGTATGGTGAGCTTCAATACAATGAAAATAACTTAACTGGAAAGCATAAAAGGGACAAGGCATATCAGTAACAGAATTCCTTCAACATTCAACTCTTCCTGCTTGTGTTTCTCATTGCTCTTTGTTCTTTATCTGTTTGTTGAACTGTGGCAATTTAGTGAGTTGTGGTTTCAGTTTCTGTCTGAATTTCCTTGTGTCATGTTTTCTGTCATTTTGGTTTCAGCTTCACATGGTAGACCCCTTCTCTAATAGACTGTTCTAACCTCTTGCAATCCTTGGAATCAATAATTCACTGAGGAATTGGTGCAGCACAGAGATTTATGCTTCGCTTACCACGTACAACATTTAACATTTATTGTTGCAAAAACAGTTTGCGCAAGTATGGCATAAATCTGAAACCCTGAAAGTACTTTCTTTATCATTTGCTGACAGCCCCAAAGGCCCCTCCTTCCTCAGTTTCTCAGGCCCAGATTAAAGAACCTCCTTCTCCTTGAGCTATAGCAGCTTTTTCTCCCTGTGTGGCAGACTTGTAGATTTCTGTCTGTCTGGCCCTGTTCCCCAGCTGTCCATGAAAGCACTGCAGGACAAGAGAGCACGTGCAGTTCACCGATTTGCATCGGTACAGTGCTACAGCCCCTGTAGCAAGGGTTGTAAATCAGTTCCCATTTGTGCATTCTGTCCTGCATTCCATGCAATCCCATCTTCAATGCTGTTGCTTCTTTTACTTCCAGCCACCTCAGTCTCCAGGTGCTTGGAAGGGCTGATTGTTGAGACCTGCCTCTTTCCAGGGCTTTGGGTTGACTTGTCCGTTTTCCTGCTGGTCTCTGGAGTGGTGAATTCTCTGCCTATTATAGAAAGTCCGTCTCCAGCTGTTCTGTTCAGCTCTGGCATCTTCTGGTCCTGCTGCTGGCACAGGTTATTCCATCCTGTGTGTGGTCAGGTCATGCCACAGCTGCTGTGAACCCCTGGTGGGACTGTGCCTCAGCACTCACTGCCTGGTTTCATGGCTCTAGTTGAGCCATTTGCTATTTCTTTTCTGAGCATGCAGAACAATGCAGAGCAATCTAGAATTTACTCTTTGAGAGGGTCTTGATTATAATGTACAAGTCTTTGAATGCATTTCTTTTATTTAGGAATAAATAGGATATATATTGCTGAATAAAATTTTTCCCCTTACAGCATAAGTGAAGTGGCTGTTGCTGTGGGACCAGAACTGGGGAGATGTTTATTCATTTCTAAAGGCCACTTTCAAGCCTCTACTTATTTCTAATCAATGAGCCATTGCAAGCTTTTATCTTTTGTTTTCAGCACTCCGTGCAGTGTGCCTGTTACAAAGACAGCCCAGCCAGCTGTAATGTGTTGTCACTACATTTAATGGTGGAGATGAATGTACACCAAGCCAAGGAAGAGCTGTTTTGTTTTAACACACCCACTGGTGACCTTGGGTACAGTCTGACTTCTTCCCAAAGCTCAATAGTGAACTTAAATGGTTGCTGCAGGGTGTAAGCTTAGAAATATCTTTTTTCAGATCTATTCAGGTAGAGCTGGAGGCTCTGTTGTAAGTTTGGAGACATCCCAAACTGTGTCCAGCAAATACCCACAGTGTCACCCTTGCTGACTCCAGGATGCTTCACCCTTGAGAAGTGAGAGCAGACTCTGACCCACCTTTTTTGCCATGTAAAATACCCCAAGTGGTAGAATGAAAGTTAGCATCAATCAAAAGTAGGCTGTGGGGACAAAAGTGTGTTGAGGATTTTTTTCTGAACACAGCTTTTTTTGTTTTCACTGGTTGATGGGCAGCTGAGTTGATTTTAAAACTACTGCTCTCTACAGGGGTAAGTCTTGTTCTGCCTTTACTTTATTGATGAATTTAATAGAAAAATTAAACCTCCATTTTCTTCCACTGCTGTTGCAAGTGCTTCAGCAAGCTCAAGGAGCTGACTGAAAACTTCTATATTTTCAAACACATCGGATCCCTGCTCCTCACTGCACATTCTCAAGTGTTAGTGCTTATACAAGGGACGTGGCTGGTGGATTTCAAATTTCTGCAAGGGCAGATCAGCAGTCTGGGTTTAGACTGGATTAAAGTGATTCAGAATCACAGCCTTAGTCCTTGAATGTTGTACATGAAGCCTAAACATATACCAGTGCCTGTGAGGACAGAGCATCATCAGTAAATGAAATTTGCCATTAAATGTATCACCGCATTCCCTGCCACTCTCATTTGTGGTGAGGAAGACACTGCCACTTTTTCCTTTCCTACTTCCCTGCAAAGTAAATAAGGAATCCTGCTGACAAAGACAGCACATCCAGGAATGGGAAAATGATTCTGCATGCATCCAGAAGAATCTTTTGAAGGAAATACAGCTGCAGGATCTGTAGTAGTTATTGCTGCAAAGACAGTAAGGCTGGTCTTGGGCTTCTGAATATACATGATGGTCTCTGTATGATAATGGCAGCTTTTCCAAATCCGTGTGTATTCAGACAGCACTGCAAAACCTTACATTGCCTCCCTGACAAGAAATAAATGTTTCTGTGTCTAGAACAGATAGAGAAAGCAGCTTCAGCTTGTTTTCAGATATCCTTCTTGTGAAGGGCATGCTGAGTAAAAGGACAAGAAGCCTTTCCTCTACGTCACAGCTGCTCTGATATGTTCAGGTCACCTGAAGAGCCTTCTGCTTCTACGAAAACTGGAGAAATATCAGAGTCTTTACCAGAGCTTTCTTTCTTCTCTATTTGCAGTTAGTAATTAATGTTATTGAGAGATGTGAGAGACCAGTCAGTAATGAGAGCAGCATTTGGGAAGCGATTACTGATTCTGACTCACAGGATTTGTCATAGTGCACAACACTACAGGGTGTAGTGAGGTATTGCACACAGGCAGGAGGATTATGGGTGTAAATAACCCCAATGTCTACTGAGCTTTACATTGTGTTACAGAGTAATTGATCAGACATGCATTGTTTCCTTGCCAAAAAGTAAGTACTCACCCAATGTAACATAAGTTATTCAACCAAACGGGAGTGTTGGTGGAATTCCTGCAAAGAGGACTGTGTTCCTTGTGACAGGTGGATTTCTTGGCATCCTGTTAAGAGGCTGAAGCAGGTCTGTTATTTTTTCTACACAGTTCAGCATTTGATACTGGCAATCCAGTTTATTATAAAACAGTAGATAGTGTCCCTGAAGAACCTTCCAGCATAAAGATCTTCCAGTGGGAAAAGGTGTTACTGTTTTTAGTGGTTGTTCGGTTGGTTGGGGTTTTTTGGTTTTTATTTCAAAGGATGATGGAGCAAGTGTAACATACTATATGTTGGATGTAGGGAAATCTTATGGCCCTTTTCACTGTCATAAATGCTAATCATGCCATGTGATAAGGCTATTACAAATAGAGTTGCTGGATCCTTGCAGATAAAAGCGTGTGGAAGATGTATTTTATTGCTGTAATTTAGTTTGCAGGAGTTAGATCAGAGCCACTTCCTACAGACTCATTTGGATGCTTTAGTGTGAAATCCTCTCAGGTGGAAAGCTCTTACATCTACAGATCTTTGACTGATTTGGTGAATTAATGGCAGAGTTAGCTGGGAGGAAAACAGGATATGAGAGCTGCCCTCAAATCTGCAATTAATTACCTGCACATTTCTGCGTCCAGCACCTGCCTTCCAGGCAATTCTAGCAGAGTCTAGCCTAGAGTTGGGAACCGTATCCTTTCAGCTGCTGAAGGGTATGGCTGAACTTCAGTATAAACAGATTGACAAGATAGTGAATTCTGTCAGCAAGAAGTGACAGGTTTACTCTGCATTGATATTGCATGTTATAAAGAGACAAATCTAATATTAGATAAAGTACAGAAGCAAATCTTGTTAAAATAAGCAGCGATTGCCAGCTCCCGAATTTCGAAGTGTTGTCCACAAAGGTCAAGTTTTGCCAATGATGAGTGCTTAATTTTGTTGAAGACTAGAACACCATTTCAGTATTCTAGATTTTAAAAAAGAAGATAGCCTTTAGATGGATATTTGACTTGAAAGGTTTGCTTTCTTTTAAATGCTTTTAAGCTGCTTTTTCTGTGATATTTAGAAGCATCTTTGTAGCTGCTCTTTACAATGGAGAAATCAGTTGCTAGAGAGGGAAATGGCTATTGCATCTTGGATTACACAGTATTTATGAAATGTCAGGGTGAGCTGTGGTGAGCAGCTGAAATGTGCTTAGATCAGTTGATATCCTATTTGTGGTGTGGCACAAAATATTGCTGTGCAGGGGGAAGACATCAGTTTCCTTTGATGCAGAAAAAATGTGTTTCTGTGTTTCATTTCATGTGTTCTTTGTGGCACATCATAATCATAAGAAAACAGATGCCTGTAGATTATTTTCTCATCGTTTTTGGGTTTATTTACACCCAGGAATCTGAAGTAGTTCAGTTGGGTGTGGGGCTGGCTGCAGGGCTGCTGAAGCTGAGAAGATGAAGGGGTCACTGAGGCATTGCTTTCTGTATTACTGCTTTGTTTATGTTCTGCTGTCAAAACATGGTCATCTCTGTATGTAATTGTTGGTATGCCTAGTGAGCAGGCAGGGTTTTTCGTTAAAAGGAAAAGAAGTCACAAAATGCAGCTATTTAATGCATACAAGCAGTACATATGACCTGCTGAGAGATCAGAATACGCTCTGTTAGTACATAGGACGTGACAAAGGAACCACTTTCTGCCCTAAGCAGTTTATGATTTAGATGTAAGACTAAACTTCCACATACGATAAGAATTGTGTTTTATAGTACGTGCCTTGGTTCAGGCCCTCTTTGCACATGCCTAGGCAGTGCCTACATGTTACATACACACAGTGTGAAACAGAACACTGCTCAGTTACACACCTCGGTTGGTAGCGCTTATGCTGGGTACTGCATCAAAGCCCTCTTCTCTTCAAAAAGATGGGAATTTGGTGGGCTCAGACTTGTGCTCTAAAAACAACGATTAGAGCTGCAAGACAAATTTGTATCTGATTACTGCCTGAATGGAATTGGTTCTTTAAAATTGGTTATTGGCTGTTTGTTTCTGCTTGTTTACAGGTTGCACGGCCGATACTATGAAATGGCACCAAACGTTGTGCCCATGGACTATACAAAGGACCCAGATGTTAAACTACCTATGCAGCTTATAATAAACATGCCTGAGCTAAAGGTATCACTTCTGACTGCTTACAAACTGTATATTAACTTCTGTGGCTCGTCTGCCAGATTTTTTGCCAAGATTGACATCCAGAAGCGCTGTAGCATGCTGAGGTCTTCCCCTTCCTGCAACTGTTCGAGGGCAAAACCAGCCCCAGAAACTGGAAAATATTTAGGTGAATGTCTTTCTTGCAGAGATAGTTGGGGTAGATATTAAAGGAAATGAATAGGAAACAAAACTAAATTTAGCAATCTTTGCCCTTTGTGTCTATCCCCCTTAGAGATCACGTTCCCCCCCCAGGGATCTCTGTGTGAAGAGCTGGTTAGAAATCTGAAGTTCTTATCTCAGTGTGTTCATAGGAAATTGGCTAGCAGTGTGCAGAATATTGCTAATAAAAAGTAAAGATTTTCCCCTTTTTTCTCAGCCACCTGAGCACAGTAAATATTAGTTTTCTTAATTATCAAGAGTTGTCATTTTCATGGAGACATTACATGATAGAAAGTGGAGAAACAGTCCGTGTAACTGCAAATGAGAGAAGCAGTAGGTATAAAGCAATCAGTGGAAAAAAATTTGAGGCTATTTGTTTTTATTCTCAGTTCAACAATTTAATATGGTTTTAACAGGATAAATGTGGACTTTTAGCATTTATTTTTTAAACAATTCATTGAATTATGTTGTGTTTTGTCACATAGTCTATTTTTTATGTGTGCTAATCAATTGATGTCTATAAATTACTATAATGTGGAAACAACTATGTGTTCAATCTGATAGTTGTGTGAAGCATTATTAAGCTTTTTAAGAACAATGCTATAAAAACCTTGTAAGTGATACAAGGTCACTTAATTTTAATGATCTAGAAATTCTTCCTTAGTGGTTTGTTGGTTTTTTTTTTTTAAATATCTGATATTTTACAAGCAGAAGCAGTGCTTTAGAAATTCAGTTGTGGAGGACTCTAAGTCAACATAAAGTGAAAAACATTTGAATTAGATTTCAAGTTGAAGTTCACGGAACTCCTTGTTCCTTTAACACCACACTTGTTGTACGTTTGATTTTGGGACAATGTAATTTATTGAACGAGAAGCACGTTTTGTATATGTGTGTTTGTTAAAAAGTGTTTGACCAGCATGTCATATAAATGGAAACATTAAACACATACAAGCATATAATTCAATAGAAAACCTTGGAACAATTCTTTTTCAGTTATTCTTCAGACTCTGATTTAGCAGATGCCTATGGACAGCTTATGTTTCTGAAGAAGCTGAGAAATCATTTAGAATTCTTCTTCACAGTAAGCATGGGCTTCTTCAGCAAAATATGTTTACACTTTTTCTAATGGCATCAGTATTCCTTAGGGTTTATGTTATCATCTCTGGCATCTTGATAGCACAATGTGAAATCCTTTGGCACAGTTCTTTGACTCCTCAGAGTTTAACTGCCAGATGGCTGAGATTTGCTTTGTGAAAAATCAAGGCTAAGCTTAGAAAAGAAAGTAAGAAATTATGATCACACAGAGTCTTTCTGGCTTCAGTGATACAGGACTGAACACTTAAGGAACAGCTCATTCTATTAGAACTTCAGAGATGGAAGGTCTGGTACTTAAGCTGATGTACAAACCAGAAATTTTATACAGGATCATATTTGGATTGAAATGCAGGAGCATATCTTGCTAGCTTAGCAAACTTAGGTGGTAATGATAGACTTCCTAAGAGACTTCCATATATGAAGTGGATCACAATCTATCTTCTTGCACCACAAGTCTATGAGGCTTTCTGACCCTGCTTTAGAAGACGTCTCCAGGGTAATGGAACTGGACTTTATGAAAATAACAGAACAAATTCAGTGTTGAATTTTATACAAATCCTTTCTCGGGTCTCATAAGTCTGTTGAAGAACCTTAGAAATATTGGTGTCAAACCACTATTTTATTTGAGGAATTCGAGGAGCTCACAGAGAAAAGTGATTTCAATAGGTACTGAGCTTGTTTTCAATAAAATCACAGTAAGAGACTAGGTCTTGTTCCATAACTCTTTCAAAGCATTGACACTAAAAGATATTAAAATGCCTGGGACCTTTGTTATAAACTGGGGTCCATCTTGGTCATGAAGCATCTTGTGGGTACCTGTGCAGATGGAAGTGAAGGGGACAGAGAGTCTTTTCTCGAGAGTTTATTTTTGAAGCAACCTAGGTACTAACTCCAGCTCATATACTAAGGAAAAAAATCTTTAACCTTTGCAACTTGACCAGACTGCCTAACAAATCATTACGGTGTTTTGTTTCTTCGGTAAATTTTCATCAAGGTGAAGACAAAGCCAACATTTACATCTTAAAATAGAAATAAATGACCTAAATGTCTATTGAATTCTAATAAAATTAGTGCTAATTTCAATGCACCTGGCTTTTTTCATATACACATTACATTTCTAGTTACTGGCAATGTTGAGCTCAATACCACTGCAGGTTCTGACAAACGGATAGAATCAATAATGCACTTTTCTAAATTAGATTCTGCTACTATAAAGAAAGATCTTTACCTCATGCATTAATGTTTTGAGCCAGGTTTTTTGTGTTTCAAGGAAAAAAAATGCTGGTGGTCATTCACTTTAATTGGTAATGAATTATTCACTGACTCCTGATTCTTAAAAGTTGAAAGTCGGGACAAGAAATAAATAAATAAAGAAGGGAAAGGTACTTTAAGTTGATTAGGTCTACCATTACACTGAAGTTAACAGAGCTACTTTACTCCATCAGTTTCATTGCAGTCTCTGTTCTCTAATTTTGACAATCTTGGTTACACAGGCACCAGTCTAATAAATTAACTTTGGGGCATCTGGACACCTGTGAGATTGCAGTAATTAATATTGCAAAACTCTAGCCATGATACAGGCTGTTCAGTGTGGGACCAGGGAGAAAGCAAAAGTGATATTTTTTCAAATTAAAACTGATTTCAGGCACATTATCCCTGTCATTTCCACAGAGCTGCAGTTGGGAATGTAGCCTAGTGCCAGAGACCCCTGTGATGGGTAGCAGTGGGCGGGTGTCCATACCCACATCTTGAATTGTCTGCCTCTTCCCCCGGAGTGTGGGCTGTCTGTGGGTGTTGCAGCGCTGAGGAATCCTTCTCTCAGGAGATGGGCAGCAAAAGGCTTCTGGAGGGGGAACCATTTTTGTTTCACTCCCTTTACAGTCTTTGCTTTCTGGGTTTTGGCTCACACAGGAGCTTCATTGATCCTCACAGGCCTTGTCATTAGCTGCACTGGGGAGTGAGGTAGTTCATAAATCCACTGCTGAAACAGGATGGGCAGCAGGCACGGGAATCAGACAGGAGCCAGGAAGGACACAAAGGGAACAGCGACTCCATCGCACATTTCTGAACTAATGTTAGCACCCTGTTTTTAGTAAGGTTAAACATGAATGCATGCGAGTTGCTTCAAAATAGAGATACTTCCTACAGTGTTAATAGGATGAGGTTTTAGAAGTGATTTCAGTCAGTCTTCAGGTTCAAAGCTTTCCATGTAATGGGAAATGACACCTGAGAGAGCAGGGTGCTGTTCTTCCCAAGCCCCAGCCCTGCTCTGGCCAATCTTTGCCTCCAGCTCATCTCAACATCCTTGGCTGCGTTCTGTTAGTTGTTTCTAGTTATGATGGGATGTTTTACTCCCTTCAGACCACTCTCCCTGCTTCTCTGAAGTCCCTTTTTACCCGAGCAGCTCAACTGTGTGTGCTCCAAGTGTCATAAGTGAGGGCTGTTTTCTCTCCGCCGAAACCCAGACCTGCACGTCCCTGAGGATCTGCAGCATTGTCTGTGTAGTTCCCTGACACAGTTAGGAATCAGTTCTTGTCACAATGCCTTATGTTCCCATGATGTACTGTTAAGTTCTGTAATATTCAAGCAATTCTGTATACAGCCAGAATCGTTGGTTATTTGGCTGTTGTGACTTCAGTAAAGAGTCATTGCTGAACTTATGTTTCTGCTTTCTGACATAACGAAATGGTCTTTGCTATTAAGACATTAACATAGCAATTTTGCTCTAGCTTAGCCTTGGTTTCTGCAGGAATTTCTTGAACAGTACCCTGCAGGCACTGCAGAGAAGTTTGATGACATTAATATAATCATAGACACATAAAACCCAAGTTATTGATTTTGAGGAAGAAGAAAATTAAGAAAAAAACCCTGCAATGAAACTTGCTTTTATCTGCTCCAGGAGCAATTTGCTGTTGGACTTATTAAGCTTCCCTTCTAAAGCACCAGTCTTTCCTATGGAGCTTTGGTAATGAACCATTTAGCCATTTTTATATTAATGTTTGTCTGATAGCAGTTAATGTCTTTTTTTTTTTTAATAACTCCTGAAATTTGAGAAAGGGTAGCTTTTTACCGTTGCTGAAAAAGTCCTGATTAAAGCATCCAAAAGGATTCTGACTTGCAATAGTCTGCAAAACAGACTGCTTTGTGCTTTTAAATATATTTTCTAAAGTCAGTGGGGACTTATATTCAAATACAAAAGAGAACATCATCGTGTTTCTGTGGATATGAAAATGAAGTAGCATTTTGTAATGACTCTCCAGCATCTCCAACCTAATTATCTTAGTCCATCTTCAAACTTCACTTGCAACCTCTTATTTCCAAAAGGCAGTCAGCTTGTGGGAATTGGATGCTTGAAATTAATTCCTGAAGCTACAAAACAGATAGGGCAAAAGGCCACCACAGTGCTTTCCTAGAGTCTGGGATGGAAACTCGAGGACAGGGGAATATAACCGGTGATTTAGCTGCAGTCTCAGGAATAAACCCTCTAATAGTTTGTTAGAAAATGAATGGTTGTGTTTTATTGTAAGGTGTTACAGGTCTGTGTGTTGGAATAGATGCTGTGTGAGATTTAAAAATGCATAGGAACACAACTATCTGAGTAAAAGAAGTATTCCTTACAAAGATGGATGGCACATTTAGGATTCTCTCAAGCCACTACAGCAACAACATCAATCTGCAAAACAGCAGAGTTGTTTTTCAGTTGTAGCAATTCCTTATTGTTCCTGTCTCCTCTCTCATTTTTATGGTGAGAGTACGGTAAAAGCTTTTTAAGACAAGTGTAAGTTTCTAGTTTTAAAAGGATTCTTTTTTCAACAATTAGTGCTTATGGGAAAGCAATCTAGGAAAGAACAATATCATTTTCCCCTTTCCTCCCTTCCCCCCATGGCTCTTCCTTTAAATATGATGGAACCCTAATCTGTGCTCTTTAGAGTAGAGGTAATGAAATTACAGAAAGGATGTGAAAAGTATCTGTGAAGGTAAGCTAATACTTTCCATTGTGTAAGCCACAGATATACTGCCTGAAGACACATAATATGAGAAAGTTAAAGGAAAGAAATCAATATGAGGAAAGATTTTATTTTTCATTTCAGTTTTAGAGATCCATTTGGCAAAGAGTTACTTAAGAAGTATGCTTAGGTCCATTTAATTCATTCTTAATTCATCTGTGTTTTCAAGATCTCTGACATGCCAAATAAATAACTCATCTTATGCAACTGCAATCTGCTTATTGAGTCAGTGAGATCCTGCCCTAGCCTTTCTAATGCACAAAGTCCTGGGTTTGATATTCACTGCTGATAGGGATATTTGCATCTGTGTGCCCCTGGTTTGTTACCCAATGCTGCCTCTAAGATGTCAGTTTACTACTGTTACCATGACACTTCCTTCTGATCAGGTTTGTTCCAAAGAAAGCTATACAGCATTTTAAAAATGGAAAATAAAGTTCTAACATGTTTTGATGTCCATTCTGATATTTGGCATTCTCAAATATTAAACATACAACACACCGTTTTTCTGTGTGCTTTTAGGAAGAAAGTGGGCCTTTTCATGTATTTCAGCCCAAATGAATCTTACTTTGGCTTATTTTTAAACTGGCAATTTGAAACAATAGAACCAATTGTTCTTCCCTCCACATCTGTGTGTGTGTATCTCACAAACAGATACATGTGTATCCCACAAACAGATACATGTGTATCCCACAAACAGGTACATGTGTATCCCACAAACAGGTACATGTGTATCCCACAAACATTTCCAGGCACATTTCCAAGCATTTAAGTGAGATACTTTAACTGGAGCAGTACCCACAGATGCACACCTGCTGTACCTCCACATCACTCACGAGACATGAGTGATCACTGCATATCCTTTTACAGTGAGGTTCTCTCAGCCATCTGCCTGCTTCTGGGGTGTTGTTTTTCATTCTGAGGCTCTGGAGGGATGTGACCCTGCTGCTTTTTGAGGCTGCTGTCTTTATTTTCAGAAATCCCTCTTTTCTATTCTCTTTTTCTTTTATCTGGCCTGGTTTTGTCTTCATCTGAGCAGTGAACTCGTTCATCTCCTATCCTTTGAAATCTGTAGGCCTGTTCCCTGTTGTGGAACTCCTTCAGTCATCAAACCCTGCAGGAGAATTTGTATTTAGTGTTGACTCCTTTAATGGGCTGTCATTTGAGCTTACTGCTCTGTGGTTCCTACTTCACCTGTCCATTAAAACAGCCTTGTTCCTGGCCATTATTTTTTTTAGTCTCCACAGTTATGCCAAAAACGTATTCTATAGATGCTTTTGTTCTGTGTGTGAATTATCAAGAAAGAATTCAAATAAACTGAAAAATAACATTTTCTGGTCATTTGTCTCTCAAATATAGCTGTTTTTTTGAAATTTCATTTAAAATAATTGGATGGTTTATGAATACCTGTTAGGTAATTAAATTTACAGGAAAAAAAAAGAAATTAAATGGCTATATGATTGAGCTTCTGAGCTTTCACAGTACTTCTCCTTTTAAAGCCAAACGAAATGCTGCATGCATATTAAAAATAGTGAACTTGATATGCCACCACTACAGCTGTTTATATTTGTGGATCAATACGTTAATCAGTGTCTTGGCTTCAGATAAGATCTGTAGCACAGCTTTGATGAGATGCTGCTCACAGCCCACGTGATGTTTGTGTTCTGTTCATATTCAACTGAATTGAATTGATTTTCAGAGTTTTATAAATACAGTTACAAACTAGTGTTGGGGTTTTACATAGCTGTGAGAAAGATGTTGGGTTCTTACTATAAAAACATTTGGTTTGGATTTCGGAGTAATAAAGCAGCTTTTCTTATGTTTGCTTGTGTGTTTAGGGTTTTAGAATATTGTCTTATTCTAGGGTGCTAGAAATGATCTCAGGATCATCTCCTGCGGAGATTAAATTTCATTTAAATCTCTGGAATTTTTAGTCAGTCCAACCACAGGTTGGACATTGATGTGTATCAGTGAAAATAAAAGGCCAGAAGTGCTACTTTGCAGCAGCAAGGACTGCTGAAACTTCCTGCTAAAGCATACAAATGTAAATTTTTGGATGCATTTTTGGAAAAAAAAATAAAAAGTTGTCTTCAAAGAGCCAACCATGTAATTAAATATTCATTATCATGGAGTCTGCAGGTTTTTTTATCCTCCAAATACCAATCTATATATGTCTTTCACAGGAGAATCCCTTCAAAGAAAGGATTGTGGAGTCTTTCTCAGAAGATGGGGAGGGGAGCCTGAGCTTCAATGACTTTGTGGACATGTTCTCCGTGCTCAGTGAAATGGCTCCCCGGGAGCTCAAAGCAATCTATGCCTTTAAGATCTATGGTACTGTATAGGGGTGCTCTGGTGTGCTTTTGGTGTTTGGAGTAAAGCAAGAGGGACTCTTGGTGATCTTTGGTTCTTCTATTGTTTAGATTTTAACACAGATAACTTCATTTGTAAAGCAGACTTGGAAAAAACCCTCAATAAGCTGACCCGGGAAGAGCTGACAGCAGAGGAAATCACTCTGGTTTGTGAGAAAGTGATAGAAGAAGCTGACATGGATGGTGATGGGAAATTAGGATTTGCAGATTTTGAAAACATGATTTCCAAGGCACCGGACTTTCTCAGGTATTATTTTAAGAAAAAGAGAGTCTCTTGCATACTTCCAGGTATTTTTCTATGCTATCACTGTGCAGTCTAATACAAGAAGTGTCAGACAGAAGTATTTTATTAGAGAACTGACTAGGGGATGACTTCTTGCCTAACTCAGTTTACTTTTATAGGGCATATTCCACTTCTCTCCTAACTTAAGACTAAGAGCTCAATGACTTTGAATTATCACCTTCCCTGCCCCTCCACCCCTGTTGGTGTGGTGGTTCAGGAAAATATTTTGATGTATTACCAGCTCAAATTCGTATTTTTCTTAAGCCTATAGCAAGGATCCCAGCTGTCTGCGTAGGAATGCATGTAAATATTGTATACATATTACAAATATACAGGGAAAGACACTGATCTCTTTGCTGAGAAAGTGAGAGTGTTTTCCGAAGAACTTTGAAGTGTCCTGCAGAACACAGAATCGTATTTCTTTCATGAATGAAATTTCTGAGGAAAGACGTTAAAGGGTTCACAGTAAAGCAGGAGCACATGATTCCTGTGAGCCTTGAGAAACATCAGCTTCTGGAGAGGAGACGCTCAAAGTTAATGTGAATGTCTTTCACACATTTCAGGTATTCCTTGACTAATCAAGTGTATCAACGGAAACCCTTTTAGAACAAGATACATATCATCATTATGGTGAGGCTCAGCTCAGTAGGTATTCTAGTATTTTGTTTACAGATATTTCCAGCTAAGAAAACGTTTTCTTTATACTGCTATCCATAGAGAAGCTGCTGGGGTCAGGTAGAGCTTCCTTTAATCAATCAAAAGGCTCTGCTGCACCTACAAATCCAGTAGAGAACAGTGATCAAATGTGAAGAATTGAAGGCAGATTTGAAGATTCAGCAGAAGCTGCAGTTTCAGACGTTTCCTGTGCCATGACTGACTTTACTGCTGTGTTGTAGAGGCTTGCAAACTGCTGACTGAGAATTCCAAGCTGAGGATGCTGTGCAGTCCAGTCATTTCCTGGAGAAGTTGCAGAGAGGAATGTTTGCCAGTGGAATGACTGTCGCAATTATTCTTCTTTTCCAGTTTTGTGATGTTTGGGGAAGATGAGGAAATGAGTGAAAATCACTGAGTGCTGGGTATTCAGCAGGGCAAGATGATGAGTGAAAAGTGGGATGAACTGAGATGTGAAGTATTATAGGTTAGGTAAGAGAAAGTGGAAAGTACCTATGAAATCAAAGGACGAGGCTACCAAGTGTTGGAAGACTGAGCATCCAGTTGCTCAGCTTAAACACATGTACTTGGATCCATGTTTGTGAAAAGACATCTCCTTCATGTTTAAGATGGCAATGTGCATGTTTAAGGCAGATGTTTTGCATCCCTGACTTCAAGAGAAATCATAACTTCCCCGTCCTTTCAGGTTCAGGAGTTTAGCTGGGTCATGGGATTCATCTCTGAAGTCCTCAGGCCTAAGAGCTCCTGATGACATAAAAAAGGGTTTCCTTCCACCTCCTAACCAAAACACTGGTTTAGAGCTTCTGATCAGGCAGTTTCTGTATAACAGCAGCTTCTATGGGGATAACAGTTACAAAGAAAACCATTTCTTAGCTGGAAATATATGTAAAGAAAATATTAGAATCTCTGAAGAATCTGATGTTTCTTGTGGTTCAGCAACATGTGTCTTTGAAGCTGTATTGGAAAATGGGAGTGTAATGAAAAAAAGTCTCAGAGTTGAGAAGAGAACATGTAGGTTCTCTAGTTCAGTTTCTGTTTTAACCAGAGTTAACAGCTGCAGGAAAAGAAAGTGACAGGGTCATGAGACTCCTTTTATCCAAACCGATCTATATGGAAGATTTGATACCTCTGCCTTACTGTGGTTTACTGTTCATTTTGCCTGAAAAGATATTTTATTTTTTTAGGACATTGTTAGTCTTATTTTTCCTGTATGCACTGCATCACAGACTTGACATATTTGTTAGTGCTGAACTTCCTGTTCTGAGGAACTTATTCTAATTTTTAAAATACTGTGTAAATGTTGCATTCTAAAGAGAGAGAGTGATTTGACTTTTGGAATGGGATTCCTTGAAGTTTAATGCCACAACAGGTACACCAAAGTCTGACTGGGACTGAACCTAAACAAGCAGTCTGTGGCAGTGGCCAGTGCCTGCCAGCATGTGACAGACTGTGTGACATGGGACAGGAGTGCAATTCCTGTGGCTGATCTCTCACCACAAAAAACCCAGTTCCTGTTCCCGAAGTTCAATTGTGCCATAACAGTCTTGGACACGTTACCTATTCATTTACTGAAACAATGCTTTCTTTTATCTTCGGGAATTAATCTCCAGCTCTATTCCTGGCCTCTCATTTTCTTCTCTTCTGAGTCTTCAGCTGTAATGGTTGTCTTAAGTGATAGCCTAGGGCTGTGTGCAGCCAAAGGGCAGGCAGGGCTGTGCAGCTTCACTGGGTAATCTAATACAGAGCATGCAAAGCACAGGAAGTGTCTTAATAGCAGATCACCAACCCTCTATGCCAGTGGTAAACTGAACTAGCTTCTTACTATTGCAAAAATATATAAAAACATGTTTTCACCTACAATAAATTGTCCATTTGAAATCCTAAGCAGACATGTGGAAGAAATACCAACCCATCAATGTCCAGAGACAGTCACAATTTCATTTGTTTTTGCGTATCTCCACGTTTTGTGCTCAGTTGAATGCATTCCAGAATTTAAATTCAAGGGAGCCCAAGAGTCTAATGATTTACACTTCTAGCTGCTAAGCAGCTGTTGAAATGGAACAGCTAGGAACCAAAGCAATAGCCACATTGAAAATGATTGCCAGTGAGCAATTGGAGATGCTGGGTAAGTGCAGTTTGCAGGGATTTTGCTGTGAAGCCATGGGCAGTCAGTATTTCTGAATATCTGATCCCAGAATGCTGGCACCTGGTATGTGAGCCTTTTGAAAATGCTGAATACCTTACAAGGCCCCAGATGATTTTTATCTGTGTTAAAGGATTTCTTACTCTGTTCTTTTCCTTTTCTCCCCACCAAAGCCACCTCTTCATATCGTAAAAGGAGGAAATGTAGGATTCCAGGCAGTTAAGTTTTATCCCTGGCTCTGCCATTGCTTGAGCAGGTGATCTGTACGAAGCCACAGAACACTTTGTTCTCTCTCCTCACTGCTCTTACATGGGACCAGTGCTCACCCAACTTGTGACAAACATTGAGAACTTCCATCCAGCTGTAAATTATCCTCATCATTAACACGAGATTTGAAGTTGCTGAGGAGGAATATCTTCTTTACTCTGTGGAAAACCTTTGAGAGCCAGATTCTTGTAGCAATCTGCACTCAGGTTTTAAAGCATGTTTTTTACACATGTTGGGGTTTTTTTAAGCTGTCGCATTATCATGCCTACTTAACATTCACAGCAGGCATTAACTTTGGCACCATGATCCAGGCTTTGACCTGGTATGAGCTGGAGTTCATCCACTCTACATTGACTGATTTTCCTTATCTCATCACTCCTTTCTCAAACCTTTACTTAATGACCCTGTGTAGGTTTAATCTCCTACAGACATCCTTTGCCAGCTTTGTGCTGCTGTCAGGCAAATGAAGATGCAGTAAAGTCTGTTGCTTGATTTGCACTGCTGTCGTTGAGGAATTTCTTCCAGACTAGAAGAAAACACTGTTAATCATTAACCAGGGAAGATCTATGCAGCTGGCTGTTATCCCAGAAGCAGGACTAAGCTGTAAATGATAATGACAGTTATTAGTTCAGAGAATTTGATCCCAGTAGTTTTATTTCACTCAAAATTGTTATCATTAAGAAGCTGCTTGTAGTTTAATGGAAGCATTGGCAATTTTAGCTGGCACTAGCTAAGTGTTCTGTTCTACAAGACTGGTTACGTTTTCCACAGGAAATTGTTTTATAAATCATCCTGGAAGTTTCAGCTTATTTGAATGCCTGAGAGTGAAGCATGCTGTAACAGTATGTAATGGGGTTTGAGAGGAATATGGCGTCAGTAATACCTGGGAGCTGCCAGAGCTAGACAGGGAAACAACTCATTAAACAGGATGATGGCATTGGAAATGCAGTATTTCTGAAACCTTTGTGGGCCTTTGCCCATCCACCAGTTCATGTTGTGACTCCAGTCCTACCAAATGCTGAAGTAAAGGAAGCTCCCTTATAGGGAATGTGCATCTCATAAGACTGTCCCAACATGCAGATTAATTAGTTCTTAAGGACTAATATTAGAGCTGGTGACTAATTGGCAAGAGATACTTAGCAAAGAAACAGTGGAAGGGAATAATTTTTGTCAGTATTTTCACAGAGTATTTCAGCTGCTTCTTAGTAAAAAGCTGAATCTTCAAAAAACGACACTCTGATAAAAATAGAATTTTTTTATCTGAACAGCTTGCTGTTCAGATTACACACTGTGAATAAAGAAGAAATATTTCTCTAGCTGTATGGTTGTACTTTAAAGGTTTCAATGGAAATTTTGGATATTCAAAATAGAAATAGATTTCCAGTTAGGTGGATTTTTTTGAGGGGTCATGCCTCAAATATTTTCACATAAAATGTTATGGATTTTTAACTCCTAGATATTACCTCTATGGGTGTTAAATTTTTAAGAGCTTGGATTAATATAGTCCCTAGACATTTCTTGAGATGTGAACAAGATATTTGTAATTCTTTTATTTAAAAACCTTAGTGCCAGTAAACTATTTGCATCACTATCTGCTTTCTCTCACAGTACTTAAGCTGGCGTGCCAGGCTGCTATACAGCATATCTTTTACTGTCACCCAGATTGAATAAATTCCTAGAGACAAAAGTCCTAGGGACCATGGTGAATATGAAATTTTATCTCCTCCAAATACATACCACAAGCTTCCTTTAGTGAATTCCTGATTCAAATCTAATAGCTGTAATTAAGTTAGAGTATTCTTTTGGTAAAACAAAATCCAAAAAGTGTGCATCCAGAACCCTTCAGCCTCTCACATGTTCCAAAAAGGTTTTCTTTCAGTGTAGGCAACAAAATTACAGAATTTACACACAAAAATACATAATAATCTCTTCTTATGTTAGTCAGTCTAGAAAGAAACTTACAGTTGATATTGTCATGACAGAGAACAGAGTTTTCTGCCTATAGACAGTGAGGTTTCAGCACACCCTCTTCAAATTGCCTCTCCCTGTCCTGCTGAGATGCTCTGGAGCTCTTCTGAAGACTGGTGGCAGTTGTAAGACATTCTGCTTGCCTGTATCA
>VZTA01002140.1:0-73936 GCA_013398855.1 Mohoua ochrocephala
GGAATGGCGGCTGCCTGCGCCCCGGCCGGGCCGCGCACCGCCCCGGTCGCTCCCAATCTGCCCTCCGCAGCGGTGACTGCTCTGAGCAGCCTGGTCCGGTGGAAGATGTCCCTGCCCATGGCTGGGGGGCTGGAACGAGATAAGCTTTAAGGTCCCTTCCCAACCCAAACCCTTGCGTGGCTGTTTTTTCCAGAGAACACCGAGGAGCCTTCCCAGAAAAATACCCAAACCCCACAGAATCAGGGAATATTCTGAGTTGGGAGGGATCCACAAGGAACACCAGGGTTAGGTTGGAAGGGACCACAGTGGTTGATCCGGTCCAACCTCCCTGCTCAGGCAGGGTCATCCCGGAGCACATGGCACAGGATTGCATCCAGATGGTTCTTGAGTGTCTCCACTGAGGGAGACTCCACAGCCCCTCTGGGCAATCCATTCCAGTGTTCGATCAGCCACACAGTAAAGAAGTTCTTCCTCATATTCAGGTGGAATGTCCTGTGCATCAGTTTCTGCCCATTGCCTTTCTCATCCTATTGCTTGGCTCCACCAAGAAGAGCCTGGCTCTGCCCTCTTGACACCCTCCCTTCAGATAGTGATAGATATTGATGAGGGCCCCTGCCATTCTCAAAAAAAAACCCCCCTCATGTTTCATGATTCAGAGGATACTTACTTAATTTTATGAAACATTTCATTAAAATGTTATGTCCAGACAACAAACTACAGAACAGTATTAAGACTGTAAAATGTATTTTGATCCTATAGTAATGTGCTTTAAATACAATTGCACAAGTTTTGCAATTGCAAGTTTTGTAGGAAGGCCCTAAGTTCATTAATGGTTAACAAAATACGAGCTGTTGTTCAAAATGTGCATATGGCATCCTCAAAGATAAAGAGAGGTACACGGACCATGACTGATGATCTTTAAAGGCAGTTTGTAAGTTAAAACATGACTGCCATATTCTCAAAAAAAAAAAAAAAAGGCACTGGTATTTTTGCTGCTGTAATTGCTGTAAGAGTTCTCTGCCTGCCTGGGGACAGATGAACAATTCATCTGCAAATAAAGGGAAGCTTAGAAAAAGTGAAGTCTATGAAAAGGGCATGGGCTCATGGACAAGCCACTAGCATAGGCACTGGCTACCATGTCACAGCTTTTAGTGAGAAGAACTAAAACTACCACAGGCAAAATTCCTCTTTCAAGCCTGGCAAGATGACAATACCCTGATTTCATTTCTTTACTACTATGATTGAAATAGCGTTTCTGAAAATTTTAGCAACCCAAATGATGGCATCAATTAATTTCATTCACTGTTATGAGATGTTTATGGTGCACTTGATAAATTAGTAGGCATTGCTCAGCACACAACAGTAGCAGTTACATAGTTAGCTTAAACTCCTATCATTGAAAGACTGGAGTTTTAAATGAGAAGTCAGACCTTGTGTAGAACTAAAGCGGACTTTGTGAAAAGGCAGCAGAAATAGCACTGAACCTCATTTTTGTGAGGTTTACAAAAGAAGGTTTGTGGGAAGCTAAAAGTAGTACACTTTCTACTTCTGACAGATAAGACAGGCTCTAAGACCAGAGAGGCCACATACAGTCTGATTTATGCATAGCAAAACTGGTTTATCTGCTTAGTAGACCTATGCTAACATAGCTACATAGCAGTTACAAGATCATAAATTGGTGATTTTTATACTGGGAATTGTTTGCTTGTGACATAAATTCCAACCACTCCTGAGGGTATCTTGAGTGGATACGGTGAAACCAATCCTCTTGCATTTCAGTCTTTAAAAGTTGGGTGTAGCTTGTCCGTGATAAACAAACTGACTGCTAGTATTTCTGAAGATGTTATCTTTGGCTATTTTAGCACACAAAATACCCTTTTTCTGATAAATATGAGTATTAGAGTGAAGGTGTTTTTTCTTTAGCATTATTTGTATCCGTGGCTCATTCACAACAAGTTTTCTGTAGAGGTGTGTGGTGTTTGGTTTCTGCTGTTTTCAAAGTACAGTTCCTTTCTTTGGGGCAGGTTCTTTGATCAGTCCCATTCCCAGATCCTCGGCTGAGGATCAGCAATGCACACAAATTGCTTCCCTAAGCCTCTGAGCAGGCCAGATCCACAAGTCTGACCTGTCAGAGATGACATTGCCTGTGGCCCTGGCATTCCGCTTCTGCAGACCCAGTAACCGGAATGGGAGACATGATACGATGGGAGAGCAAGTGCAGGCAGCGGGAGCCCAATTTTGCCAATAGATCGGCCAAAAAAAAGCATTCCAAGCATTCCCAGTTCTGCTGGGATGTGGGAATCTTTGGACGCTCATTTCTCCATCTGCTTATCACTAGTGCTGGCTGGCATCCTCCCCTGAGGTTGACTGCTTCTCCTCTATCAGCCTTACAGCCAGTGTGGGACTGAGGTGTGGTGTTTCACTAAAGGTGAAGCACCGAGGACAGAGCCAAGACCAGACTGAAGCCTCGTGCCTGAACTGGTTTGTGTTCTTTCTCCTCAAGGTAGTCGGCCTCGAGGGGCAATCTCGTTAGAGATCAGCTCCTGTGCACAGCCCTAAGTGATGGAAGGGTCCCCCCTACGCTGTATTTCAATACCAAAACACAGATGCAGGCTGCCCTCCAAACCTAAAGGCAGGTGCTCAAAAGTGTGTGGGAAGAGCAACTTCAGAGGGACTCAAATGGCAGATTTTTAGATAAGGGTGGGAAAATAGAAGCGAATATAGGGAAGCAAAGGCAAGGGAGGGAAAGGCAAGGACATGGTGAAAACAGACCCTGAGAAAAGCTGTGAGGGGACCAACCTCCTCAAAGCTGAACAGAGGCTGAAGAAGGGAAGACTGAGGAGTGAGTGGACACCCTCACTTTCCCTTGTGGTTTGGTTCCCTTTGCACTGGGAGCCGTGCATGTCACTTGTAAACAAGATTGCATCAGGGAGCTCGTGCACCCGTCCTTCCTTTCTGCTTTATTGCTTGAGTCAATAGAAACAGCGCTGTGTTTGCTATCTATTTGTGTTAGCCAATCTGAATTTCAAATCACTCTCACCTTTGTACTGAAATGGATTGATTTTATAAAACTCCACTGCAGTTTCATTAGTTTCATACTTTGGAACCCAGATACAGCTTCAATTCTTGCGGATTTCTTTTTGGTTGGTTTGTTTTAAAATCTAAACACATTTCTAATAAAAACATGCTACTCAACAATTCTGCAGGAGAACTAGTAATGCTGTGATACAGCAGTAGGTGTGAGGCTACCAATATAGAAAGAGCCATGTCAAGATAAATGATTAAACACTATCATGTTTATGTACATTGTATTTAACCAAAAAGTAATAAGCTAAAGTTTAATACAAAGAGCGAACCACATTATAAATTGAAACTTAATTAACATCAAGATTATCTGGAATCTGTGAGCCTCGTTCTTGTCAAAGCACAATCATTTTTAATTATAAGAAAATTTGAATACTGTACACAAATAATATTTCAGTCATGAAGAGGTAAAGTGGGTTCATAGCTCGCAGGAATATGCTGATGCAATAAGCTGTATATTGCATCAGAATTTCAATGCAAAGCATGTAGCCTGCGCTGATATGACAAGCAGCCCATAGCCCTGGTCCTGCAGATCAGTTGAGCTTCAGCAAATAATCAAAGTAGATGTGAGACATCAAGGTTTTTCTAAGTCTGTATTATTTCATACAAACAGAATTTTATCTACAGACTGCGAATGTAATTTTAAAAACCCAAACAAACAAGCAAACCACATCTGTGAATATCATATTAAGCAGTAAAACATTCCTAACACTGTTAGTAGCATGCACATACAGTGGCATGGCTTGTGAAAATTGTAGGGCTATAGTAAAGTAAACCTCCACCATGTTGACTCTACTGCTCCAATTATTTTCAAATCACCGGCTCTATTTGAAGGCTTCAACTTGTGAATTAGCAAAGGCTGCACATACGGTCTGCATTCTTGTGTATTATGGCATTAGAATTATTATTATTATGATTAAAAGTCACCCCCTTTCTTCACTTACCGCAGATAGCTGTTGTTGCTGGTGGGATACTGGTGGTGGTGATAATGTTCAGGCTGGCTGTGCCAGAAAAGCATTTTGGGATGAGGTGAAGCATTGTGCTCAGCTAAGAGATGGTCACTGCAGTGATGGGAGATAGGAAAGAGAAAACAAACACACAAATTGAGATTACAGTTGCAGTTGGCTTCCTCTCAGGCCTCTACGTTCAGCTGCTGCCAGCAAGTCGTCCCTCTCTCCAAAAGAGGCAGGTAGCCGATGTCTTTGGCTGTTCCCCACACACTCTCTTGCTCCTCAGACTCGCTGTGCTGCTGCTGCTGCCCAGCTGCAGGGCTTTTTTACTACCAATGTGACATAAGTGCAGTTCAGACCTCACCAGCATCCCTGTTTCTCTCCTCCTCTCCCTCCACACTGTCCTAGAGTGTCACTGAGCAAACCCTGTGTTACAGAGCTGCAGAGAGGGCTGTTCCACTGCACTTGGCCTCAGAGAGGCACCCAGCTCCCTCTTCACACGGTCCACTCGGAGACCTTGAACACTCTAACCTGCATAATAGGCACGACTGACTGCAGAGAAAAAGAAAAAGGTGGAATACCCAACAACCTCTCTGAGGCAGCAAGATGCCTTCTCAGCGGTGTTTAGACTGCATCCTTTTTGCCTGTTCATTCCATTCTGGTGGCAGGCAGACTACAACCTTGTAGTTACCTACTTGCCATGAACCAAGATCAAAAAAAACCCCCAACCCAACAATGAAAACACTGTCAAATTGCAGGAAAAATATTTACTCCAACACCCACCCAACACCTCCCCTCACACCCACACTTTAGGGAAAAATCATGTTCAGATGCAAACCAGCTGCTCGGTGCACTTATGTCTCAGTGCCATTTGTTTGCTGGGATTTGCATCCAGGATTGCTGCAGTATCGATTTTAAAACACACAAAATAGTACAGGTCAATCCTGCGAAGACCTTGACACTCAGAAATGAAAGGGGGCACACATCCAAAATCCTCATCTGAAAATAGTTACCTGCAGAGGGCACCCATTCTGCTTGAAATAGGAAGAACTACTGACAAATAGTAGTAGTTCATTGGTGGCTTTGTTATTTTTGTTTTTTAAAACCCAGCTCATTCTATAAAAAGATACTTTTAAAAGGTATTGCAATATTGTGGCAACACACAAGCTATGAAAATCAGAATATCAGAGAGCAAGATTCTGGGGAACAAAAAGGATTTAGTTCATATTAGAGTGATAATAATATGTAGCAGTTAAAAAAAAACTTCAAATAAACATAATTGGTTGTGTTTTTTTTAATAGCATCTCAGACATTTCTCCCTTAATTTACTCTGTTTGCTTAACATCAAACAATGCAAACAAAAAGCAAAGACCAGAATCATAGAATGGCTTGGGTTGGAAGAGATCTCAGAGATCATGTGGTTCCAATGCCCCTGCCATGGGCAGGGACACCTTTCACTAGACCAGGTTGCTCAAAGTCCCACACAACCTGATCTTGCACACCTCCAGGAACGGGGCAGCCACGATTTCTCTGAGCAACCTGTTCCAGTGTCTCACTACTCTCACGGCAAAGAATTTCTTTCTAATATCTAATCTAAACCTACTCTCAGTTTGAATCCATTCCCCCTTGTCCTGTCACTATGTGCTCTTTTAAAATGTCTCTCTCTGTCATTCCTGTGGGCTCCCTTCAGGTGCTGGAAGGCTGCAGTTACATCACCCCTAAACTGTTTCTTTTCCAGACTGAACAAACCCAGTTCTCTCAGCCTTTCCTCACAGGAGATGCTCTCCATCCCTCTGACCGTCTTGGTGTCCTCCTCTGGACTCACTCTACCAGGTCCATGTTCTTCCTGTGCTGGGGACCCCAGAGTTGGATGCAGAACTCCAGGTAGGGTCCCACCAGAATGGAGTAAAGGGGCAGAATCATCTCCCCAGCATATAATAATATAGAATAATAGTAGAGGAACTGTAAATGTGGGATGAGAAACGAGCACCCATATGTGATGCTGTCCAGGAAAGCAAACAAGAATTGGGACTGCTGCCTTAGTGATTCTAAGAGATTATTCTCCTCCAAGAGGCACATAAGTACCTCAAGGAGGGCTATTATGACACAGATCTGCTTGTGTACACAAATTGACCTTTGCTCCAGCAAGGATGAGAGCTGGATGAGTCTTTTCAATGTTAGTTGTTCCTCTTACAAGTCCCTGTAACCACATACTTGTAACAAGCATCCTCACAGAGGTAAAGGGTTGCACGTGTCTCAGTGATCGCTGTTGTATTTTTCTAATAATTATTTTGGTTTCAGTGACTGTAGGAAAAGAATACATATCCCGGTATCCGGTTTGCTCCATATACGGGTAAGCTGTGAAATAAAGCTCCTCTGTCTTCAGCCCTAGGTTTAGGCAAAGGAGTTAAATGCATGCAGCGTGTTTTATTTGGAAGCTCCCTTTCCCTTTGCGCTGATTATTCTCAAGAAGAGAACTACACATCCCACAAAACACTCTCACAACCTTCCCTTGGGGTTTGCAAGAGCTTCCCACATAGAGAGCAGGCATGTTTTGTTCTGTCTTGTATTTCTGTGGCATGGAAAGGGTAATACCACAGATTCCCTTTCACTTGAAGAGCTCTACCACAAAATGGCTCCCACCTCTCCATGTGATTCCCATAGAGCTCATGTCGCTTTAAATTGTCCAACAATTTTTCCCTCCCAAACCAGCCTGTTGCTTCTGACAGATGCTGATTTGTCAGAATGCAAATGGGAACACTGCAGTTTTGATTTGTCTTTTTTTTGTGAAGTCCAGGAGACAACTCGGGAGCAAAAGCAGTTGAGACACCTGGTTTTTATCTTTAGCACAGACTTGGTTCCTAGCCCTTTTAGAATTAATTTTGATATTTTTAAATAACACAAACACCATATATCAGAGTTGCAGATTTGTTCTTAATATCAAGACAGAAAATTTGCTGTCACTGAAAATAACCACCCCAGGGGAGTCCAGGCAAGCAGTTGCAGATTTAGCTACTGGTCTGGGTTCAGCCCGTGTATTCTGAATGCAGATAGTGAGAGAGAGCTTCAGTTCTCTGACTTCAGTTCTCTGTCATTAGCTTGCCCAGCTGTTACTGCAGCTTTGACTCTCCTGACCACAGTAGCAGGCTGTAATAAACACAGGAGCATCACAGGAAATGTGCCCATTCAGTCTCCTACCTTCATTTGATTCTTCAAATACTACCCTGATGTGGACAAGCGAGTCATTGATAATATCCAAAAACCTACTGCCTCGAGGAGATGGGGTGTTTGTAGGGAGGGTGAAATAATGCCAGCTCTCCTGCTCAAAAGGCAGAACTCCCAAGGCCTGTGTTACAGGTGCCCCTCATGGTATGCAAACTATTTCATACTTGACAGAGTGTGACCATAAAAGCTGCTGCTACAAACCATCCTGTCCCATCGTGACCACTGTTCCTGATGGCGTAACACAAGCAAAGCACAACCAAGTCTTGTGGACTTCTATGCAAAAGCCCTGTGAAAGAGGAAATTTTGCCTTTTTTTCCCCTCCGACGGTTGACAAGATGATTATCAGTCACAGATGCTTTGAGTTCCTTGTATGGAGTATAGCAGACAGAACACGTAGAAAAAAATGTTATTATTCGAACTAATTATTATTCAAAATAATTCAGTGTTTCTTTTCTTTGTCCTATTCAGAGTCTTGAATTTTGACTGATCCCTCTTGCAAACAGTGTATGGGTACAGCTTCAAGTACACTGTAACTCAGTTTTTAAAATCAGGATAAACTTCCCAAGTTATGTCCAAATCTGGTATTTTGCCTTGTGAAACTCTGTATATTCCCCACACCCACACCTGCTGCCCTTGACTAACCTCTAGACATAAAGGTATGTGGTTACATGGTCCTTCAAGTTTGGGGACAAATAAGGTGAGTTTTTTACCTTGTACTGTTTATTGTTACGGGGCTATTTTTTTTCCCTTGCTTTATGATCTGCCCAGTCAGTGCACAGATCTCAGCAAAGGAGCACTGTATACACAAACAACAAGACATTATTTATTTAAAACATCTCTCGCTCTAAGGCTTGTGTATGGCATGCAAAGTCCAACCTGAAATTTAAGGTGGGGAGGCTCATGTTTTGATAATGGGTGGATATGCACTGGAGTTAAGTACTTTAGCATACGCTAAGTACTTTATTGGATTTTTTTTTTCCATGAGCTGCATTCAAAATGATGAGGTCTCCCAAGGCATCACTCAACTTGCTAATCTTTTTTATAGTGATCAGACTCCTCATACAATTTTTCTGATTGCTCTTCTGAGAACTACAACAAATGTCCTTAAATACTGGTATTGTAACTGGTTATGTATGACCGAATGTCATCTTTGCTCTTTGTTTTGAACAAGTAAAAATTGTTCTACAGACAACACATGGAAAAACTTAATCAGGTACAATTTAAGACACTGTGACTTCAGTATCTATTCTGAAAATTTTATTTAATGGAAGTTTTTGCTGTCCAGTGATGATTTTTTTGTTGTGCTTAAAATACTAGTTTTCAGTTTAAAATCAGAAGAAAGTTTTATATTTATGCAGAAGCAGTCCCTACATACTTCATCCCCAAAACAGAGTTTAGAGAAGTATTGTTATTTTGATGCATCCTATTTGGTCTTTCAACTCTTTTTGGTTGCACAGCAGTTGCTGCCTAATGCAGGGTGACTTTGGAATGAAAACTGCTGTCTAACCAGACCCTGGTGACCCTGTTCACCTACATCACTACATGACAGTGAGATATCCACGTCTAGATGATACTCCTGGCTTGGATGGGCTAGGAATCCATCAGACATCTATGTGAAAGGTGCTGACACACATTTCTAGCCCCTCTATTTTTGAGTACACAACCTGTCTGTCTGTCCTACACACCTTGTTAGTGGGAGTGTGTTCACTACTACTGCAGTGAAGTTAAACAGTGCTGGGTAACAACCACAAGCTGGAGTAACCTCTGTGTGTAATCCATCTCTGCACTGAGCTGCAGTTCTCCACACACCTCCTGACACGCTAAGGGCTGACCCAGCGTAGTCCTTTTGCTGTGTCTGGTCATCTGAAGGTGGCACAAGTACAGGGTCACTGCTGACAGACTGCCTGAGAACAGCAGTGCAGCGTGTCTGTGGAGTGCAGCAAAGGATGAGGCAGCAATGCCCCCAACACGTTCTCCAGGTCCACCTGCCACCTTTAATCTGGTTTCTTGGATGGTTTTAGGTATTGTAATTTGGGCCTGTTGAATGCTGAGGCACTGTAAGGACTTCTGTGATACAGAACTCTTGAGAAGCAGGCCTGCCAACAAAAATAAAGGGGAAATGGGAAAACCCACAACGAACATTTTTAGTAGACCTCCTAAGTTCCAGTAGAAGTCTTAGGACACTGCCAGCACAGAGACAAGGCAAGACATCACAGGGTATCTGACCAGAACTCTGCTGGATGCGTAACACTGCTGAGCATGCCAAATGCTTCAACAGCCCCTTCTGATGATTTTGATGAAATACATCAGATGTGTAGCAGACCCTGTGCTTAGACTTGCTTCAGTGTCTCCTTGATATGAGTGAGGCACTCAGAGAAGTAACTTCATATGTAAAGGAGAAATATGGATTGCTTCCAATGCTCAGGTGTTAGGTTACAAAAAACATAAATTTGGCTGCTTCTGAAGAATGCTCCTTTCCTCACACGGTCTTGGCCCCTTTCAAGAAAGTCTCCATTGCAAGGTATTCCTGGTCTGTAGTTTATTCCTCCATAGTCCTATTCCTCACACTACCTACTTCTGAATCTCAGGATGCAGTAAGGTGCTGAGGTATGAACTGAGGAATAAAAGTCTTACTTCACATCTTAGAACATGGAGCATGGCAAGTATTACCTTTGCTTTCTTCTGTTTCATCTGCTGCCTTTGAGGAAGACTAGGCCTACAAAGAAACCCGTCACATCATTCCTAGGCACTGAGATTCAGACAGCATCACTGACCAGAGAATATTTTGGTTTAACCCATCACATCATACCTGAATCTAACTTAAGTTAGCAGGTTTTTATGATGGTGGCAAAGGGTGGAGTCTATTGTATTTTTAGATGATTCAGAAGTCTGTAAAGGTGGACAGGTTCAAGTAGTTGTTATTCTGCTATTCTGTGCTTTCTGTGCACTTACTCTGTAGTCTAAAAATGAGTATTTGGACTCCCAGACTGCTGTGGCAATGTAGGTTGCCTGCATCTTGTAACACAGAAAAGAGAGGTCTGTTATGTCTCAGTCCTAAGGGACTGGCTCCCTTTTACCTGACCTCTGAGCTAGCTTTGGTACCCTGCCAGGTCTTTTTCTAGCATTGGGCTGGCTTGGCTTTGGCTTTGTAGATAAAATCCTCCAACCCAGTATTTTCCTCTCAATTCCCAAAGCAGAAAGGAAAACACTGTGTATTCCAAGAAAATCCCCTTCCTAAAAACATTACAAGCCAAACATGGACTTCAAGGTTTTTAAGAACAATAGCTGCAACTTACAAGGGGTTAAATTAAGTATATACAAGATGTCTTTCTCCTCATATTTTTTAGCAACCCTGCATTTTCCACCTCCTAACAGAGCAAAAGTCCTCCTATATGGCTCAAGAAGCAGTGGCTAATTAATGTATTTCGGAGAAAAGGCAGCCTCCGATGATACCAGCTCTTCAAGTAAGGTTTTAAAAAGTTTAAGCTGGCACTTTCTGAACAATCAGGTAACATCCAATTTAGATTTCTTCTCTAGGGCGGGTACAGGCTATATAAATAGTGATGCATGAAAACTTCTTAGGGAAATCAGGTAATTTTGTCTTGGAAAAAGATTTCAATTGATAATAGTTGGCCAGCATGGCCACAGCTGTCATCTGGAAGATCAAAAAATGCATCAAGTAGATCAGAAATTCTTTACATAAGGTACAGCCATCTATAATGACATTTACTATAGTGTAAAAATGTTTTATCTGCATCTGTTTAAGTTATATGGAAAGGACACAAAATAACAGGCCAGAAATTACTATTTTTCCAGATTAGAGGCTTTTTGCAGTTGCACACCGTTACTTACATTTCAAATGTATTATTCCAGACTAGCATTTAAATTAATTAAGCATTTTAAAACATGTTGATCTGCAATTTTAAATGAAACACACATCCATTCCCCTACAGGCTTGCACTTGAGCTGTTTATCCCAGCTGAAATCAACAGCTTCCTCGTCTTCCCTAGTATTTTGACATGAGCTATATGTGCTCAGGCAAAACACACTGTGCTAAGGAACAGGTGGCTTTTCTTTTATTTCCTCCCCCACCACTGCCCCCATACAGGCAGACCCTCACAGCCCAGGACAGGCATTCATTCATTCTCTGGCACAAGTCTGTGAGCCCTGGGTGTTGCTGGAGGACCAGTCTGAGATCATTCCAGACAAATCAGACTGGGGAGCAGAGTAGGGAAGCTCCCACAAGGTACTCTGTTGGCTTTGCCACAGGCAGAGATGAACAGATGGTGAGGAACACTTAAACCAGTCCAGCTGACTTTTGAGAATATCTGTCTACTGCATAACTTAAATCTACACATTTGTTTTTACTGCTACAGGTCTTCCTTGGATAGACAAGCATTACTTGTCAATTTATCCTGACATAAGGTTAACAGAACCATCTCCAGTGCTGGTTGTAGTATGAGTTTACAGAGGGCCAAAGATGAGCACTGGTGGACAATATCAGTGTCTAGGAAAGAAAGGATACTGAAAAAGAAAACTTGTAAAACTTTTGATGCCCAAGATCAACTTCAGTTACCTTTTTACCTCCTGTCTGATATCAGTACTTTTCCAATCTTACTCCCTCAAAGTATTTCCACTAGGATCACTTATATCTACCTAAAATACATCAAAAGTTACAGAATTTTTATATTCAACAGAAATCATACAACTGCTTGCAAATTTCTTAGTAAATACACTTACTATCCTGAAATCCTGTCAGCAAATGAAGAAACTTCTTTAACTGGGATAATCCAAGCTGCACAGCTTGGAAACTCTGAGCTCTTTAAGTACACTTAAACATAGAAACATAAACACAATATAGAAAAAGAGTAAGTGAAGTTTGTTTTGCCAGAGCAGCACAATTAGTTCCTCAAACTTCCCACATTTCTGAAAATCTTCTGTGTTTTAACAAAAAGGAAGAAAACATATATAAATTATGAAGCAAATCTTGAAAGTACGTACTTTTAATGAGTTTTCCAACTCATTTGGCGGGGGGGGATTTTAAGATGTTTTCTTAAGTGAGCATAATATGAATATTGACCTTTATCTTACCTGGAAGTAGACTGCAATTGCAAAACTGATCAATTTACTGTTTTAATCGGGAGAAACAACAGTTTTTGTCCTCCAGATAATCCTCCAGTTCCAAACTGCTTATTCATCCCCATCATATTTATGTTTATTGTGTTCTCTGTGTTTGCTCAGTCCCAACCTAACACAGTGGAAGTTACCACAGCCAGCGGAACCATTCTCACTCGCCTACCACAGGGAGTAACTGTAGTGTAATTCAACAGATTTATTTCTCAAAATTATTTTCTCTTTGATGATTGTTTTCAAAGGCACAATGTCACATGCAGCATTTGAATTCCTTTGCTGAAAATTCAAACTGTGAGCAGCTTGGGCCTGCATTCTCAATAGACTTTTTTCATGGGTATGTTTGTGAATTCACTTAAATGTTTAAACACGCATAGAAACCATTAAGAATATGTAAGTGCTCCAGGATCCAGATGTTTGTTCTTTTTGCTCTGTGACTCAGACCGCAAATAATAAAGACAACTCAATCTGTTCCAACCTTTATCTTCAAAAAGAAACAAGCAAGCCAACTCAGGAAAATTTACATGATCAGCTCTCCTTTCAATTTACATTTATTATCCCAACTTCCTTGCTAAGACTTCATCTGAACATAATGTGTTGCTCAAAATTCTTTAAAGCAAATGACATCCAAGTCTGAGACATCCACGATATCCATTTCCCATCCTGATTCTGCATGTAGCTTTTCTTCTCCTTCCTCTTTTTTTTTAAGCCCAAACCCAACCTTTAAGAATTACATTTCGGTATTCAAATGACTGCAATGACCTATCTTCACAGGATATTAGAAGGAACATATAGAAACCCTTTCTGAAAGAACAGCAACTTGTAAAACTGTCCTAGTTTTTCCCAGATCTTATGCTAATCCATTAGAGAAACCACCTCCAGCAGGAACATAAGGCATGACTAATCATTGCTTGAATTTAACTGAGCTAACATCTACTTATAATATAGGAAATGAAGGCAAAAAGCAATGCAGTGAATCTGATAAACTGGCTGCTGTGGAAATAATTTTCTTTCCAAATTCTTACATTCTGATGGCTTCGTGTAATATAAATAGATTCTATCTGTTTACAAAGATAGCAACCCCATCTCTGCTGGAAACAGAACTAGTCATATCATAAGTAAAATATTCATTTAAATATATTGCATCGAGATTTTTAATACATGGGATATCTTCACTTAAAACATTTAAAGACGGCTTAAAAGCAAAACTGATGAACAGACTTCGTGTAAATATCGTCCTCTCCCCCTACCTGGAGCAAAATTTTTCAGTCATATAGGGGATAAAAAACATATCTTTTGTTTACACGTAAAAAAACTAGGTTTCATCCAGAATATATACTGTATGTTTCAATAACTTATATTTTCAGTATGAAACAGCATCTTCAAAAAGATGACAAGTAACAGTCATCTTGCAATGATTCTCTGAAAATAAATATTACCTATACAAAATGCAGGAATAACATACAGGGCTATTAAGCTTAGAATTTGTGCAATTTTTTTAAGTGACCTCTTGTATAATTAAAATGTAAAAACTACAAGACTGTAGACTGAAAAATATTTTTTAAATATTAAAAAAATAAAATGCAAATGATGTATAATGTACAAATAAATGAAATAATAAACAAGAAATCTGCCTAGATGAAGGAAACTGTGTTCATAAAGATTCTATTCAATTTTTAAAAAATTTGTCTAGCATACCTATATTCACAGCATGTTCTCAAATGCCAAGTCAGATTTAGTAACAAGACTATATAAAGAAACATCATTTGGACACAGAAAACATGAAGATTAAGATAAATTTTTTAACCAATGTCGTATGAATCACATTTATAATTTTTCTTATAGCATGTGATCAAATAAAACAGAAAAACCAGAATGTATACATTGCTAATCTTTTAAGTAATGTTATGTACATTTTATTGCCAGTATATGCACAATGGTAAGCATAGAACTATAAATACACAATGTAATTAAACAGGAGAAAACAACAAGGATGTTACACGTAACAAAGGAAAGAAGGAGGAGATACTATTTTCTTGATGTAGCTGCTAAAAAGGGCTAGCGGCGAGTTATGACAGTCTTGGGTTTAAGTCTTTACATATATTTCTACAACTTTTCCTCCAAATAAATCTCTGCAATGGCATTGCTGCTTTAATAACCACATCTTAGCTCTTTCTATCGCATTCACTTCAAACTAAAGTAAAAACAACCTTTCATGTTAACTACAAGCATCTGACTTCAATTTTTTATTCAGTTTTGATTTTCAGGGTTCCTAGCAGGTAAAGTGTGTAAGTAGTTTCTTATGATATTTGGCTGCAATGTTGAAGAATAGAGTTTTGAATACACATCGAGTGATAATTTGGAAGAAAAAAAAAAAAAAAGATTTTTCTGTAGATAGTTCTTCTACTGGGTGCTATACGCAGCAGCTCAGTCAAAAATTAGTCACCCTGAAGAGGTAGAGAGAATTTTAGCCTAGCATAGATCATCATCCTTGGCACCACTATTTTCTCTCTTATCAGGATACACTTCCTACAACTAGACAACATCACAGTCAAAGGGGAAAAAAAAGTCAGGAAAAAAAGTTCCACTATTCCTGGGAAGGGCACTGTTTCATCCCATTTCTCACTCAATTAGCTTGCTGCTCATATTAAAAAAAAAAAAAAAAGAAAAAAAAAAGAAAAAAAAAAAAAAATAACAACATTTAGGGACACATTTACTTATCTTTGTTCTCTTTCCATTATCAACTTCATAAATACAAAGAACCATTATTCACAATATACTAACTCTTTTTCAAAAATGGAAAAACAAACCCTTGAAACATTTCCACACCTTAATCCAGATGGGTCTTGAGGATGCTATTCAAGAAAACCATGCAAATAATTTGGTGCAGCTTTTCCTACTCATCCAAAATATATATTTTTCTTTAAATTAAAAGGTGGCGAGATCCATAGCATTTGTGACTATTCCCCCCTCCCCCCATTTAAATTCAATGCAGAAAATCTCGGTGCTTTTCGGAAGGTAAGGAATAAATAGTTTTCTGCACTGTTGTCATAAGATCCCATGTGAGTTACAATACAAGACTACTTGTTCCAGCAATTAGGTTGAGAGGAAACATTCTAGTGATAAAGATAAATACATACTGAGCATGCTTGGGCAGAGCACTCCATTCTGAAGCATCCTGCTTGAAGAACGAAAGGTGACAAGGATGGTTCACGTCCATCAAGTGACCATGAACTCTGCTGCTCACCAGCAGGCTGCCACACTGTCACCAGGTCGGCAGTGCTGCCCTGGCAGGGCTGTCTCCCACATTAAGAGGTACTGGTTGTACCAGTCCTCTACTGCGCACACTAAATTCTTATTTATGCAACAAACATACAACCAATGAACAATATCACTGTGACAGAACTGGATCAATCCAGCTTTCTTTTTATAGGCATATTTCTCAATCTCCAGAATATCCCAAACAAGCTGTAAATAAGATGATGAACCACCAACACAGTGAACGAGTCTCACTGCAGTTCAGACTAGTTCAGCCTTGTTTCACATCACTTCTTGTTTCTAGCGAAGGACATGATACTCAAACAAAACAGCAATAAAAAAGTAATGTTATCTGCAGCTGAAGAAAAGCAACAGAATTTATATTTTAACTTCTGAAGCTTAAAGCATACCTTTTTAATTAGCATTAAAAAATCTTTTTTTTTTTAATACAGTAACACTGGCAAAAGTTAATGGGAAGACACAGAGGATTATGAACAGGGTAACTGATGGATAAGGTTATTTTAAAATTTTATTCTGCTTTGATCAACTGATGTTAATACTGTTTTTCCTTAGATTTGGAATAATTCTATTGCAACAGTCTCATGCAGGCTGAGGACAGCCATTGGTTAAAGGAAAAAAAGCAAAACCCCAAACAAAAAAAAAATAACAAAAGAAAGGGGGAAAAAAAAACAAAACAAGAAAAAAGTTCCAGAAGTTGTATGTAAGGATTTTCCTTTCACTGAAGAGGACCTTGCCCTTGCTTTAGGAGACCTGGTTAACTCTTGTCAGCTTCATTAGCTTTGTCCAGACATATCTGCTGCTGTATCACCTGCTCCAGAGCCTGTTTGTGCACGTTTGATGTAAAGGTTCAATAATTTCATCTGCAAATTTAAGACAGAAATTAACTCTGTTTAGTATCTGCAAACTGTACAGACTGACTACAGGAACAGGACAACAAAACAGACATTAATCGTTTTTTTTTTCCCCCAAAAGCAAAATTGTACTTTACACAGTTGATTCAAAAGGAACATACATGCCAATGAAAACATCAAACATAAGTACAATTTGTCACAAGGAAACTGCTCAAACAGTTCTTTACATCTCTAAGGATGTAAAGAAGAGTATGATATAAGGTAGCTAGATTAAGATAGATGGCATATCTTCCTCCAATTATAATGCTTTTCTAAATATGGTAGTGGTTTGGGGTTTTTTTTCTTTTCAGTTAATGCTGAGGTTTAAGCCTCTAGTCAAAGTTGCTGATGCTGGTATTTACTAAAACTTTCAATATTGCCTAGAGTCACTTTAAATACAATCACTGCCAGAGACTACTTTAAAGACAGAACTGTCTTATTCAGACACACAAAATTAATTGGCCTGTTTTACTCCAAAGGACAAAGAGACTCACAATTATCACATAGCTGTTTACATACAAAAAACTGCATGAAAAAGATGTCAACGAAGTCATAAATATCCTGGAACAAAAAGGACCACAGACTGGTTCTTATTATTTCAAATTAGAGGTACTGAAAATACCGGTGAGAGCAAAATAACAAGGAGGAAGAATAAATGAAACTGTTGTATGTAACATGGATGTACTGTGTTCCTTGTTCTTCAGTCAGAACTTGCATGAAAACAAGACAAGAAACACTGACAGGAAAAGCCTGCCGAGTACAGCCGTTATCACTACTACCAGCATACAAGGAACTGCATGCATTAAAAAGCTGTAAGAAACATCATTTAGTAATAATCTTAATGCTAAAGTTTGTCCACTTGCAAAAATAAAGATCTGTGGACTCTCAGTTTGGAACACTTTACGGTGAAGTTGTATTAATACAACTGACACTCTCTTCCAAGTATACACTTCATTGAAACTTTCAGGCAATGGCAACTGAAATGCAAATGCACAGATGCAAACATGAGTCAAGATTTCTTCAAATGGTATCTTTTACTTACTTTACTGCCAGTGAGTTGACTGAGATGCGGTTTTAGTTCATCACCAATTACTGCGTGAATGGCTACAAGGCAGAAAACACATGCCTTACGAACGCTGCTCTCTGAATTATCATAACCCTAGAAAAGCAATAAAATTAACATTAATACCTTATCAGTTAATGATTAAAAGCCTTGGAAAGCTATTTACTTATTTACTATAATAAATACATTGGAGTCTACGGTAAATTAATGCCAGCGTAGCTAAACGAAGCATTCCAACAAAAAAACAAACACGCAAATACAGAGCATGCAGTTAAAAAGCAGGCTGCTTATTAATCACCACTGATAATCATTTTCCAGGCTGAATTTAAAACCCACACAATCCTGTTCATAAGTTACACTGAAAACAGAGCTGCTGCCATGCAATAGGCAAGCACGTAAGAGAACTGTTCTAGATTATACAGGTGTTTACTTAAAGCAGAAGACCGCTCACAATTTAAAGCTTCCTGACTCTGAAAGAAGAACTCTCTTGACAGCTTAAGATTCTTTTGTTAAGTCCCATCTCATTCTTTAATGATTTTTGTTTCTTTTGCCATTTTTCCATCACCCCATGCCTGGCTGTCTCACTCACACTCCCTTCTCAGACAGCCCCTTCTCTGCCTCTGTTTTCCTGCAGATGTATGACTGGATCTCACCCATTAAAGACAGAAATCTGCAGAATACAGCTGCCGACTCCAAAAAGTCTTTATCCCCCAGAAGGAAATGAAAGTATTTTGGCTCTTGATAAGGTGGTAAAAAATTCAGTTTTAAGGACAAAGGAAGAGAAACCTCTGATATCCTTCTAATTTTATTCAACTTTATAAAACTGCTTCTTTCCTCTTGCCTCCCAAAAGCCCCAATTGATAAAACCCTACAATTAGACACAAATAAAACATGGACAATTTCACACCAAATTATGTAACTTGGAAAAAGGTACAAACAACAAAAAACTATCTTATAACTAAAAGTATATACCAAGCTTCACTATAACCAGCACTTCATATCCTACTGAGATTTCCTTTGAGTTATAATTTAGCTCCCTGCTAACCAAAGAGATTGTTCCCACTTTCCAAGCCATTTTGGGTCAAGGCAGCCATCAACTATCAGAGAAGCGAAATCCTTCATGAGAACCAAGTGGTGCTTTTTTTAAAAAGTCTTTTCAATTCGTATGTAAACAGTTTCTTTTTATTAGTCTGTTTGGTCTTTTACCCCTCTATTTTCTTCTTTCTTCTCTCCTTACCTGTATTAGACCCGGCACAATCTCTGGTAAAAGCTGAGTAAGGGTTTCTTTAGATACTCTTTCTATAACTTTTGTCTGCATTTTGATTGCAGCCAGATTAATGGGGTAATCTGCAGTTTGGATAATTGGACAGAGAACTTTGATGCACTGATCTGGGCTAATGGAAGTGGCCAGCATGGAAGCAGCTTCTTCAGCAGATCTCACCACCTATTGAAAGAAAAAGACGCAGAAAAGTGATTTATATGAGACTTACTCTGTGGTCTGTTTTCTGGCAGTAACGGCCTTGAGCGTAAAAATTTCCTATCAAGAGCTCTGCAGTATTACAGAAATATGTAAATAGTCCATTGATTCCAACTGTTGGACATTATTTCTTAAAAACACAACTCTTCCCAATATTCTGTGGCTACTATGCCCTTGGCAATATACATATCAGTTTTTCAAACCTGTTTGTTTAATCGGATCTGAAATTTCTTTACTCTGCAATACCCTCCAACTACATACTGAAGTATCACCGCCTTTGTAAACCTTAATTTCTTGTGTTGTCATTGATTATTGCTTGTTAAGTCAGTGATCACTGATAAAACACGTTTTCACGTTCATTTCAGAAGCGTGTTTAATGACATGCCTAGATTGATAATTGTAGAAGCCAATCTAGCTGTTTTTCTTCCCCTATAAATGTGAAAGAAACTATGACAAGAGAGTACTTTAAGCCTGAAGAATACACAGAACAAGCAGAACAAGAATAATTTAGGTAGGATGTCAACAGGTACAGAAACTCAAAACCCAAAGGGCACCACAGAGAAAATTAACATCTGATCTTCACATTAGTGCTGTGGTGGCATCTGCCCTCTAAGAAGAGAAAGCACTGTACACAATGAGTGGTTGTACACCACTGATGAACAAAAACCTCTGGAACTTTCTCTCCATCCTTGTCCCCTTTACTCTCTCATTCCTAACACACAAAACCATGAGAGAGAAAAAAGCACAGGAACAGAGAAGGAACGATAGGGAAATGACACTGTAATAAATGCAGTGTATGAAACAAATCCAGAGAGCGCAGGGAAAAGAGAAACGAGCATCAAATGAGGGATAAAGTCATGGGATGGGAGGAATCAAAGTCAGCTTCAAAGCCTGAAACTCCACAGTAAATTCCACAAAGTGCCCTTGCATGGGGAAGATGTACTCATTTAGTAATAAACATGGATTCTTTCCACAGCATCAGTGACACTGATGTCAGAAGTTGAATATTGGGTTGGTTACTGTATCTGTGTTTCCTATATTTACATGCATTATCCTTTATTGTGTATGCAGGCATCACAAATAACTCTGAGCAAGGTTACATTTAGCCTTCTCCTGTATTCCCTCACTATTCCTGGCATGAGCACCTCCGCCACTGACATATTGCTGTGCATTTTCCCTTAACATCATTCAAAGCCATGCTCTCAAACAGAGCAGAATGGAAAGGGTTGACAATTCCTTGTCATGTTTAGGCTCATCTCTCAACCATAAACCTCACTGAAATCCAAAAGCTTCTTTTAGATCTCCAGGACACCTATACTCAGGTTAAGATGTCAAGGAAAAAGCTCCTTTCAGCTATTCTTTGAAGAGCTGTGGTGACACACTGCTGGTTACACTGTCCTCTGGGATGGCACCCAAGACAAGTGTTATTAGGGATGATACTAACCATTCAAGAGCTTTCAGACCTGCAGGGGTTTTTTCCTTGCATACCCATGTCAACTAATAACATCACTGTTATTAAACATAGAATAACATGCTTGTTATGAAACAAATTACTTCCTCAGTAAGACCTGATTAATTTCACATTTTCTGGACAGCTCTTTCATTTTGTAATAATTTGTCGTAACCATAAACAAATAAAATAACGGATTACTGACCTCCTTATGAGGATCCTTATGCGCTTCTAATGTCTTCATGATTGTGAGCTCTGCATAATTCTTAAACCTTGCTGGCTGGTTTCTTAGAATTTCTCTTAGAACTTTCAGTGCCAAAGCTCTAATTGCATGCTAAAGATTCAATATTAAAATAAATCAGTTATACATCTTTAAACAGAAATATGCTTTAACATTTGTTCAGCTGCTGGAAAAGTCTTTAATAATGGAAAAAATATCAGATTATGCTCTGCACACAGATACAGTCTGAATCACTACACTTGTAGTGTTAACAAATAAAGGTAGGAAAAAAAAAATCTCTTCAATCTCTCTTTTTGCAGAAAATTCAGGTGACATGTCATAAACACACACTGCCAAACTAATTTTACTTATCTATGCTACCTAGAAGTTAAGTTGCAAACACAAGGGCTGATAAAAACCATCATGCAAACACATTTTTTACCATTTTTTTTTACAATTGCTTTAAAAATCCAACTCAAGTACTAGTGTCTTTTTGAGCCTTAGTAATTTCAAAAACATGGCCTTTGTAGAGAATTATTACATAGAAGTCAGTCTCTTCACAATGAGCACTACTGTATTTTAGAAATAAATTTTTAAATGCATTGCCACACACGATGTTTTGATATTCTAGATTCCTTCAGGGGCTATAAACAGATAAGCTTTGAATCTCAGTGAAAAAATGTTTCATTCAATCTACTGTGTCAGAATCCACAAATAGGAATCCTGGGGAAGTTAAGTATCACTGATACCCTTTTTACCCTCCGAGCAATCAGAATTCATGACATTTTTGTATTTCTGTAGTTTTTTTGTTTTTCCACCACTAACTGAAATTTGTACCCTTTCCACAACTCATACAAATGTCAAAGGTACTCAAAGTAAGCCATGTGCTTTGTTAACAACTGGATTAATCTGAATTTACCTCTTTATCTCCAAGCGTTTCAAGCAGCAGAAGTAGTATTGTTTTGAAGTGCTCATCCCAAACACCAAAAGACTCTTCCTGAGTTAACTTCATGAGCTCATACAGCGCAGCCTTTCTTTCTTCAACTCTCTCATTATGGTTTGATAACTCTTTCAGTAGCTCTGCAACCAGATCAGAATGGTCCATGGGAGGCTCTGTCAAAAAGGAATGCACAAACACAGTTACTGCAAATAAATATAGTAGTGCCTGTTGTACAACTGAAGGGTATTTTCTAGTACGACTTGCTTGCTTTCGAGCATGCTTTTGTTTTTTTCCCCACACTAGCCTGCAAAAATTGCAGTTTGGCTACTACGTTTTCAGTGCAGCCAACACTGCTGAACAAGCTTACAATAATCCCTCCAAAACCCTTACAACAATACTGCAAAAACCCCCCTGCTGCAGGCTAGTCTGCTGCAGGAGTTTTTAGGCTTGCAGTACCCACTAAATCCTCTGCATCCTTTTAAATCTGATCTATACACGAAGTGCCATCTTTCCCATGTGACCCTTCCATTTAAGATGAAAAGTTTTCTTTTCCCTGTTAGCATTACAGAATTGTTTAGACTTTTCTAAGCCATGATTCCACAAAAATAGCTAGGTTGCTAAAACAAACAGGAGGAAAAAAAAAAAAGTACAACAATAGTTCTTAGTACAAAAGAGCTGAAATAAAGGCAAACCAGGGCTATTAGTCCCACAGAGATTCCCAAAAGCAGTTCATTAAGAGATGGCTCTGGATTTTAGTTTTGGTTAGAGAGGATTCCATGATGATGGAAAAACACAGTAACACAACCTATATTTGTCAACACTGGACTGCAAACAGAGTGATCTGCAAATAGTCAAGAAACTTAAAAATGGTCTTAATGAAAAGTTGAGTATCAACTTAGTGCCTTTATTCTATTATCGAGACCCATTTAGCCTTTAAGGAAGGAAGGCATATAGCTTCCATCTTTGCTCTGAGACTTTTGGATAAATTAACAGAAACACATATTTTTTAGTGGAAAAAGTTTGGAAGTTCTGGCGTAAAACGCAAATGCATTGCATTTCCTGAAATGACTGCATATATTAACTAACACATTAAATACATCCTCCATAACAAATTAATTATATCATACACTGAGAAACTACAGCCCTTGAACATCATTTATTACTATATTCAATACTGTAACTTACAAATGCTGTACAAAGCACTTGTACAAAGAAAACAGTAAAAGCTGAATACCACAGAATTAAATATCTTAATATCACACATCAGTTACTGTAAAAATCATGCTGGTTTTGAACCCCACATTCCTACTTGCATTCTGTTTTGCATGAATAAACAGGAGCAGAAGCACCTGAAAGCAAACTACAAACACTTCTGCTGCCTCTGTATTAATGGCTGATTAATATTTGACTAAAGGGCAGACTGAAATTGCATTAGGTGAAATATGATTTAAAGCAGATGAGCAGAATGGACAATCATTTTAATGGAAGCAAGATCATTACTTTTACTGGCAGCACTATCACACTTGTTCTACCAAACTATGAGGATTACAGCTATAGCAAATCCTCATACGTGCATTTCAGCCAATGCATATTGACACTTAATTAGCAAAACTTCTCCTATCTGTTTAAATAATGTATTTTCAATGTGGCGTCATCTTAAACGTATGGAGGGAAGGGGTAAAGAGAGGGGAAGGTCGTAGCCATATCCATGCAGGAATAAGGGGAGGAAAGAAGCTCCTCTAGTGGACTAAATAAATGAAAACCATGAAGATAACCAAGAGGGATGTGCCTTTGCAGCTTGCATTTTCCATTCTTTTGTATGACTGAGCACCCAGTGTTCCATTTCCAAACATTCTCCAGGTAAGAATGGAGAAGCGTAAGAAAAGTCATGTTCAAAGTCTACTCTCAAAATTTCTTTTTCAGAAAGGGAACAAAACACAAATGAAGAGGAGCAGATGCAAATCCTTCATTTGAATGAATTAAAATATGCATTAGAGAGATAAATATTTGATGAAGAACAGCTCTTCTTAAACCATCCTTTTGACAGGATAAACAGTGTAGGGGTTAAGAGGGAACACGCAGGTTTGTCCTGAATTTAGGAAAGATTTTCCTACTGCCACTCACAGCACCTTAATATAAAAGCTATGCAAACATGATGGCCAAAAAAGCAAACAAAGCAAGTGCAAAACTTGATGAATCACTTGCAGGGTGACTGGATTATAAATGGCTTTCTATTAATCCTGGAGGATATGAGTGATATCCTTGCTTGGATGTGTGCAGAACCTGGCTCTGCTGGATGCATTTGTTAGTGCCATCTATGGAATGTGGAGCCAACTCAGAAAATCTGTAGATGACATCACTTTAGGAGCAATTGCAAACATTCTGGAGAACAGGATAAGAGCTGAAAATTATCATGTTAAATCAAAGGAACAGTCTGAAAAAAAAAAGATGCCAAGCTTAAGGCAAGACACAGACGCAGAAATCTTAAGCCCATGTACAAAGTGGCAGGCAAAAAGGAAGATGTTTGGAAAGCACAATCCATGGAAGTAAGCTGAAATAAACAAGCTTCTTTGGAGAAGAGCACTGTTTTTCAAACAGACTGTGAACTGCTATTAAGGAGTCTGGAAGTGACTTAGACAGGCAGGTTTCCCTAAGCTTCAGATAAAGAGCTTTTCCCTCGGGGAAAAAACAAAGCGCAAGCGGTTGGAAGATGTAGGCTGTTACTCTGAAAACCTTTTTACTGTAAGAGAGGCAAAACATTTGAATGCGAGTCATGAGAGGCACACTGTGGCATTTCCTCCACTGAAAATTTTCAACTGCTAGACAAACCATCTGCAGAATACACGTTCATGCCCCAGCGCTGTTGACAGGACTACATAAGCAGATAAGGTCTTCCCATCTAGCCTTGTATTTCCACATCCTTCTGTCAGTAATGCATGACGGGACATCTGGGAATCCAGTACCAACATAATTTTGTGTCACGAACAAGCAGGAATTCTATGGAGTTTCCGAAAACTGAAATCTAACATCCAATGAGCCCTTCCGGTTTATGGGGAAAGCATGCAACTCCCAATAGAGGAACCGTAGGCACAAATTATTTTGCCAAGAGTATCTTTTCTCATGCAGACTTTTTGTAAGTAATCCCAGGTGAAATTCTGAAAATAATACACAAATGACAGAATGTACATGATATAACTAAATACTAAGGGTGAATGACACAGGAATGAAAGCAAGTACTTCATTAAGATCCATTAAAGAGCAGACCTAAATAATGCATCGCACTGCTCTTCCAACCAGGACAAACTAATACTGGATAGGGATGTTTCATTCCAGCCAGTCAGGAGTTCTTACAAAACTGGATCGTGCTGGCGCAGCAGACTGCATCTGGTTTAATGCAATATCCAAAAATAAATTGTCAGAAGGTAGGAGGAGGCTTCTCCCATGCAAAACAAGATCCCTTAATACAGAATCTCGAACATAAACTGGCTCTGTATGTGGATGGCAAAGCTATTTAATTATTAATATGTCCATGACATGATTTGTGAAACTCTGCCTTTCCCTCAATCTTTTTCAGAGGGTAACTGGCTACACTATTTGCTTCTTCATGATATGTAAGAAAAAAACAAAGAGAAATGCACCATACTTGGATTTGGTTTTGATTTAATGCAGACTTAAAGCCAACTTACAGAATAGCTGAATAAAACACCATGTCAAAAAATAACTTTGTTTTTTCAACAGTTTCTGTAACACATCTTTTGCAGGATGACAAAAGCAAAACAGGCAGAAGGGAGATAATTATTTTGTCCCTTGCAATTAAGGAAAGTGTTTACATAAAAACTTAATCAACAGCTGAACAACAATGAATACAGATTATGAGAACCACTGACTATTTATCAAAACAATGATAGCAGTGGTACTTTGGAACCTTCCCGACACACAGATATAAAAAATTACCCAAAGATGTACTGAGAAATATTATAAAGAAGCTCTAGAAGCCTACAAAACAGCAGCCCATGTTCCTAGATTTACATGGGCTAGATGAACCCCCTTGCTGGTAAAAAGCTGGTTTGTTTTGTTTCGTTTAAAAAGAATGTTTAGTCAACAGAAAATGCCAGTGTCATGTTTCAAATACAAATATATTACTAACAAAATACTTAATCTTTCACCTAATTCCCAAACTGGTTTGATCCAGTTTTAGTTCGTTGCTGTCAATCTTTTCTCCGCCCTCTCCCTTTAAATTTCAATCAGAAAACAATTGATAAGTAAATTTATACTGGCAATACTGACACAGGATGTGCTACTGAACATAGTTCAGTATTTCCTTCATTTTTACCCTTAGTCTCTACAAATACCAGGTTATCTAACAATAAAACTGAAAGAGATGACTAACAAATAAACAAATTCAAAATACATCATTTGTAAAAACCTCTCAAAGAAGTGATATGTATATTCCTAATAATAAATTCAGAAGCTGAACTCAAAGATGGAAAATCTCATCATTTTTCTTCTAGAACAAAATGTAATCTGAATCTTACCATCAGGAAACTGCTCTGCATCATCATCGAACATGGCTTCTTTCAAAGCAGATTTATTAAACGGACTGATACCATCAGAATAATTGTATGGGTTGTAATCTCGTGAGCGTGGTGAGGAGTGGGGAGGCATGGTGTTGAGTAATGATGTTTTGTTATCCAGAGCTGTCCGACCTGTATCGCTCACGCCACTTCCTGCTCGCATGTCTACTATCCCAGAAGCACTGCAAATCTGCAGGAGAGGACGCATCATGTGAGCATGTTAAATGCACTCTTACACCTTTCAATTAACTACATCACTAGTTCATTTGTGTAGCAAAAACTTACAAATTTCAAAATGCTTAGGAGTTTCAAACTAGCCTTCAAATAAGAAGTCTTAGTTCCCTAACTTTGCTTTCCTTAAGGAAACAAACGAAAACAAAAAAAGGGAAAGTGGACATTGTTCAAAAAAAAAATCATAAACCAGATACAGTTGCATTTTATCTTACAAGTCTGATGCAAAGTAATTAAAAACATGTTTAAACATATATATATATATACACACACACACACACACACGGTAAGTTCAACAAATCTTAAAGCCAAAGTTCCATAGAAACAGAATTCTTAAATACTGCATGTAGCAGTTAACAGCCCACAGGTTTTGTACAAAACAAAATAAAATAAAACATTCAGAAGAACATATATTAGGGTGCAAATTTCTCAAAAACTTAACTCCAGCTGTTTTGCAAGATCACTGGTTTTTAAACTGCTAATGTGAAACAGGCAGTGCTACTTAAAATCAGCATTTGCATTTTCAACATGTGGTTCAAGACTAGGAACTTATTTTTCTAAAGCTCTTAAGTAATTCAGGAGAAATGTCCAATTTCAGAAGCATATAAACCTCCTGAAATAGATGCTTTCTCATCTGTAATCAATCAGACACTGGCTTAGTTTGCTGATACCAACATGAACTGAGTTTGAATACTCACCGAATCGCCATCGTCTTTTTTAGCATCTCGTTTTACAGGCTCATTCATATCTTCCTGACTACGAAAACTGAAATTCTGAATGGCTTCAGTGACTCCACGAAGAGAGCTGTAAATATCTTCAGAATTCATGTTTTCGGTGTCATAGTCAAATGCACTGTGGGCCATGGAGAAGGACATAGGAATTCAGATGGATTTATTTTGTGATTCTGTATTTTTAAATCACATTAGCAGGCAACTCCAGAGACTCAGGAAATATGACTAAAATTATTACTTTTCTTGGAACACATTAAGAAAGTTGTCTCTTCACAATACAAATTTGTATTATGGTATGCCTTAGTAAGTGTACTACCACTGACACAGAAAGCACTGGAAGTAGCTAAGGGAAAGGCCACATTAGGCAACAGCATCTGCCTGAAGAAACAAACTTCTTTTGCTCTGTTTTACTCTGCTGAATGTGAAACAACTGGAATTTTTACACCATCTGCTCATTCTGAAAAAAGGCCTAAAGTAAGGAGCACTGATAAAACTCAGCAGCAAGTTGACTGATAAAAGCAAAATTACAAAGTCCACTTTGCTGACAACATCATTACTATAAAAAACACTTATAAACTATTACTTCTTTAGTCTCCCCAGTATTAAATCTGGTCTGATGACCCAGTGTGTTTGGTTTTGGCTGGGACAGACTTAATTTTCCTCATAGTAGCTGGTACGGGGCTATGCTTTGGATTTGTGCTGGAAACAGGGTTAACATCGGGGTGTTTTAGTAACAGCTGAGCAGTGCTTACACAGAGCCAAGGCCTATTCTGCTCCTCACAGAGACCTGGCAGGGAGTGGCCTGGGGGTGCACAAAGAGCTGGAAGGGGACACAGCTGGGACAGCTGACCCCACTTACCAAAGGGATATTCCATACCATATGGCATCTAAGCATATACCGCTGAGGGAAGAAGGAGGAAGGGAGGGATGTTTAGAGTCGTGGCGCTTGTCTTCCCAAGTCACTGTTACAAGTGATGGGGCCCTGCTCTCCCGGGAACAGCTGGACACCTGACCCCGCCACGGGAAGTAGTGAATTCCTTGTCTGTCTGTTGCTTGCACGCACAGCTTTTGCTTTACCTGTTAAATTGTCTTTATCTCAGTTTTCTCACTTTCATATTCTGACTGTCCCCCCATCCCACCACGGGGGGATTGAGTGGCTGTGTGATGCTTAGTTGCCAACTGGAGTTAAACCATGACATCAGATGACATATTCTAACATTTGTTAGAGAAGCACACTTTGTTCCTCCTCTTGCTAATCCATCTGCATTCCAAGATGCACAGCCCTTTCTCACCTCAGGCCAACTTTGGCACTTGTCAGACCCTTCAGGGAGGCTAAGCAGTTCACTGACATTCCATGGAGGAAGGGGGATTATTTCTGAGCATCTGTCATTTTGTGCAAAATTTTCTCCATGCTTTCATTGTTGGCGTCACAGCTTTGGACAATGTGTAATGAAGTCTGTACATGCAGAATTGTAACACCACCAGCCTACATTACCTTGGTGACAAAGTGTTCTGTGATGTATTGGTTGGGGAAGTTAGAGGACTTGACCAACTTGCTGGGGAGCGTGGAGTAGGTCTTGTTAAAGGGCTTCCCATCGATCCCTGGAGGAGGAGAGGTGAGAAAAGATACTCTAGTAGGACTAAAAGATTCCCTTTTAACTTATTATATTTATTTTCTAGTGCCCAGAAACATTTTAAAAGCTTCAAGTAAATTCCTGGATTGTCTAAAACCCATTACCAGTAACTTTGATCCTGAGTAACTCTTAATTAGAAAGTACAAGATAAACTACTCTTAAGAAGCACATTCAAACCTATTAAGTCACTTGGAAGCAACACAGAAACTGTAACTCTAGAGGAAAAAGAAAAGGTATTCCATAAAGAGCTACTAAGATAGGCTCCTACACAGTAACTTCAGAAGGAGAGTAACAGAAGTGTGGATACCTGACCACTGTTGCCTGTATTCCGGAGATGATTATGGAGAAGCTTTGTGGCTCCGTCCTGAAATGTTTTTGGTAAAGCACCCAATAGCATTGTAAACTCTGGAGTGTTGAGTTCAAAAAGGGAAATCAGCACTGACTGTGCCGCCTACAAGAAGAAAATACAAACTGAAGACATTAATTAGAGTTTCAAAGTAATTTTATCAGCAAGAGATGTTAGAATGAGTAGTAATCACAAAACATGACTTAAGTCTTGATCAAGCTTGACTAAAGATGTTAACAGGTGTGAACAAAAGCAATTCTTATTTGCTGGTAAGCTGGAAGTTCTGATTTTGATAAATTCAGGCACACAACAATCATTGTAACAAGCAGTCTTTCAGAAATGTGCTTTTCAAACTCCCTAGCCCCACATCCTTACTCAGGAAAAAAAAAAAAAAAAAAAGGAAGGAATTTGCAAAATGGCTTTTAAAGGGTTTGGGAAGTTGAAAAAATTTAGAGAGAGAAACAAAACACACCAGGCAGGAGCAAGCATGTGATCCCTTCTACCGAGTTCAGCAAGTGGTAATTACAGATGATAATCAACACACTTGCTTGAAAAGGAACAGTTAGCACTGTAGAAATTAAACCCAACCAAACAAGATACCCTAATCTGGAACGAGACAGTAGTGATTACAGCACTTGATACTCCTTATGACTTACCCTACAGCCAAGCTAGTTAGTTAACCTTGCCTCTGCTTCCTTTAACCTTTCTAAAAGGTAGGCAAACATAATGGGGAATGAAATTTAGCTGACTATATAGTTTGAAAATGAAAACTGTGAAGTAGTTTGTACTGGATGTCACCCCCCATACTCTCAATTCAATCAGTTCATCTTTACCATCATCTCCATCACAGCATTGTTTTACATATGTTGGGGGTTTTTTTACCTGAATAAAAAAATCAGCGCTCTCTCCTGACAAAGCAACACAGTAAATTACACAATAGTTGGATTCCCTGTAGTACAGGAACGTTGATTGAACGACTTAAGTAATGTTTGTACAGTTTGACGAAGATTCGCGGGATAGTGAAACGAACCTGTCAACACAGGAACTAAACTAACAAGTGCAAAGGAGAGCTGGAGGAAGTTCTCCAGAACTAAGAGCTTCTTTGTAGAAAAGATTGTGGTTGTGAGATTAACCAACTGTGTGTCGTTTATACAGCTCACCACCAAGGTCTGCCATGCACTGGAGAGAACCAGTGCCTCATGCTAGACAGAATGAGAGGCAGCTTGCTTAACCACCAGTATACTCCAAGCAAGTAGTTTAGAAAATTCTTTTTAGACATTTATTTCCCTCCTTTTGCTTCCAGAGCAATGAACTGTAGCATTTTTTAATTAAAGGTGGAAAGCAAAGGTATGAGTGCACATACCTGCACACATCTCCGTATTAAGTTTAACGACAAAAATCCTAGCATGTCAGACTGCCACAAATTATCTTTGCATACTCGTGACTGGTTGTTTTCCTTGGCTTTTATTTCCTTCTCCCTCTGATAGCCTTCCCTTCAGGTGATCGCCCTGAATGTCCTCTGCAATCTGTCTTTGATGTGTCTCTTGTCCTTGCTATTTTTAATGGCCAGTCTTTTAATCAAAATTGACACAAAGCAAAATCACCACAAATCCAGCAGCTGAGCAGAGGCTCGGGAATCACCACTTTCATTTTTCTGTCCAGTTAGCCAGTCTCCATTCCTTAATACTGGGTCTATTTAAGCTGCTAATAAGAGAACACAACAGGCAGTCCAGGATTCTATCAGGACAGAAACTGATACCACCAAGTCTGCCCAAAATGAACCTCTGCTCAAAATGAAGCTCTGCCCAATGTATCAAAATTGATACTGACTCGCAGGTTTCCAACTATGCAATTGTCCATTTTCTCTCTTTCTTCCTTGCCAAAGAAACCCCTCATTTTAGAGTATTTGGAAGTTTTTATTCTCCCCAGCATAAGGCCTCTCCTGGATTTAAATTCAATCAAAGAGAGATCATCTTTAAAAGACTGCAATAAGGATTAGAAATATTTCTTTGGTTTTGCCTTCTTCTTAGACGATCTCTAAGAATAGATTCGAACTCTTTCTAGAAGCATTCTCATCTTAGAAGAAATCTAAGTTCTGAAACAGAATTTTACCTTCCAGAAAGAAGTCCCATGTCACTGAACTACACTAAGAGTGCCCAACTTCAGACTAATAAACTAGGATTTTTCATAATACTTAGCACTAGAACTGATTTTACAAAGGAAAAAACCCAAACACATGAATTACACAGAAATTACTTGGGAAAAGCTTTTAATTTAAAGAAATCATACTAAATGCTATGAAGCTTATTAAACTAAATAAAATTAAAGAGCCTGTGATAAAAGGTTGAAAAGACTGTTAAGAGAATTAAACATTTTATACCATCAGAATAACTCTTGACTTCTTATTGGTAAAATTTCATTTTCAAGAGTTAAAGGATTTTTGCAGTTAGTTGCCTCTAACAGCTGTGTTATGGAAAGAAAAAATAAAATCAGAAACTTATGTAATTAAGGTGTTCCAGATGATTAAACTCACTGGTAATTCTTTCCATGATTCAGTTACTTACTGACATAAAAATGCTTATTAGAGCTACGAACCATCAGATAAGACAGCTTGCCACGTGTCTTAGTACTAAAACTTCACTGATTTAGAAGATAGTGCTGCTTCAATTCTCCTCCTGTTTTATGATCTTTTATATGTTACTAGAACATGATACCCAGGCAAGAAAAGTCCATTGGATGTAATCTCTTACCGTTTGCTCATACTCATGAAGTTATATAAGAAGTGAATGACTAAAACATTACCTCCAATATAAAAACTCTCTGGTGTTTTTTTGTTATGTACTACAAACATTCTAGATACCAAGAAGTCGTGTAAGTTATTTTCATTTCTGTTTTCTTCACATTACAATTTGTAAGACAACTCCTACTAGTCTCTCCTACATCCCTCCTAAACAAAGGAAGTTGCTCTTTCCAGAAAAGATGAAGCTGCCAAAATTCAAACTTAATTGAAAATAGCAAAACAAATCTAAACGAATGAATTGTTGCAGCTTTTCAAACTGCAGAAAAAAAAACAGAAGAGAAAAGAATTAGTTCTCTGTGTCAAAGACACTTGCACTGAGGAAGCATAAAAGCCCATACATTTATTTAGTGTTAACATGCTGAAAATGGCAGCTACCACAGAAGGGCCAGTAACCATCGGAACAACAAAACTCTATTCCATCAAACTGCAAATAAAATTCAAAGATTTTTTGCTTTCTACAAATTGAAGTACTGTTTAGAAACCCTTTCCAAAGACTGCGCTAGTACATTTCTTACGGTTGTTTAGTATCCCTGCTATATCTATGCAGCTCACAAATGTTAATTTTCATTTCACAACATTATGTGGAAAAGGGAGGTTTGCACAGGAAGTGCAGCATTACAAGAACAAGCCTTTGTTACTACCTTATCAAAGCACAGGCTTTCTTCGTCCAAGGTTCAGCAGCTATCTACGTGCCTTTTGTTAAAAATAAAGGACTCCAGAAAACCCAACAGAGATTAGACTGAGTTCGCTACCAAATTTACCACTCACTCCTGTTACAAATGTGCTATTTAGTGTCACGGAAGGTGGTCTCTGAAGTAACATTAAAACTGTACAAAAAATGGCCACTAAAGACATTTTAGTACTAGACAGTAGTTGCAACAAAGAATGATAAATTATGAATCAGAATCTCAATTAACATATATAAAAACACAACCGTAACGGAGAGTTTCAGGATACGTTAATTTAAAATTTTTACTTATATATTCTTAATTACCTGGAATGTTTTGCAATTCTAAGGACACATGAACAAACATACCTTCCTAACATCTGAGCTTTTAGGTTCTGTGGTCCAGGTGATGATTCGAGACACTGCTAACCTAGTTTCACTTGAATTTACAAAATCTCCTGGATCCATCTGTTGCGCGAGAGTTTCTATGTATTTTAGGATTGCAACTTTGACCTGCAAAGAGAAACAGAGTCAGGTGGACAATAAAAATGGTGTGCTGCAAGAACAACTGAGCTCACAGAGTAGAGTGTTCATTCCCTAAAATAAAGATCTTTTTTTTTCCAATTAAACTATGCGTTTTCAGCATTAAGACAAAAAGTTTTGCAATAAATCAATTTACAAGTGGATTTAACATTTGAAGAAGGGAGTTATTCCACAGAAATTCAAATACTCATAGAAAGCTTACATTTCACTGCTAGCAACTAAAAGACATAAATCATTGCATATGCAGAAGCTTATGCTTAAAAAAAGAAATGAAGAAAAGATTTATTCAGAATTATTGAGAAAGGTTTTCGAGTACTAAAATGAAAAATGAACATCATCTGATGAACCAATGATCACTTCTTACTAGTTCCTACTAGGTAGTTATCACTCATTGCTTTTTTTATAAAACATCAGATTAAGCAGTCACAGTCTCTGGAAGTAAGCCACAGGAATCTTCCCATTAAATACTAAAAACGTATGGAATGCAATTTCTAGGAAAGACTTAAGATGGGTCACATGCACACTTTGTTTGAAGATATTTAGATGACAGAGACATGGATTTACCAGAAGGACAGAAAATCTCCTGTACTCCCTCATTTATCCGATCATTCCCTTACTCCACTAACTTGCTTTGTTCCTCATGCAGAATCCCTGTTTTGTACATCCCAGACTGCAGCCTGCCTCTGGTTTCTCCAGTACTGCACCACTGCAGAGTTTTGGGCAAAGGCCTATTATGCCTGTGTATGTCTAAAATATTTATTTCCTCAACTCCTACTGCCTCAGAAATTTGTCACCCCACCTGTCAACAAAAGTTGTGGACGTTTATTTAGACCATCTGTCAGATTTAGCTGCTTTTATTTCCACTAATAATTACAGTGAACCATAAATACCTACCAGGAAGGAGAGATCTATGTCCATCATAAACAGAGAGAAAAAGAGTTCTGGGTGTATTTCTGGCTGTTCATGGCTTGTAGTACAACTGTTCTAAGCAAAGCTATTTAGAAATTTCTCTTGGTCATGAAACTTGCAAGCCATTAAAAACTCAAGATACACTGGCACACATATGAGGATTAATAATGAATATTTCATTTTCAAAGCAGCTGTTAAAGCTCAATTTCTTTGAAATTATACAAGCAGCAGCTGGAGGCTTTCATCTTATGCAGATCAGTATCCACAAACGCACACTATTTGCTAGACATTTTCCAAGGGAAAAACAAGCCATGAACATCTCTACAGGAAAAAACCTTAGGCCACATGGCTTTCCAAATTCAAAGCAATAGTTGAGATTTCTAGGTTGCACAGGGAAATCATTGTGACACCACTACATTTGACTGTTGAGGATATAAATAAATCTAGCGTAACACTTGCAAAAGTTGGTGTTAAGGACTGTAACACTTAGAACACCCAGAGACATTTCTCCCAATGAAGAGACTATCTGAGAGAGCAGGATTATTTAGTGTTTGAACAGCTTCCTGAGGAACTTGCACAGACTTCTGCAAAGATGGAGGTGCTCAGACAGGAGAGCACTGAACAGTACATGAACAGAGAGAGTTCTTACGAATAAAGCTTTTCAGGGTGAGACAGATTCCCAAAGCTAAATTTGACAGCTATTTTGGAAAAAAAGCATTTTTCACTAACTGCTTTTGAAAGAAGAAATTCTGGAAAGGTTACACCTTTCCATGGTCAGATATAATGAGCCAGTATTATTATAGATTAAAAACCCCACGCTGCAGTAAAACTCCGTAAGAGCGGCAAATCTACTTTAGATGTATCTTTGCCAGTATTTCCAGTAAGTACATACAGAGCTGAAATTTAGAAATAAAAAGGCTAACATCTTCAACAATCTATTTAATCTCTTCAACAATCCATTTAATCTCTTCAACAATCCATTTAATCTTTCTGAGAGAAAAATTTTTGGACTGCAATGAAAGCATCTCCAGATTTCTTACAATGAATATTTGCTGTTAAGTTGAAATCTCTCTCTATGAAGTTGTTTAATGCTCTCTTGACTTTCTTTGTACCCTTCTAGGTTGAATTTACTGCATTTTTGCTGGATTATAAACACTGGGACATGTTTCCTGTGCAGCATGTAACACGGACAGGCATTTTGCTTAAGAACAGCACTCCTGTAGTAAGTGAGCTGGAACATAGATCAAGGCACAGTTAGCACCGTGACTTACAAAAAACCAAAGATTATACATAAATGGACCTAAGGTGCTTCATAAACATCTTTCACATGTACTGAAACAAGAAATTCTGGCACAAAAGTATGTGCAACTACTACTAGAGATTCAGGTGGTGCTGTAAGGATGCTACACAGTCAGCACCAGAGGGCAAATTGTTTTCCTGTCCTGTGAAAAATTTGAGATGTACAGGGTTTCTTTTGCTGCATCAAGGTAAGAGAACAGAAACATTTCGTGTAACAGGGAAAGAAAAAGAACGGAATATAGAGAAGGTGCTTTTAGTTAAACCAGAAAGCAGTCTGGGTTAAACCTCTTACAGTGGCTTTCTGGGATGTGAGAGATGGTACTCTACCATATATACTCAGACTGAATATAAGCAATCACTCAAAGTGACTTTGAAACTGGCACATCCCAGGCATCTGTCTCTAAGTTACTGAATACTTACGAGTGATTGCTTGAGCCATTATATAACCAAATGACTAAAATGTACACTAAGGATAAATTTTGGAAGGCTCTCTCATTTTTGCGAATCTGTGTTACTCAGTGTTTTTTTAATCCAGAAATTTTAATATTGACTTAGACTAAAAAAAAAAAAAATCTTCTGATCAACTGTGGCAAAAACCTTTGTCAACAAATCAGTTTTTTTCAAAGTAAAGAAGGATTCAGAAACTTGAACTTTGGTCACAATGCTTAAATCAACTCTTCACTGAGGCTGACCCATTTGCTATGAAACCCAAGAAAAATGAAGTGATGATTGGAAGTGTATTTCAGGACAATATCCATCCTTTGGAAACGGTATGTTTTGCACCTGCAAAAATAAGCTAAATAGATTATGTCCCACCTAGAACATTTGACTCCTATGCCCATCCGAACATTTGACCGAAACAGACACATACATCTGGCACCTCTAAACTGAGTCTCAGCAACTCACTATGCCCAAGTGTAAAATGACAGCAGAAGTAAGGCAGATACAGCACAACACACTAAGCTGCATCCTCCATGGATGAGGTCAGTAGAATTCTGTCTTCTCTATGGTTGGTCTTCTTACTGCCCAGCTATCCTAATCCGCCTCCGTGGCCACTCTAAAAGCTCAAGTTTTATTGTCTGAGACTTAGCTGTCTTTGTAAGTACAAGAATGGCAATGGCAATTTACTCCAAAGGATCATGATTATTTACTACTATCACGTGAAAACCAGGGGGAAAAGTCATTTGTGGAAGAGAATTATTACGTGGCTCAAATTTATGATCTACCATCCCTCCTCCTATCTGACCATCTTTAGGGATGCTGAAAATCCTTTCTCTGATTCTTTCCTGTCACAGTGAATGCTGTTTCTCAGTATTACTAGAACAAAAGCAATGAGATAATAATTTATCAAAGAACAAAAGCTTAAGACTTCACGAATTGGAGTGGCCCTCTAGGATTATCAATTGTACTGTTAGACACCTGGATGCACTGAAGATGGGGTTTAGCCAAAATACTCAATAACGTGGGTGTTAAGTAGATACTTCTGCGACCTGTGAGCAGTAACTTTACTGTCTGAATCCTGAAGTTGTAGTTATCACATAAAAAGGAAGCAGAGGGTAGATTCCACTTTATTCTGGAAAGAAAGCTTACCTTCTCTTAAACAGTTACATACTTTACTGTCACAAATATTCATTCTAAATACTCTTAATTTTGCTTCAAACAAACAGGTGTTCTTCTAGGGAGATAACTTTTACCAATGTCTTGATTTCAGAATTCTTTCTCAAAATTATTTTCAGAACGTCTTCCTATCAAGTGTTTAATATTTCTTAATTCCTTCTAGGCCATTTAGGGAATAATCTTGAACTTAGTCCCAAACTCAGCCTAGCAGGAGTCCATGTCTCGTTCCAAATCTACACTCTCAGCTTTGAAACGTGCTCGATACGCCTTTACCAGCTATACTACTGTACGGAAAAAGGAACATCTCAACCATCAAATTCACCTTCCTGGGGAGGAAAACCAAGTAAAATAAAATAAATCTCAATTTGTTCCAAGGAGTCATTTAAACAACAAACTGATTTTTACTACCTCATTTGCTGTCTTCAATAAATGACAGCAGTCCCTTTTTAACACAGCTCTACGAAGCAACAGTGGTCAACGTATCAACTGTCCTCAAAAGCTTAAAAATGTAAGTTTTACTGTATTGTAGACAAAAAAGGCATATTCATGTGACTTTAGGTTCAACATCACTATGGAAAAGTCATATTCTTGTGCAGTATCTGTGTAAAATATAAAACTGTGTAAAAATATTTCGTGCAGGATAGAGCAGAAGATGCCAGTTATCATATGCTTGTTATTTCCCCATTCACATCACTTATGAATCTTCTTAGGATTTGATGCATTTATTCTAAAATCAGCGCTCTTTGGAACTGCAAATGTACCACAGAACACATTTTTACTTCTCAGATACGCTGGCAGGTTTATGGACTACAGATTCTTATGCAAATATGTGTGTAATTATAAAGCTACACACTGCTTTCAGAGAAGTGAAGTGTACCACAGAAGGAGCTGATTTTTAATATAGTAACTCAAGTTTATATTGATATTAGAGTAATTTAAAATAACTCAAGGCCTATCAGGCTGAACGCAGGAAAAATATATATGAACTAGGAAAAAAGTATGGGAAATCACAAACATAAAATTAGAAAAGACTGGATAGAGTGAGTTTGCATAACCAGCTTGATGTTAGGCAGCCACATTTTTGTTGCTCATTTTTACTGTACTGTGTTTTTATTAGATCTCTGTTGCAGCAAACATTTTCATACTAGTGTCACGTTTAAAACTGAGCATCTGCATGCTTAAAGTTTCCCGCAAAGGTTAGTAGCAGCATACAATGCATTCAAATAAAAATTATTGATAACACTGTAAGAGTTTCACATAGGGTTAAGAATAAAGACAGTAATTCAGACAAAAACCTTTGAGCTCCAAAAAGAGCGAAGCTGGTCCTGCAGTGCTGGCTTGACTGTCTGAAAGTTTACAAAAACAAAATCCACCAATTGAAAACCTTTTTTTTTCTTTGATTTTACACAAAACAAAAATAATAATCCAAATTCAAAAATTAGGACAAGCAAATTTCTATTAATGAAGATTTCTCCTTGCAAAGCAAGCCGAAAAAGTCTTACCTTCAGGCTAGGTGTTTGGGTCTGGTCAACAGTAAATCTCATTAAAATACTGAACTGGAGGTCATTTGGAAAAGATTCCCTGTAAACAAACAAAATCATGTTATGTTACATTAAATTTTCTTTCAACAACTGTTGAGAGGCACCAAATAAGCCCTCGCTCTCTTCAGTGAAGCTGAAATTGCTAACAGCTGGTACTGTCTCTGACCTTTCAGAAACATTTACCTAGCATGTTAAGGACAAGATTTAAGGAATTCCTGCTATGAAGCAATTATAGCTAGAATAGATAATGCAAGTAATGCGGAATGCTATAATAATGACATGCTAGAATTCTGATTTTAAATCAGGCTATTAGTGAAGTCTGGGGAGAAGGAAGGGAAGACAGAAAGCAAATCCATTATTACCATAACTCCTTAAAAGTTAATGATGGCACAGAGATGAAATTCCAGTGAAACTTTTACGACAAAATAAAGAAGTTCAAACACAATTTCTACGTAGCCGAACACAAAGTGAGACAACAAACACGCATGGCGCAAATGCACATTTTGGAATCAGATAAGAAGTATCACATCAATTGTTCAGCACTGAGGACTCAAACCTTTTCAATTAAGAGTCATTTTATGAAACCAAAATGCTGAAGCAACGAGGTTTACTGAAGTTTCAAGATCTGTTCTGAGCTGTGCATTTTTCCAGACAACGAACAGCACACCAAAAAAAAGAAAAGCAGCAAAAAACCTGGATATAGCGAACAACTATATTGTTGTTACTTTTTAAAGCTCATTACCTTGTGACGTCAAGTGCCTTCTGAACTTTTGCTTGTACAGACCCAAGCAAATCAGCACCCATTTTTTTCAACAGCTGCGTCAGCAGTACAAACAGCCAGTCCTGCAGGTCTTCTTTATGGACCTGGATGAAGTCGACCAGTGTCTCCAAAAACATACTGAACACCTAAAAGGCAGAAGAAGATGGAAAGAGGGTAGGATGGGGCAAAAGAGGAAGCGACACTGACGTATGCCGAACTTACAAACGAAGAAAGCAGTAAGGGAATCAGAGGCAGAGAAAGGCAGTGTTTTGCAGCCAAGCGGGAAAAAAAGAAAAAAAAAAAAAGGAAAAGAAAGAAATCTGCCTTGCTTTTTCATCGGATTTTGATATAAGAATACATTGGAAATGTTAGCCGACTTCTGTAGAAGTTTGACAATTAGGTATTCCATGCAGTTTCGTCAAGAAAAGGAATGCTTACTGTGATGGCTGGCGCAACCTCAATTTTTCCAGTAAAACTTAATTTTTTACCCTTTCAAGCTCCATCATTAAGCTGATTTGACATCTTCCTCAAAGACTACGGAAACACTTTCTCTTCAAAACCAAAAAAGCTGCTACAAAATATTTCTTTAGCAAAATATTAATTGTAAATATCTGCACTAATAAATACTGCAAAATCATGAGAGCTGGCCAATTCCTTTACATAAAATACTTGTGGAACAGAACAAGCTTCTTCTACTATTGCAGGTATCCCAACAGAAAATTATTCACCATAGTAGGGAAAAAAGCCACAATACATTTCAGATTGGCAGGTGTTTAAAACACAGAAATACTTTCATTTTTTGAAAACACAATATCCATTGTCTTCTTTTCAACAAACAGTGTTGAAAAGACTGCATCCGGTAAAAAAAAAACCAAAACCAAAAGAACCAAAACCACGTATTTTTTTACTGGACTCACACCAGGAAGAAGGGCTTTTTGGAGGGAAGGGGTCAAGGAGGGTGTGACAAATAGGTAACTTTGTTTAAACAGCTCTTTTAATATATCTCGTTCATCTTAAGTTTTTTGCAGACCTAAGAGTGAAATTAGGAGGTATATGCTCTATACTTGTGTGGCCTACGGGTTTTCTGTTTCCCTGACAAGAAAAAAGGGTGTTTGGGCTGAAAACGCTTCCTTCACAACTGATACATGCTCCAGCTCCAGCACAGAATTGGGTACAGAAGTATTGCTATGATGCAAAGAGGGCTGGGCAGATATTGCCTCCTGAGTATTTATGACATGGGTGCAAGGTTAGAAGCGGCTGGTGCAGAGCAAGGGTTGGAACCCCACATCCTCCTGCAGCTGACCTGGCTTGTCATTAGGCCAAATTCCGCTTTTGTGAGAGTGGATGATCCCAAACCGTGATCACACCTCACAGGCTGCAGACACTGGGCCATGGAAGCGGACTTTCTTCCACAGCACTGATGCAAGCACGGAGGAGCTGGCGTACGCTGCCGCACGCCTTCTTCGCTGAGGAAATTCGATCGCTTTTCATGTTGATAATCAAGTCAGGGAAAGCAAATGAACACCACAAAGCAGAAAAAATCCATACAAGTATCTCCTAAAGAAGTGCCTCCAAATTTACACTAGGAATAAAAAATAAATTCAGATTCATTTTATCAAGAAAGGTTGGACCAGATGATCCTTGAGGTTCCCTTCTAATCAGGTATTTCATGATTCTTTCAGGATCTACTGGAGACTTGGGAAAATTTTTTAATAGACATCTTAAATACTGAAAATCTGTGTTAGAAACAATACAAATCCCTATTCAATATAAAGCCCATCAAGATTAGCAACTTTAATTAACTCCCCTTTTGGGGAAAATTACATTAAAAATTGGGGAAAAAACTTTGCCAAATTATGCACTGTGTAGATCTATATTCAAGTCTGAGGTTTCAAAATTACCTTGCCAGCAGTGGGACAAGATTTTTATGCTCAGGACTGGAAACGTCTCCTGTCTCAGGCTAAACTGAAACAATACATCATTTTGTGGATTCACAAGCAGTAGTCACAGTCATAAGACAGAGGCAAAACCAAACCAATATGTACTTTCTGTATTGTAATATGAAGTCTTTGGCTTTCACAGCCCTAAAGTAAGGGGAAAACACACTTAGGCAAACAAACAAACGAAAAATTCTGGTGCTATAAAGATTACATTGTGTGTGTGTGGGTGTCTCACAAAATCCTTCAAATTGAGCTACACAGCTCAGCAGAATTTAAACCTGCACCTGGTTTCTCTGACTTTGCAGACACTGACACACATGACTTTCCATTAAAACATGTAGGCTGAACAAACTGGTTACAAGCTCTTACTGGATGGAGTAATATGGACTTCTTATGACACTTCAAACACGTAAAGTGGCCTAAACTGAAATCATTATAAAGTGAATTATGATTCACTATGGCAAAAATACTCTAAAGATCCTGTCCTGACATTTTAGCTGTTAAAAATAACTGAGGACTCAGTTTTGTTTTCAAGCTTTGTTTGATTTTAGATTTACCACAGAGAATGTCTAGAGAAAACTCAAATAAGCTGAGTAATTTTGTTGCATTTAAAAAAAAAAATACTAAACGTATAATTTTGTCTCAGCATGAAGAATTTAAGAAGGCTGAAAGAGCATTTAAGGTAAATGATGAATTTGGAATGAAAAATGGAACTCGACCACCTATATGTTGAACAATGTATGTGGATACTGCAAAAATCGCAGTTTCAGTTTTTATGATGCAAACTAAAATTCTGAAATCAACCATCTAAAGTTGAAGTTTTTAAGAATTTGACAGTGGAAAAAAATAAACAGATATGAAACTAATTATAAGTGATCTACCTCTAAAGTGAATTATTTCAGATGTGCCAACCACCACAATATAAAGCAGGAATGCATAACCAAACAATGTCAGTTAATTAGTAGATAAAGCACATCTCGAAACTTTACCACACAGTTTACTAATTGTTTATAGCATTTTATGATTGCAAAAGGCTTGACACTGCATGAACTCTTTGGGGAAGAAAAATAGAGAAAAAGGGTTAATTGCACATTCATGCAAGTAAGGTTAGGCTTCCAACAAATATTGAACCAACTTACTCTCTAAAGAGAGTTCCAACACAGGGGACAGCATGCAAAACGAAACAAAAACAGAACAGAACAAAACAAAACAACAAAAAAGGGAAAAAGATAAAAACACACAAATTAGTGGCCATCAATACAAAGTTCCTGTATGGAATATAAACCAAAATAAACAAAAAAGGTACTTCAAAACTTTTATGACAAATTTTATTGGGATACCCAATGTATTTTTAAAATAAGCACTTGGCATGTCCTTTAAGTCATTCTCCCATTTTCTCCTCCAAATATTATTACTCTCTTATTCTAGGTAACTTCCTACATCCAGATATCACATTAAAGTAAACCTTAAAAAAAACCCCATAAATGTGATGACAGAATAATTCCTATAGACACTTGAGCAGAGTCTAAGATGAGATTTATGTAGACGTATGTGTGTGATTAAAAAAAAAAAATCACAGCTCATGCACTCTTAATACTTAAAGGGTTCTCCTGATAACATATTGATAACTATTAATAGTTTTTGCAACACCAAAAAGCAGGCAAGGTTTCAGTGACTGGAACAGCTGTACAACATGTTACAACACAAGCCGAATTTTCAAACTTGAAGCTACATTATTTCATATCACGGTGGCCAGTCAACAGAACAATCAACTAGAACAACTCAATGTAACATTCTTAAAGGCTTATTTAAAAGTAAAATGCTCTTCAGACACATACAACTGAAGTTTGCAACATTTTTGTTATCCTTCCCTGGCTCCCATGCTACACAAAAATCTCCACAGTAGCTCTGACATACGCATTGCTGCAATAGTAATTAACACAGAACAAGCACAATTAAACCAAGCTGCTATTCACAATTTTGTCATTACTTCATTTCAAAAGTAAGTATTCCAGCAACATTTCAACATTTAATATTCTTTCCTCTGCTTTGACTTTTCTTTTTATGCAATGTTTTCTTCTTTTTAACTGCTTGGTTTAGTCTTTTCTTCTGGATTTCTGCAGTATGTGATCAACTTTAAAACCATGTTGCTGTCTGCAATGCAAGTTACTTCCAAAACACATGGTGTCAGAGATAGCAGCTAAGTCACTTTTTCCAAAAGGAAAAATAAAGAGGACAGATGAACACTAAGTTAACTTGTCAAGACTTCTCATCACTCTGAATTTAATTTTCCATTGCAGCAATAAGGAAGACTTAAAAATACGTAAAATGTATTGCATAATCAAAGCAGTTTTTCAGGATTCTTCTGGGAAAAGTCAATACTTCTGAAATAATAGCCTGCTCTGAATTTATCTGGGTTATAGTTTTATCAATTCTGAAATACGGATGCGACGTGGGACATGTTATACTCAATATAAAAGATACCATTTCTTCCAAATAAGCCTATAATTGAATAAAATATGAAGTTACTTTTTTTTTTTTTTTTACATTATTACACTTATTAGGCTCCTTACTTACCTACATTCCTTCTGCTATGAGAAACTGAGACATTTAATCAAGCTGTACTAGTAACACACCTCCCACAAAAACTGTAAAAATACTATCATGCAAAGTAACTCACTTAAAAAGATTTTAATGGTCTTAGAAAACAGAAGCATTATTTTCCTTGTTATATCAGCCACACTGAGTCTTTACCTAAGAAAAATTGAATAAAACATCACATCTTCTTTTATACCAAATGGAATACTAAAAAATGATGTAAAAATTATTCACCAGTCTCAACTGCCAGACCTATCTATGAAATTCATGAAAGACATCATAAGCTATGATAATACAAAATATCCTGGAAAATAAATAAGTACACATTTGGCATAGTTTATCTGATTATGTAAGATGTAGTCAGACAACTTTCTTTGCAACTTAAATTACTGCAGAGCCTTTTCTTTCTAACTGAGAGAAAATCTATACTTGTGTTGAAGTGGCCTCTGTAAACAACGACTTCTTGAAAACACAAATTTTGAGCACAAACTGCTGGACTACTTCAATGCATTTTATATGACCTCAACCTTCACTTTATTTCAATGATCCTGCAAAAAAGGGGAAAAATTATCTTGTTCAAAACTCCAAATCGAAGGAATTGAAATCTGATACCATTAACTGCTTTTGCTTGTGAAATTTTACATGTGCAAATATCACTGACATAATTTACCATAACTGCCTTTCTATTAATTTATGTTTTCAGACATTTACTGAAAATAAGAAAAACCTAAACATACCTTACTATGAGGATCAGCAAACATTCTTGTGAAGATCTCACACAATCTTTTCAACTCAACACGACTGTCAAAGCGAAAACAATCCATCAGTCAACACCCCTGCTAGTTCTGCTAGAACACTAATGCATAGCAATCAGTGAAATCAAGTGCAAATATTGACTCAAATAATCTAGTAGATAGAGGAAACCATTTTGTTTAAGACATGGGTAAAAATGTAATAGCTTTTGTCTAAAAGGAGACTTTAAAACCTAGAAATGTCTCTTTAAACTGTCTCATACATTACACCACACTTTTGTAACAGAGCAGGTAATGAAAAAGGTGTTCTTAGTAACGAGTAGTAAACAATTTCTTCTGAATAAATACCCCCAAAATTACAGTAATAATAACAAAAAAAAAAGGGCCTGCCATTGATAGTAAATGGAAGCATCTTATGAACCTTCTGTATTGCAAGAATTTTCGATTTTGAATTCACTACATACACTAGTACAGAAATAGACACTAGTAGCCAGGAGTGAGAAAAGCTTCCTTATCCCTCCCCCCATCTTACTCTCAAAGACACACCCTTGTTTTCCCTCTCCTCCTGCCTCTCAACAACTTTGAAACAAAATGTCTTCCCCATTAAGATGCCATCCTACCTTAGAGTTCTCTGGTTCTTTAGCAAGTTCTGCAGGCCCAGAAGGCCTTCTTTCCTCTCTGACCAGTTGGTGCTGGCACAGCGGTTCAGGACTTCGGCCACATCTTCTGTCTGCCTCATGTACGTCGGTATGCTCCCGTTCCTGGAGCTGTAGGACCTCTCTGAACAGGCACTTGATGCATCACTGTTGGCATCGTCATCTGAGTACATCCCATACGATTCGTATCTCCTTCGCACGGGCTTCTTCTGTCGTACAGAGAAACCCCAGATCAGCACCGACTCTCAGAGATAACATAACATAACATAACATACCCGTAACGGGTCGAAAGGCCAAGGGTTTAAATAACTGGTGTGACCCCTACTCCCTGCAGTGACAAATGGCTCCAACCATTCAGCAGGTCAAACCAAATTAATGAAACTGTTTTAAAGTATGGCTTACATAGTATTCCAAACATAAACCCAAAGCAAATGCAGAGAAGACATACATCTGATGAAACATTTAACTTAAGGTTTTCTTGCAAGAACTCATGAAATTGCATAACGGGGTGACAAAAGACTGTTGCAAGTTAGTTATTTCACTTCATAGCTTTATATACGTTACAGAATATAAGAATCAGAGGTCTAAATGTATTTTGACATTTTAACTCATTTTGTATCAAATATGTTAATAGCAAAATATTAAACTATTGAAGAAGAAAAATAGTTTCTATACCTTAGTCCGTATGTCTCCTAAGAGCTGTTAGCAGTAAATTATTGAAAAGAAACAGAAATTGAGAACAGGAAGGTAAGGCATAGCAGCACTGTGAGTAATAAACTCCCTGCCACTGGGTAACATATAGTCTTAACTGTAAATTTTGTTCTTAGCTCTCTGTGTCTGACCAGCATATCACACATTGTCAAGAAGTAGTTTGCTAAGCTTCCATTTCCAGGGAAATATTACATATCATGGGCTGGTTGGTCACAAAGACTTCGCTGTCAAAATCTTTGTGTCTTATGCAGTGGTATTTGAGCACGAAGACTTAACACATGCAGTCAATTGTTATCTAAGTACAAAACCTTGATCTGAACTATTTAACTTTAATATCTAAATTTTGTCATTGCAACAATTACAGTCAATGTTCTACAAAAAAACTGATTACATAATGCAAAATCCCAAATACCCTAAAACAAAAACAAGCCAACAAAACACAACATAACCAAAGGTCAGAGGGGTAAAAAAAGCTATTTAACCTAAAATGACAAAACCCACACACCTCTTCAAAACAGCTCTTGTCATTCAAATATGGACTTGAAGTTAGCATTTAAAAATTCAGTTTTGTTACATATTCAAAGAAGCAGTAGTACAAGTGATCATTTTTCCCCTTAATTACCACTACCACTTGCACACGGGTCTCATTTTAACCACAGAATAACTTAAAGGATATCACAATACTAATCAGAAACCAATCAATACAACAGGTGAGAAGCAGGCTTATGGTCAACAGAACGAGCATACATACATGTGTAAGAGAATAACTGAAGGGGAAAATCACAGAGACATTAAATCTTTTGGAAAAGAGACACCATAAGGAAAAAAAAAGATTTTTCAATAAATGACTCTGAAATGCCAAGGACTGTACTAAAGTAAAAGACATAAAAATATGTCAAGATTCCCATTATTGCTGCATTTTATGCAGCAATATTCAAAACAGATCTTAGGCAGAAGACTGACACCTCTTTGGCTTTAGCACCATTAAAATAGGTCAAGTATTTTTTATAAAATAAAAAAATAGTAACACAATCTGGAATATTTTTACTTTTATATTTATATTGCATATGTCAGGATTCTACATTCTACCTTTTAAAAATACCATTATGAGTGTGAATCTTCAGTCTATGATAAAACAACAACAGTGTTTATAACCAGATTTCCACCTAAATGGAGCCATTTGTACAGGACAACCCGTACCATTCAGAGCATGACAAGGAAGTGTACTACAGTAATAAAATGCTGCAGTTCATGATCCTTTTTTGTAATGGCAGACTCTAGTTAAAATGTACAAACTGATTTTCCTCTAACAGTTCTAGGAGCATCATCATATTTTGGATCCAGGTAATGCAAGATAGTTTCTGTGAAGAAACTTCATTGCTTCAACAAAGCAGGACACATTCAAGCCTCAAGAGCAGTCAGTGGCAACATGACCTTCTCCTCAACTTCTATTCTTACTACATACTTTGCCCAGCTAAATTTGCATAAGCCAGGAGGCTGCTAAAAGTACTAAAGATACTCTTTGTGAAGCACCTGTACAGAGAACACCATAGCACAGGCTTTCCAGTTATAGCCAGAAAATTTCCATGTTCCATGGACTGTTTTTCTACTGTTCCCTATTCCAAAATCCAGACTGACTTCCAGTTTACAAACCAGCATTCACCACCAATGCTGAAAACTTTTTCAAGTTTGTAATAACAGAAAGGGGAAAATGCACTCAACTTCACCATGACCTCTTAGGTAAGATTTCACAGATATGCCGATCTCTAAGCCAGTGAAGGCACACAAATTTTAAACTAATATGACAAGAAAAAAGTATTAACTAAGAAATCAATAAATAGTCATACTAAGAATATGACAGAGTTCTTCACATTTTGAATTTTCTTCCTCTCTATTCAGTCATATCCATCTGTAATTATCTTTTTAGAGTCTAATTTGTATTTTTTTACTAACTTTCAAAATAACAGTTTTTCTTTAACCAGAGAAATAACCATTTCTTTAAAGCATTCTGATAACTAGAAAACAGGTACTTACAACTATTTAATGACAGGCAAATGTATACAATAATTGTTAAGAATGTATCTGATTCATACCATCAGTATTTTAAATTAACCGAGGATTTCAGCTTGCTGATGTAAATGTCAGAGTAGCAAAATACATGATGTGTTCAGTTTGGCTAACTGGGACAGGAAGGTAGAGGAGCCAAACCCGCCCTTTTAAAGAACTGTATAGCTTAAGAAAGAGAATGGCATAACTAGTTTTAGCTTAGTGCAACATTTTGAAAAAAAAAACCCCAAACTTATGAGATGCTACCTGCTGTGCTGGTTCTGGCTGGGGTAGAATTAATTTTCCTCACAGGGGCTGGTGGGGGGCTGTGTTTTGGATTTGTGCTGAACACAGGGTTGATAATACAGAGAGGTTTTGTTATTGCTGAGCAGGGCCTGCACAGAGCCAAGGCCTTTTCTGTTTTTCCTACTGCCATGCTGGCCAGGAAGTTCAGGGTGCCTGGGAGGTTGGGAGGAGACACAGCCAGGACAGGTGACCCAAACTGACCAAAGGGACATTCCAGACCACCTCATATCATGCTGAGCATATAAAGTGGGGGGAAGAAGGAGGAAGAGGGGGATGTTTGGAGGGATGGTGTTTGTCTTACCAAGTCACTGTTACATGTGATGGGGCCCTGCTCTGCTGGAGATGGCTGAACACCTGCCTGCCCATGGGAAGCAGTGAATCAATTCCTTGTTTTGCTCTGCCTATGAGGATGGGTTTTGCTTTCCATATTAAACTGTCTTTATCTCAATCCACAAGTTTTCTGGCTTTTACCCTCCTGATTCTCTCTCTGACCCCACTGGTGGAGGAGTGAGTGAGTGGCTGTGTGGGGCTTGGCTGCCCAGCCATCTGTTTCTCTCTTCAGCATCAATCCCACCTGCTGTCAGACAGAAGAACTTTAAAGTGCACCTAAGCTTATGGTAAGCAGAGGGCTTTAGCTGTCATCATTCCCAGCTCTAACAAGCCTTCAACCTATCCTGAAGTTTTTCTGGCTGTTGTGAGAAACTGCTGGTTAGTTCTACCTGCTCAAGTGGCTCCTTGGGCCACTGCAACGCAACAGTCCAAGACCATTTCCTGTCTGCCATGGAAAAAAGCATGTCTCTCAAAAGTTAAAACTTCTGTAGGGAATGAACATTCCAATACTTGCAGCTCCAGCAACTCAGTTTCTCTTTTTTTCCCAAGAAGCCAATAAAGTAACAAATGACAAGTTCTTCCGCATACTTCACGTACAGGTACCGAACACTTGGAGAGCCTGCAACCTACACAAGGTAAGTGTGAGATTCTTACCAAAGCATCTGCTACTGCCTCTTCCACGTCAGAACCTGTGTTCAGAACTCGCATAGCACTGACTGACGATGACAATCTACTCGACTGACTAATTCCAAAGCCAGCACCTGTTACGACAACAAAAATAAATACAAAGAATTCAGTCAGAATAGAAAGCTGGGACGTAAATATCACACTCACTTATAAAAACCCAAGCAGAAGAAAAGCATTTGCTTAACATTTTTAATAAATTATGTAGTGGATAAAAAAACCATTTTCATTCTGAAGTCTTTAGTGGTACAGACAGAAGTAAGAATTCAAGTAAAAAAAACCGGTCACCTACAAGCATTCTGTTCCAATATCACATGGAAAAAAACCCCTACAAAACAATGGTTTCATTTGAAAGAAGCCTTGTTTTTTGTTGTTGTGTTTTTTTTTTTTTTTTTTAATTAATGTCTTCTTCATTTTGGGTTTTTGTTTTCATTTAGAAAGAAAGTAAATACAATAGGAAGGCTATTGAGACTTGTTGATTAGAAAACTACATGCATAAAGAATGCTCTATAAATACTAAAAAAGTGGAAAACTAAAAAAAGCTCTTCTGCAAGTAAAAAAATGTTGTTAAGGAAAAAAAGGATTAACATTGGAGGATGAGGGTGGAGACAAAATCTAGCAACATAAACACATCTATCTGGATTATTAAAACCACAAAACTCAAATTAACATAAATAATACTTTCTAAAACTGAACTATGAGAATAACCAAGTGGGTGGGAAAAAAAAATCCAGGATGACTGCACAGATGACAGCAAAGGGTACTCATCCTTCACCTGTGGCCCCATAAGCATCAGGAGCGTAGAGGGCACCAGTGGATCTGGAGTGATGTCTGGAAGCTGCAATAACAGGATTAAATAAACCCTATCTATGACCATGGAATCAAAGTGCTGCAGTAGCTGCTCAGATAAACAAGAGAATATTTATCAAAAAGATTCAGCTTAAGCACAAGAAACTGAGTATTAAATAGAAGCAAAAATCTTCAGGGAAGTTCTTTGATTACAGAGAATATGATTACAGGTTTATGTACACTGGACATTTCATGCATAATTTTTTCTTTAATTTAAAAGATTAAGAGCAGGGTAAAAGCAAGTACGTTTAAGTTCAAAGAAGAAAAGGTGCACAGACACACATGCACACACTCACACACAAACAGAATCATCAGAAACACCTAAAAAGTTATCAGTGCACTGACACTGGTCTTGCATTGTGGACTTAACTAAATTCTGTGTGCTCAAGTCAGACCCAGAGCTCACATATCAAACATTATCTGCAAAAAGTGCCTCCTGCACGAACCCGCTGTGTTGGCAGCTGACAATCTGTACACACTTGAATTCTTGCCTATGTTGCAGACAACTCAACCTCAGTTAAAACTCACCACTATGTAAATGAAAGTTAAAATTATCCAATTATAATGAAAAGTTTAACATAAGTCAACGTAATTAATAATTCACATACTTATTCTTTTATTTAAATAAATAAAATGTGAAATGGAAACACATTAGTAGTGTTTCCATTAGTAGTTAGTTACTAGAGCTCATTAAGGTTCTTTAAAGTTATGGAAACTGAAAGTCAAAGACCATAAAGGATTTCTGAATAAAACTGAGTACCCCTCTCCTTATGGCACTTGCATAAAACTGGTTTTTCAGTGATTCTGGAGAAGCTGACTCACCATTGCTTGTATTTTCTTTCTTAAAACACGGAATTTTAAAATTCAACGTGTTTTTAAACAATTCAACTTCTTTCTTCAGTTCACTTAAGTCAGAATTCTATTGCCACATAAATAACAATTTAAATTTGAATCCGAATGTCCACCCACAGTGGCATAAACCCCAGATATGATCTTATGACTTAATAAATAACTGTAAATGCAAATATTTTACACCTTTTGGATACATAAAGTAGCATAAACAGAAACCAGGAATCAAATTAATCATCCTTTTCTCTGATTAACAAAGACCATTTAAGAGTCTGATTCGAATCATGTAACGATGACGTGACATGGACCAAATGACATTTTGGGAAGCAACTTTTAACCTGAGTGCACTCCACAATGATCCTAAGTCCTGTAAAGATCCCAGAAACAACACTGTGTCTTTCCACAATAAGTTCTCTATTCCTTTCATAAGGTACAGTGATGTACTTTATTTCTAACTAAATAAGGTTATGGAGATGTTTGGCCAGGGCATTTTAGTTTGGAACTAGTGCTTTGTGGAACACTTGGTTCTTTATAAAGTGTGTCTCAACAGTGAAAAGGAGACAGTACTGAGGATGTCACACCATAGACATCGCAGCTGACAGCTCTTTAAGTACAAGCATTAATGGGATAAACCTTTCCGTTACTTTCCATCAATGAGCCCTGAAAATTAAAGGTACAACCGAAAATAAAAAATTCAAACTTTAGGCAAGGAAGTTGAAATGACTCCTGCCCCTATATACATTTGAAATATGACAAGTTTTTAAGACACTGAAAAAGAGCACTGTATATTGGATGAAACATATCTCATTCCAAAACATATTTTCAAGAATATTCTATGTAACCTTCAAATTGCAGAAATTGTCAAGTATTTACTTTTGCTGTTTCATTTTTTAAAAAGATGAATCAAATTAAGACTTTAAATCGACTCACAATAAGATGATTTCTTAGCTAAAGTACGGACATTATACTAGTCTGATATCTAATATTAACTATATTTAACAAGAATAGGCACTTCTATATAAATTACAAATCACTTGCTTCTTAGTGGCTCTTATCTCCCAGTTTATAACGTTATAGTGAGATGTGAGATTACATAAACACTTCATATCAATGTATATAGTGAAGCAATTATGTAGCATTTAGGTCATTTTATACCCTAAAGGGGGATAAAATCCATTTCATTTTATTTGTGTTCATAAGCAAAAATTTCTGTGCTGAGAATGAGAGGCAACACAAGTTACATTCCCCTTTTCATCCCCATGTCAAACTGTCTCTAGCTACACAGAGCTGAATTTGCCTTTTTTAATCTTTCACTTGTACCAACAAAACAAGGAATGGCATTTTAAATCATTCAAATAAAATGTCGTACTAAAAGGAATCTTCGTTTATTCCAAGTATAATTGCCTTTTTTTTTTTTTTTTAAAACAATGCTGGATTCCTATATATGTTACTCTGCATTCTCTGTGCTATCAGACAATTCTACCTATTTCACTAGTATAGGTACTTGTTTTGCTATCTGAATTATAAAACTGAACTACATCAACAAAAGTAAAATCTCCAGTGGCATCTATCCCCAGCAACACATCTCGTGGTTCTGCCTTAATACAGACTTCTTAAGCTAGCAAGCATTTGACCAATTACAAAATGTAAATCTGATCTTGCACGCATGCAATTCAAATCAAGCTGTAAGGCAGCAAAAGAAGCACAAAGAGTTCTGCAAAACACCCTGGTTTTTAAAAGAACGGAAGGTACGTGTGTACTTCAACACAATCTTCCAGCTGTGTTTTAGAAAAAAAAGATACAGGTTTCCTAATGGATCCTGCATAACATCTACTTTTAGTATCATTTCCCAATTAAACAGCATCTGGGCAAACCACCCTTAGTTACTGAAACAGCTTTCATTCAATTAATCTGTACTCTCCCAATAAAACCACGGCTGGCAGGAAGCCCTAACAGACCACAACATATGTCCAGTGCTAATTAGGAGTACAGTTGGGTGCCTCAATTTGAGATAGAAACCAGAGATTTGCTATTTTCAGACTATGTTTAACAGCTACTATTATAAAGTCCTTAACTGTATGCTACACTGAATAAACCCAATAAGAAGGATACATACTGCAGACTAGTTCAGACAAAGGCACCGCCAAAAAGAGATCTGTTTCAGATACAATTGCACAGACAGAGTTTGGTATTACCAAACAATCAAAAAAAAAACCCAATCCACAAACCCAATAAATAAAAGTACTTTAAGCAAAATTTACTATCAACTTGTAGTAACCTTGACAAGAATACACGGAGAACCCTCCCTAATCCTTAACCAACAACATGCTAAAGTTATTATAAACGAATATTTTTACACCTCATTGACATCTCAGAAACAGATTATCATCGATCTGTTTTTTGTCTTGCAAAATCTCGCAATTTGTGTCAGACCAATAAGCTGCTGACCATATAGCTAAGGGGACACAATTAATTGTATTTTCTTCTTACACACTAAAACGATTCATTGACTAGGTAGAAAATTTCGAGTAACAGCTGATGCCGCACTCCAGTACCCAAGCAATGAGCGTTGCAATGAAAAGAGAACTACGAAATTTCAAAAAAATATCCAAAACCAGGAGCGCCTTTTCAAAATGGCACCCGGATACTGCACGTCATACACCTTTCTAGACTCGGTACTTCAGGCTAACCCTAGAAAAGCGCGTACTTCCCTGTGTGCAACCCATTCACACATTGGTCAATTCTCCATCGGGGTAAGTGGGGAGAGAGCCAAAGGAAGGGAGAACACGGTGGCCAGCTAGAAGCTAAATGAAGGAGGCATGGATTCGTTAGGCGTACGTAAGGAAGGGCAAGGACAGCCATGCACGACAAGGGGCTCCGAGTACTTACCAAGGGGCGGGAAAGAGCGGACAGGGCTCGTGTCCCTGCTGCTTTCACGGCTGGCCTCCCGACTGCAGCCCTGACTCACACTAGGCCGAGGAATGCGGCTGCCTCGCGCTAGTATGATTCAGGGTGCAGACAAACAGCAGCACAGGAGGGAGAAGACATAAGAAAAGTTGCAGTTTTAATGCAATTCTGTTTCGCAGTAAGATCAAAGACGCATTTCTAAGAAAAGACATTGATTGATGATTATGTCGCATTATAAGTCATAACCTTCTCTACAGACTTTCTTGATTGTGCTGGATTACTCTAAGTGTAGCCAGTTGAATGAAATTATTTCTTTGCACAGCTTAAAATGGAAATTTACTAACTCTTTACAGAATGGTTGAAAGACCTTTTGGAAAGGATGGAGAAAAAACAAGGAACATTGAGTAATGATTCAGAATTTGTGCTCAAGATCAAGTTAATCAACAGTAGCGCCAATGGAAAACCCCACAGCTTTCTAAAGAAGGAAAATAAAAAAAAATGCCACTAAGACAAAAATCAAAAATACAAACAAGGAACAGCATCAATACCATTAAAACCAACAGATATTTTTCAATAACAGTGTTTGCAATAAAGTGTAATCAAATTATACTGTGAGGTTGAAGACATGTAACTTGCATTTTAGCATCACATTTTAGCATACACATGCGCACACATACACAGACGACACGAAGTAATGGAGAACATATTTTCAAAACAGTATCACACTTTCATTCAATGGATATGGGTATTTTGGGTGTGAAGTGAAAAAAGAGAAGGAAGAAAGGGAGGTGAGGAAAAGAACGACTACTACATTCTGACAAGAAAAACTTCAAATTTCAGCTTCAATGCAAAACTGTCTTGTATATCAAAGACTAGAGAAAACAGCCACATTCTAGATTATCAGGATGTATTCTATTTTATTCATCCACCTATAACTAAATACCAGCTGTAGATATCCAGCACTTAGAGTAAGAAGGGCTATAAGGAAACCAAGAGTTATTGGTGATTCTTACCTACTGACAACCTAGAAGGACTAGCTTCTCTACTGCATCCCTGACTTCGTGGGATTTTGCTCCGCTTTTGTGCAGCCGCAGGATTCACCAACACTCTCTGAACTCCTGTGTTCATAGTGGAAAGTGTGGTTGTTGTCAAAACTCTTCCAGGAGACCCAGATCTACTGCCAGCTGAAGGTAGAATGAATAAATATTAGTACCAGCACAGTCAATAAACAATCACGGTTAAAAAGAAAATAATACTTGAAGTTAGTAGGAAGGTGGTGGTAGACTGAAATGATCAGGAAAAACTTACAAGGTAAAAACATGAAATACAATGCCTTGGTCCGAGTTCTTACAGTATTACATACAAGGTAGTTAAAATTATCAATGCAAAGAAGCACTTGACATGGTATTTAGCACTATATCAGCTCAAGAAACCACAATTATTAATTCCCTACTTTGTCAAGAGTTCCATTGTCCCTAACATGAACACTGCTGTGTTTGGTTTTTCTTAAGCTATGTGGTCTCACTAATCACATTTTCTATTAATAAAGAAAAACAAACAAACGAACCTGTTAGAAAGCTAAAGGGGGCAACTTTAAACTAGGATTTCATAATTATCCCAGCTCTTCCAATGCAATCAATGTTATAATTAAGTAATGTGGTTTTCCTAACATTTAAACTCTTCTCCCTTGCTTTTAAAAGCATTAGGGGTCTTCAAGCACTATTCTGACATTAAATAAAATGTGACTGAAGACAATTACAATACCCACGTACATTTCTGTGGAGGTTACCCCACAAATTACAGTAAATCTTCAATTCGTTTTAAACAAGCTAAAAAACTGATTAAGACATTTTTAAGTGTCTTCTATTTCTGTTAATTAAAACTGTATATTACAAAGTACTACAGATGTTCAGGGTACTGTATCACTACCAGAAACTGTGGCCACTTATCTTTAATTTTGATATTTCAGTTACAGAACTTTTAAGTTCTAAGTCCTAACAGAGAATTCATTCTTCCCGAGCTGTAACTGATTTATATCACCAGCTGATATTAACATATTGTTTCCAGCTGTAGAATTCAAGAAATATGACCAAATAAAAAGCTGGACAGAACTTCAACCAAAGATTAATTACATACATATTCGAACCCTTCATTAATCTTTTAAAATACAATCAGGTAACTGTATGACCACAGTGATGCTATCAGATTTACACACAACATGCAACTTTTCAAGTGAATTTCATGGGTTACTTCTTATGAGGCACATTGAAAAAAAGATACAAGTTGACTAAAGCTTGACTATATGGGAAAAGAAACAAAATCCCAAACAAAATAAAATATATGCTGGGTGGAAGAGAGAAATCTAAAACAATGTACCATGCATATACTTTGAGATTCATTGTTTGAATTCAAACTTGAAATGATTATTTACCAAAATCCCTTTTCCAAACTATGGACCTATTCAGCAGAAATGATAAATAAAATATTACACAGCCTGGAAAAAAAAACAAGCACAACTTCTATAGCAACAAAAGAATAAGCAAACCTATAAAACTGCTGTGGTCTGCAAAAATTAAGGGTTTGGCAGTTTCTTCTTCTCAGGGTATTTCAACTTAGACCTGATATTACTATGCTTTCTTCCTGTTTTGTATCTCTTTAAAACAATAAAAATACTGTAAAAGGTTTCACTGTGCTGGAGACCTGTAGATTTTCTTCAATAGGTTGGAAACCTGAAAAAACTTACTCTTCTCAGAATATTCAGAAGAAATGCAACCTCTCGTTCTAATACTTTATTTACTCTTTCTCTAGTCTGACTTGCAACTTACACCACTGGGGTGTGAATTAACCGAATGTAGCTAAATATCCTGAAAATACTATGCTAATAACAGCATTGACATACTCTTGTCAGTACTACCATCACCAGCAGATCTAAGTGAGCTGAATGATGAAAGAAAGATCACTAAGGCACTATTCCAAACTGATAAACCCTTCCCGTCTCTCCTGCCTTCTACGTAAGGATTACACCCAATTAAGTTACGTGCAGCATATGGAAAAAAGCCAGCCAGAATTTCTGCTGAATAGGGTCCTTAAATGAGGTATGTCAAACAGGTGATCAAACAATGATGGGTACACGAATTCTGTAGACTCTTACCACCAATGGGGTTAGCAGACTGTGATCCTGAACAAGTGTAAAGGCAGGATTAGGGTAGGGATTTATAATCCATGAAGAGGGAGGGAGCAGAGCAGATTAAAAAATGAATGGCAAATGGAAATAAGAAAGCTTTAGTCATTTCACACAGGAAAAAAAGCCACAAGGGGGTTATGCTAAAGCAGTGCTATTAAGTAGCTTCCACAATTGAAGAATTAAACTCAGATGCTATGTACAAAGCAGATGAAGCAAAGCTGCACAAGCAAATTACAATTCTTCAGCTTTCTAATCAACAACTCAACACTGAAGAATTAAATTTCAATTAAGCATGAAACTGTAGCCTGCATATTACTTGAAAAGAATATTACATTGCCAAAAAGGCTCAAGAAGTTCAACAGCTGAACAAAAATTACACACAAGATCAAAACTTTTTTTTTTTTTGAGACACAACAGTAAAGGAACTGAGCTGCAGGTGTGGTGGATGACCAAAACAAAAAAACCAAATTCACAATGGCACAACTGAAAAGACTTGCATAGAATTTTACGTTTTCCTCTTTAAAAGTAATCTTGAGTATAAAAGTAAGAATTTGTTTCCATTCAGAAATTCTCTGAATGATGACTAATGCAATTTTAGCAGACCCTGTTGAATTACCCAACAACCAAACTGGAAAGAACAGGAAAAAAATGTAACCATTTTTTTCCATAGGTAAGAATAAAATAATGAGGCACTTACTTTATGTTAATTTAAAAATAGAAGAGGAAGAGTAAAGGGCTTTTGAAACCCTAAAAAAATATCTTTTGTATGAGCATTCAAATTTGCAAGTCTTTCATAAAATGATTTTTGAACGAAAGATAGCTGTAACCCAAAAATTAACAAAAGCATCTGTGCTACAGTGGTTTTTAAAAAATAAAAGCTTAAATCTAATATGAAGCTATTCTCTCATTATATAAGATGGGGAACTAAAACAATCCCCAGTATGGAAACATCGAGCATCACGCTTCACACAATGCTGTGAAAATTTTCAGTCACATAAAGAAGCATCACCCAAATAGCTGGCATACAGTGCCTGAGAATTCTCCTTCGCCTGTCCATTTGTATTTGCCCTGTTTATCTTCCTTAAAACATCTCAGAATTCTTGTTCTCCCCCACTGACAGGTTATAATGAGCTATTTGAAGCAATCGGTTCTGAACAGAAGTAGTAATAAAAGGCTGTAAAGATGCATTCACGCATTTAATTTTCACACATCATCACATGTAGTCAGATCTAGTTATCTCAATATCAATTTATCTCTTTAGACATTAATACTGTGTAAAAATTAAAGAAACCTTGTCATTATTAGCACAAAAACTGAAAAGGCTTAATTTTCCTTCTCTAGATATACAGTTATTTAATGTTATATGACAATGATCATCACTAAAGTCTTATACTGCTACCTAAATTTACCCCCTCCCACAGACATTGATCAAACGCCTTCACTTTTTAAGAATTTACCAAATCTATTTGAAGTATGAAGGTATTTTCAAAAAGCTTAATTCCAAACTTTCCTAATATTAATGAAAAAATTGTTACAGACACTGCTTATCGCTTTTCATAGAGGGGGAAAAGGGATCTGATGGAACTTTAGCTTCCCTCCCTCTTAAATTATTCACATATTTTTTGCTTATGATACAGTGTAGCTGTCAGTAAAACAAGTTTTGCACAACTTTTGTCCCAGCCAATAACCAGACTCATTTTCAGGCTCTCATTTCAGAAACACTTCTGGGATTAGAGCACTGTCAAAGCTCTTAAGGGAACTTCTTCTACTGAATTTTAGTATGCTACATTTTATTTGTTCACATTGTTTGAAAGCTTTATTTCAGAAAACTTGCAAACACTGGATCAGGTTTGATCCAACTGTACTTGCCGGGAAATGAAATTATGCAAAACTGAATGGCAAGTGCTCTAACAGGAAAAAAAAACAACTTCTACCTGCCTTTTTAACTTCTAAAATCATTCTGTTTACGATAGATGTAATCATTGATATGAAGATAAATGCTTCTGCCATTAAACACATTATTAAGGGGTTTTATTAAAGAAGGTGGATATGGTTAGCGATAGCAAAATAATTGTATTCAAAATTTCAAACCTGGTAAAATTTATTGGGTTTAGAACATTAGACCTGACAAACTATACAAGTGGGAAGTTTATTTTAATTTTATAGTGAATTTGTCTTCCTTTCATTAATTTAGTTGCACTTCACCTAATTAGACAAAGATAAGAATCTGAAGATGCTACAGAGCTTAGTCAGAAAATGTCTGTTGGAGACATCAGATGTGTGGACAAATTGCTGCAGGTCAGCCAGTGCCAAAGAATGTGAGGTAATCAGGTCTTTTTAATTAACGACTGAGTGCTTGGCTAGATCGAAAATGTCGCATCTGCTTTGGTTACTAAACACACACAGAAAATTACTGTGGATTAGCTGACACGCATTAAATTGCTTGTTTTAACCCTCTGACTCAACTCAAGCTAAGTAACTGATTGTAAAGCGAGGGTTTAGTATTTTGCCTACAAAGGAGAGTTAGGTAAAGGCAAGAGCTGTAATACAAAAAAAAGGGGTTTATATCCAAGAGCTACAGCAGTGCCTAGCTTAAAGTGAAAATAGGTATTTCTGGCTGGAATAAGACTTTTTTAAAAATGAAAAATTAGGTCTTGCAGGTAAAGCTGAGGACGCCATTCAGCCTACCCATTCTTGTCTATTACTCGTCCGTGTTTACTGGCCTTTCATGTTGGGGAGGTCAGAAAAGGGGGGAAAAGAATGTTGAGAAGTTATAATTGAAGACAGAATTTAAGGACAGATTTCACTTCCTGCTACATGATCTAATTTAATTGGCAAACTAAGACCTAACCTAGTATTTTGTCCAGAGAAAAAACAACATGAATCAGAAAAGCATGCAAATACCACTGACCCAAAACACTGAAAAAAATACCTTCATTTTGGTCTGGCGATGATGAACCTAAGGCACAGAACAACAACTCAGTATGTAGCCTTTTTTTAAAATTAACTTTGACTGTAGCCATTGGTCAATGAATATATGCTTAAGCATTTGGCCTCTTTATCAGGTATAACTGATAAACAGAAAATACATACGCTGAGACTGTGACACCACTTTGGTTCTACTCCGTCCTCTGGAATCTGTTTTAGAATTTCCAATACCAACAGAAGGGGTTGAGAGCTTTGATCGTATACGACCTAGAAAAGAAAAATGGCATTAAATCAGTTTTTCACAGTCAGGTAGGAAGCAGAGCATCAGTAGTATTGAAAATATTTAAAATTTTTTTAAAAGTTTCTGCAGATAAAAGAAGCGCAATGTAACTCAATTGGTGAAAATTCGTTTGGGATAATTAGTAGAAATTTGAACACCTTGAGGAATTTAAGAGCTGAGGAAGCAAAATACTCCTCCTCTGATGCTGCACTTTTCAGCAAACTATTTGCACATCACCCCTTCAACACCCTGGACTGGCTAGCTGGTTCTTCCTTCCTACGTATGTAAGTCGATTACATTAAAAAAAAAGGGGAAGCTTACTCAGTACAACAGGCAATGCAAACACTAATGCTGCTGTATCAGGTACAGTCTTCTCAAGATCAACTTGTGCTTGTAATTCTACTTTTGCTGTCATAAAACTACAGAATAGGATTCTGAGCTTTCTTCCTAACTTCACTCCTCATTTTAGAAATCTAAATACTAGCTTTTTTATTACTGCAGAGTCTACTGTTTTCCTGGCCACAGTCATACGGACTTCTACAGGATCTCCCAAACCTTTCAGAGCATTTTGCAAAAACTAAATACACTTAAGTACTTCTCACCACAACATGATATTAAGAAATACTACTCTCCCCAACAGACAGAACGGCCAAGCAAGAGACAAATCAAACTAAGTAACTACAAATAAAACAAGAGATTCACTTTTCTCTAGAATGCCGAATGGCAAATGACCAATTCTCTTGGGTTTGGTTAAACCTTTCTGCATTGTTAGCCATGTTCCTCATAAAATCCAGCATATACGAAGAAATTACAAAAGAAAGGAAGACCCCAGGTGGATGAATTACAGCTAGCTGAAAGACTATTCATAAAAGAAAATAGTGGAGTTGTGTGCTGCATTTCCTAAGTCAACCTCTCAAACAACAGAAAAATGAAATCAAAACCAAACTCATGCTAACCATAATTCTTCTACGCTGCAAGAACAAACCCCAAAAAGTCTGTACAGGGTAGATCTTGCTCAACAAGCTCAACCCTTTCAAACACAGCATAATTAAGATATTTTCTAGACAGGCTGAGTCAATATTTGACCTAAAAGAATCAGGTACACAGATTGTTATTTAGTTCTAGCCTCTTTAGGCCTTCCACAGCAGAATCGGGAGACCAACCAAGTTAATATTATTCATCCAAGTAGAAGGAATAGCCATAGATGAGAGTCTATAAGAAGAGAATCAGGATAAAGAAGGTTATTCACTAAACTATTAGAAAACAACAGACTTAGCAAGAATGGTTAGATTAACTAGTCCAAACTCTACTAGTTATCCCCGTGCAATGGCAATGTTTTCCCACTGAGTGCTGTGAGACTGCAAGGCATGTAACTGCATTCAGATTTTGGCCCAAAACCCAGGAATACAGAGTGCCACTATTTCAATACCATGTTAAAATATCACCTGGAACCTGTTTCACTTTTATCAATGTAAAATAAACCAGTTTGTGTCTGTGAGATAAATGAACTGTTAACTCATTTGGGGTCTCTACATCCATTCTCTAATGACAGGTTTAAATGTTAATAACAGATTGACAATTAGCTTCCAAGTCTCACAGAGATGAGTAATAGTAGCACCTGCTTCCCAGAGCATGATTTTGATGAAATATTCTGTGACAAGATTTGCTTTAAAGACTCAACACAAAATTATAAAGCTCTTATATATTTATAGTAGAAACGCTAAGCAATGATACTTAAGACTGCAGATGATTATTTGAGAATTAAAATAAAAGCAAAAGAATTTTAAAAATAGTAAATGACAACCAAGTATTAGATGCAAAAGCTGTTAGCCCATAAGCCCATGTCTGTTATGAACCTCCACAAAGCCCCAGAAACACCATGTTCTACTTTTAAAGCTTAATTTGTATCAATGAAAATATGAAGCTGAAAACATTAGCTAGTCTAACAAAGTAGTTTCTTACCATCTTCAGAAGCTGTTCCTAAACAGAAAAAATAATAAAATACATGATATTCCAAACAGTACTGTGTCTTTCAAATTCCTTTTTGAGATTAATCTTGGGAATCTTGACAAATTTTATCAAGTCAAGAGCGCTAAAGTTTTTATGTTGCAACTCCATAACTGAACTGAAGTAAAATTATCAAGAAAATATCCATAGGATACTGATAGCAATTTACAAGAACACAATGCACAGCACTGCCTTCCAAACTTGTTACAAAACCACAAAAAATTCAATAGAAAAAAATTACACCTATGAGATAAGTCAACAAAATTACATACACAGATCAAAACAGACATTAAAAATACTGTAATGCAAGCTCTTCTGAAAATATGAAACACACTATTATACATAACCTCAGAGAAAGACACAGTGTTTCCCACACTGGACAGCGCTAATTTGATAGGAACTGCCAGCAAGGAGGATTTCTCTGAATTAAGCCTGTGATTACTCTGAAGATACACATGCACAAGATCAAGTCTTGCTCAGAGACGTGGAAGGAATATGAGCTTGCTGAAATCAGATCACACTTGAACAAGTATGCCGAGCTTAATAAGGCTTGATTTTTGACAATGCGAGAGCCAGACAAGCCTTTTTCCCATCAGTACCTAGGAACTGATGGGAAGCTGCCTAATTGGCAGTCCTTCCTCTAAGCTCCTTTGAAACAAATCTTATTATGGAATAAAATATACAGCAGTAATGATAAAAATGTTAAATGCCCCTAAAAAAAATGAAAGGCTACCTCCATTTTTATTTTCACTCTCTACCATTTCTGCCTTACAAGAGGACTACAAAAATGAAAACATCTGTTAGTCTTTGGCTAGCCTGAACTTAGCCAGATTTGCTGGCAAAGTTTTCTCACGTTACAGTATCTTCAAGGAACTATTTTTAAAAACTCCCTCTAAAAAATTAGTTCAGTGCAAATTTCAATGCTTCTTCACAAAAATCAGTTACAGTAATAGGTATGTAGGAGCGCCTCAAAGTTTTCCAATCAAATTTGCCAGTTTGCAAAAAACCAAAACCAAACAAAAAACCCAACCCCCAAACCCTGAGCTACCCCTCCAAATCCAACATTCTTGCAGAGCTGGATCTTGGAAGGCAGATTTTCTATGCAACACCTAAGTCAGCTAACAGGTAGCCGCTCCTAAAAGGGGTGCTTCTGTTTCTCTTTCCTCTCAGCCTTGTGCTACCACCTGGTCTGGATGGTTAAAGGCTCACTAGCAGCTCCAAAAGCTAAACAGCAGAATATTAGTCACTTTTATGAAATCAGTTTTATGGAGTTTGTTCACCTACAGGAATTGATAACGGATTATCACAAGGTGCTGACAAAAGAAGAGATAAAAAACATGTGGACAAGGTTAGTGGTAAAAGGAAAAATGATTAGTTCCTCCTGGTGGTGGTGAGATCAGAACAGCTATATCATACAACTACAGCTGGAGGCTATCTCTAGATATGATGTGCAAGATGGAATGAACACAGCTTAGTTCATTCCATCTTGCACATACATCATATCTAGAGATAGCCTCTAGAACAAAACCCAACCTGTTACTCTGATCAACTGTGTAGCGCTTCCCTTGCTGTTTTTAAACAGAAATGTGCAACATATCATTAGTTGTGACTTCTGGTTGGAACAAAAGAAAAAGCCTACATGGCCCTAAGAACCTTTATTTCTGGTGACAATGTCCAAGGCTCAAGATTTAGCACAAACAGCTATAAATAAAGCCTACTACTCATAGCCTAAGGAAATGTCACATGGAAATAAGCGATACAGACTCTACTATCCTGTACAAACCCTCCTCATTTTATTAAACTAGTCTTGACATCTTCAGTGCTCAAAACCAGCTCAAATTCTTTCAAGAAGCATCTGTGTTTTGAAATGATTCAGCATTAGAGATCTACCTTCTTACTCTTAATTTCTATGAGATACATGTGCTTCCAATAAACTACTTGTTATTCCAAACATGCACAGTTAACAAATACATGACACAAAATATTAAGTAAGCAGCAAACTTGTTAAGTGCTTGTTAAGTGCTCCCAAGCAATAAATTAGAACTAGAATCACCAGGCAGCAGGCTGGGACTCTGTCACTTCATTATATGGGAAGCATTATTTGCACACACCTGAAACAGACAATTTCTATGAGAAGCCTGATGCTCAACTGCTTTGCAGTCCCTCCATGTGTTTGTAACAGAGTGAATTCAGAAAAAGCAAGTGCTAAAACTTAAGTGGAACGCTTGCTAAGCTATTTTAACAGTAGGTCTTCTTCACAAATGATTCTTCAACAGAATTACATTGTACTACAGAATTTACAGGCACTTAAAATTATGCAGCAAGGCTAGATTTTGATAGAGAAGTTTTGCTTGGTTTTTGCTTTTTTTTTATACTTAATTATGTGGTCTAGCATCTTCTGCTCTCCCACTGCTGTTCTGCCAATTCAAAAAAATTGTCTTTACGTGTAAAACTATGGAATACACTGGAACTGGACTAATTTAAAAAGCATGTATTTAAGTAGTTAAAAAGCAGCATGTTAACGATTACAAAATTGCTCTGTAATTAGTAGAGCTTCTTTTAAAAAAGAGGGGTAACTCCAGATTTCTGATAATGTTTCTGTTGCTGATACAGACCAAACATTCCCAAAATTGACAAATACAGCAATAACACATATAATAAGACATCAAGATTACACAGGAGTTAATGAAAACAGCAAAATAATTTGTTAATGAACAGACAAATATATTAAACATCAATACTTTACATAAAAGACACTTTATTAGATATTCAGTAGAATTAGAGGACAGACTAAATAATTTCTTACCATCCATCTTGTCAGAAGTATCCTCTTTGTTGAAAAAGCAGGCAAAGAAACATGGAAAACTTAGTGTGTTAGAATAAAGGTGTTCACAGCAGAGTCATAAAACATTAATTGAGGAAAATGCATTAATATTAAATACAGCAGACATGTTTATCTAATTAATGCATGTATAAGCTACCTTAAGCAAAGTTGGTTTTGCTCAGTCCAAGGTACAAAATTACAAAACAGGGTACAAGTACCCTGCACAAGGATATTGATTTTCTTTGTATTTCCCAGATTTGAGAAAACCCTTACAGTATAACATTTATAAATGGCTTCATTCTTGGTGTAAACAGTTACTGAAGCATTGGTACATATTTGTATCATTAGTGAACAACGCAATTATATTTCTTATGAAATTTGCTACTGAGCATGAAGCCCCATCTGGGGTAAGGGACAGGAGGGAAAAAATAACACAATTAAGACAGAGGACAAATGAGAGAAAGTTTCACTCTGGTTTAAAAGCATTAAATATTTACCAGTTCAGCTGGAAGGTAGTGCATAAATATTCTGACAGCAACAATCAAAATTAAAATATTTAGCACGAGACATATATAATTACAGCTCAGGCCTCCTCGACAAAGACATTAATACTTAAGGATGTCAAAGATAGTCAACATTTAAAATAACTAGAGTTTCCTCCTGCTTCTAGAATAGTCCTTTAAAAATCATAAATAAGCAAGAGTTCTTCTATTAATAATGAAAAGGGAAGAGATGGGTGAACACAATTATGGATTACTATGCTTATAAGCTTCTGGCCTTCTGAGGCTTTAAATTTGATAGCTGCGTAAGCAAAAGGTGGATGTTTCTCTGCAAGCCAGGCTGAAAATAAATTCAAGCTCTAGGAGACAATGTCATTTATTTTGGTACTGCCTGCAACACCTAAAGGAAGTGGAAAGCATTACAGAAATACAGTAGCATTGCCTCGGCCTTTTCGTACCACGGTCAGCAGCACTAGCTGGACAGTTCTGTCATTTAACTTTTCATATTTGGGCTACTATAAATAAAACCCTTCAAAGGAACAGAGGGAAGAATTTCACAAATTAGCCCATTTTCTGAAACATGGCACTTGCTTGGATTCGCACTCCATTCATTTTAAGGCTACCTTCTGAAAACTAAGAGTAAACAGTATTTTGAAGCTAATCCACAACAAACAACATGGTCTACACTGTCTATATGATACATGTCATCCAAATTACCTCACCTCAGTTAAAAAACCATTAGGAGATCGAGCCAAGATCAATCAAGCAGCACTGCTTTTGTGTGATTGTAAACAAACCTTGGTCTCCTTGACTACCACTGCCCTTTCACTGTCCGCACCAGGATTTGACTTTTACTGTACATTGCCAGTGTTACATTATTTTGCCATTTCAAATGACCATCATACTGTTCTCCACACGTGACTGCATCTGCTAGCAAGGTAAAGCCTTCCAGCAACTCAAATCCTTCAAACAAATAGGACCTGGACTTATTGCTTATTATTCCTCTCCCCCATCCACACTCACCCAATCAAGAAATTACAAAGAGAATAAGCTCTTTCTGTTATTTTCCTGCATAAACCCACCACTGTTTACTTCACTGGAAACCTCTGTGCCCTTCTCAACCCTTGCTCACAAAATTCTTGGCATAAATCAGATATTGCTTTAAATGTTCTAAAAGCAAACCAATACTCCAATCAAGAGCTAATTTTCTGTGAAAGTCTTAAGACAACATAGTCCCTTCATTTGAGCAGCATAAAGAAGACATTAACAGAGCAGGATCTCGCTCTTTGTTTTCCATTTGACTTTCCTTTCTGTCACCATGCTCTGTGGCACTTGTACTTCTCTCAATGCCAGCTCTATCTGAAGTTCAAAATATATTCTGTTGCACATCAAAACACACCAAGATCACACTCTGATCTTGGAAAATAATCATCCCATATATTTCAGGCTTTTAGGCTTTAAGTTAGGAGGAACTGACAGTTCTAGAATTACAGAATGGTTTGGATTGGAAGGGACCTTAAAGTTCACCTAATTGCAACCCCACTACTGTGGACAGGGACACCTGCCATAGGAGCGGTTTGCTCCAAGCCTGATCCAGCCTAGTCTTGAACACTGTCAGGGATAAGGGCATCCACAACTTCCCTGGGGAACCACCAGTATATCCCCTCCACCAAGCAGCCTCATGTCAGTGTCCACCCGCGACCCAGCAGGCTCTGCTGCCTCCTCTGTGGGCACCAGAGGGAGCCCGCATCCGAAACTGCTATTCCAAGTACCAAGTATTCCTTTTAGTCGGGATTGCTCACTCTCTCTAACTTAACACTAAAATCAGTGCCGTTCACAGCATTTCAAGCGGGCCCTGATGATAAAAAGAATCAACTCATTTGAGATAGCTTTTAACTTAAGTTTTGATTTAAAAAGCACAACCAAAACCTTTGCAAACCACAGCCTACATGTATGCCAACATCTACCCAAACACAAAGCAAATCAGAAGAACTATATAGTTTCTTTGTCTCTTGTGATCATCTATGGCCATACTGACAATAGAACATGCCTCTCCTTGGTGATCTAGCTGGCACAGAAGCTGAGAAGAAAAAAACAGTTTTGTGAACACTGAACCTCTCTTCCCCCATTGCTATCCCTACAGCATGGATAAGCTAAAAATTTCAAACAAAAACATGTTCGTAGTCCTTTACCATTCCCACTCAGCAGATGTTCAAGCACCTACACCACCATCACCATGATCAAATACTTTCCTGCACTCTTATCACTTGTAGCACTTTCTATGTCCAAGAGCAAGTGACAATGGAGACTGTCAGCTACATAAAACATACACATATTTCCATCAATGCCCTCAGGAAGAAATTAATGAACTCAATGTTGTAAGTTATTGTGTAAAACACTTCTGTATCTCATGAAGAAACCACCTCTTACTGCCAAGGTATCTCTTCAGCACTGTTGTAAAATACCTGAAGAGCTGAGAAAAATGGAAAATCAAGAGCCCTCACACTCATTTCTCTACCACTTTTACAAACAAAAAAAGGTCATGATCATGACATGATGTTAAGTAAAGGTACCACTCCTTCCAACACTTAATTCCAGATTAAGACATTTAAAGAGCATAGTATGAACACAGTCTTTGCATTGGCATTCTTCCAGCACAAGAAAAATAAAGCATCTAGGAAAGCTCGTGACTTACTTCAGAACACCTGCTCTTTTGCCATACTCCAGTGCTACTAAAAACGATGACCGCTTTTCAAACACAGGAGTGTTGTACAGTAACTTTCTGATCAAGAAAACCACAAGAACATCTCAGAGCAGTGCAAAGGTGCTTCCCTTACCTAGGGAGGCGTAGGAGCCCGGGGGCAGCCCGGCTGCTGACAGGCGCCCAGCTCCAGCCGTCTGTCCGGCAGCATGGCGCGCCTTCGCACCCGCGGCAGCGTTCACGTCGATGTCGCTGCGAGACCTCTGCAGGGTGCCCGGGCTTGGAGCGCCCTTGCTGCTGCCTGAAACTACCACAAAAGGAAAAAAAAAACCAAATTAGTTGATATTGAATAAAATGAATTAAGTTTAAAAGGTTAACATCTTCTACTACCGCAGCGTGCTTGCAGAAAGCACAGTAAACTATGTAAAAAAGCTTAAGTCAAGTTATTATTAAACCAAGTACCAAGCAAACTAGACTTGGTCTTGCAATGAACTGCTTATAAAGGACAGTTTGTTTTACAGTAGTATTTACCTTCATTCAGCATGAAATTTTAGCATTGTTTAATGCAAAATGTGTGTTCTCACCCTAGAACAAATGACATAATTCTGAACCTTTGTATGATTTGTTACCTTATTCAATGCTTCACAAATGTAAGAAAATTCACATCATTCCTTGAGAAACTGAAGGAAGAAAATATTCCCACACTTCAGCTAAGGTAAAACCACAGACAGGTGAGCTGAATGCATACTCTGAAATGCTTTAGGGTCTAATCTTCAGTATCTTCATATTCACTTCCTATTATTTACTGTATTTTAACTGTTCACTTCAGTTAATTTTAACCATTGTTTTAGGTCTTCTAAACTCGACTCCCCTTATCAGTTTCAGTATCCAGAAAACAAGCACCCTCTATTACAGTCCATTTGTAAAAAGCAGCTCAACGATGTATTCTCCAAGAGTTACTACAACGTTATGGGAAAAGACATTGAACTTATTAAATTCTGAAAACTAAACACATAATTAAACTCTCTGAATTACAAACATGTGGTTTGGTTTGGGTGTTGTTTATTTATTTAGAAAGAAAGATGAACAGCTACATGGGAACAGATGAAAAAGACAGTGAGTCTTTAATTTCCAATTGCCATAAGCCTAATCATGAACACACCAAAGAATAATGTTTTGCTTCTTTAAAAGTGACTGTTCCATGACAAAACTCCAGGACAGATGATCAATTAATACCGAATTATGTCTTATACTTGAAACAACTGAAACTACATGAAATGTGAAGTGAGTGTGAGGCAATCTTAGCTCCAGGTACAGTTTGTGGTGACACATACCATCATTTATCTTGGAAATGGGGTAAGTGCTGAGACAGTGAAATTTTAAGCTGCATTCAGATTTTTTAATTCAAAGAACATGAAGAACAGTAACTGTGCACTGCACTACATTACTACCACCTTACCTCTGCCTGCAAGACTTGCTGGGCTGGCTGCAGACCATTTAGAAGATAGAGGCCGACTGAAAAAAGTCAGTAAATCCAGTAAGTCTCATGTATCAGATGCAAAGTCAACAATAAAAGAGAGGAAAAAAAATAATCTTCTGTTCTTTTCTTCCCTTCACCTTCTCAGCATATTATAGATAAATACTTTAAATAGAGAATGATAAGAAAACCAGAATTATCTTATCCTTTATATTTTATAAAATTACATCTTTATCACAAAGCACTAATCCTTCAGTTACCGACAGGCACACTTTAAGTTCAGGCATTCCAGGCTTGGTCACTGAAACATTTAAGGCAGTGAGTTCGAGGTTTTAACCACAGGGCTGCTCTTATAAATCAGCCATCAAACAAGAAGAGTGGGGGCTACCCAAAAAGTTTTATTTATGGAAGACATTATGTGAAGTGGTGTCTTCAGTAACAAGAAAAGCAGGTATCCAACTCATAAGCCTCCTCCTGTCCCAGATGCTTCAAGAATTAAGTTACAAATTAAAAAAGGAAATGTTGATGCTTCCAAGCAGCTAGACTCCATTTCCTCTGTTGGAATGTAGAGGCTCTCATAATTTATAAAAGGAGAAAAATCCCATGTCTTTTCCTCTAGGTTTTGTCTTCGTTTCCTTTTCACTGCAAACACAAGTAGTTACTGAAGCACAATCTTTCAGTCTACTGAAGTTTAATTGTGAGCCCATCCTTTGGCCTGGTTTGGAAGGGTAAAATGCAGCCAGAGAGACCAGGGAAAAGAAAGAGACTGGAGAAAGAAAACATAATAGCGTATTCATTGGTTGAATATCTGACGGGGAATATTTGTATTTGACAAAATAGTTGAGTATTTAAGCAATAGTCAAACTACAAGCTGAGTCAGTGTCTCAGCTTTAGTAAAAATAATTCCTCTAATTTTAAACCTAAAAGCAGAGAGAAAAGAGATGCCTCATACTGTATATTTACCCCAGTTATTAGCTCAGGTGCTAAACAGTAATATAGAGGTCAGCACCATTACCTAAATCCTCACAGAAGAACATGTGTTTGCAGCTTATGCTGAATAAACCTGCTTTTCTGACGTGACTAACTAGTGTTTGGAAGGTGCTTTGCCTCAAGTAAGGTGAGGAGGCTGAGGTAGAGCTCCTGGGTGCATCCTGACCTTACAACTTGCTTCAAAGAGAAGTCCCAGGCAACTGCCGCAATCTATTGCAATTGACAATTTATGGAAGCAGTTTCATACAGGTAGGCAGAAGCCACCACATTTCTCTCTCATTCCACCATCTCCTTTAGAACAATTCTAGATTAATGAACTGTATGAGATGTAAGTTCAGAAGGTCAAAAATCACAGAGGATCAGACTTTTAGGAAAATCATACCCATATTTCCTAATTTAGCCTATACAGAGGGAGCGCAGCATCTAGACTAAAAGCTGGAAGTAAAATTTTGGGTAACAGAGCAAAAATAACATCCATCTGAATGCAAAGTTAGTAATAAACCAATTAAAATTTCATTCATTTCCAGTATCATCATCTCTTCTATTTATTTCTTATTTTACTCCTCATTTTCTCTACAGTAGCACTTACACATCTTGCAATATGGGAAGCAACATTTGAAGATTTAAGAGTATTTTAAGGTTCTAATTTCCCTGTAATTTAGTTTTTAACAGTTTATTACCAGGAACTCATTAACAGCGCTTTTATTTTCAGATGGGGGATACAGATTAATTTAAACAAGAATATTTAACCTTTGAATAAACATTTGTTTGTGAAAAATGAAGTGCTAGCAACTGCTTGAATTGCAGACAATTATTTTTTTAAATCTTTTTTATAATTACAAGTATCATAGGAAAGATACAGTAAACCTCTGGTATTTAAGGCATTAGCCAAAAAAAAAAAAAAAAAAAAAAAAAAAAAAAAGCAACTTCCAATATGCTAGAAGCAGTCTTTGCTTTCAAGCCAAAAGGGAGCAGACAAGCTCTCTGGTTCCGGTAATGAAACATCTGAAATATTAAAAGGCTGAAATACTTTGAGGAAGCTTTCTAGCATTTAAAGACAAAAATCACTGCATACTACTACCACTACTACTACTTCACATTTTTGCTAAAAAGCCAGTAGATTTCTTTTGCTATTGGTACCTAAGGAAATTTTAATTCATTCAGCTCAAGATTGTCTATGCATTTTAATACAGCACTGACTGCAGCACAGACCCACCCTGTAGTAACTGGCATAGCTGCAAAATACTGCTAATACATATTCAGTACGGTGAAGACAGGGGAAAAAAAACCCAAACCAATCTGCAGTCTGAAAGAATCTCATTGTTGATGTCCCTTTTTCATGCTTGCCAGTGAGAAGAGATGAAAAAGGAATAACACCATTACAGCTTTCCTAGACCTATTCAGCACATCAGGATGCTGGACATCAATATGAACTTTGAAGATATTTTGGTGCTTAAAGCAGCTGTTAAGGAATGAATATATGAAAATGGTGTGCTAAAATCCAGTTAAAGACAGCCCATACTTTTCACCTTGCTGGGGTGACACTGTCAATAGAGCAAACCCCTACAGAAGAATTTTCTGTTAAAAAAATCAAAAGTTGCAAAATAAAATTGCAGCTTCTCTGTATTCAACTGGAATCTGGAGAGTTTGCTTTTGAGGAACTGCATTTGTTTCTTGGCTCAGAAACAGTGAAGTGATCCTTACTTGAGGCTCTCCTGTGAGCTAGAGGATGACCTGTCTGACTGAGGGAGAGATGCTATACTGCCAGAATTCTTCAAGTAGGTCTGAAGGCTTCTTTGATAGGGCGGCTCCAGAGAATTGTACAGAGTCTCAGCTTCACTAGGAAAGTGATTTCTAAGACCCAGATAAGCCCTGCAAAAGAGAATAACCACATGTAAATGCTCTATATTTTCTTTAAAGGGTGGAGTCAGGAAGTAAAGATTACAGAATGAACCATGGATGGGAGTGAAAGGAATTGAGACTGTGTAAAGCATACAACAATGCTCATCAAATCATAAAAGAAACCAGCTACGTTGACTGAATTAATCTTTTCAAAATAACTTAAATCTATCCTCTGAATATCTCACATTCACTTACCAGTTCTGTGGGGAAGCAAAAGGAATTCTTTTCTGGCCTTCTCACTAGTCAAAGTGCTGCAGTTGTTTAAAGACTTAATTAATGGGGGGAGAGTGATTATGCAGCAATACCAACCTTTCTAACTCTTCTTTCAGTAGAATCATCAAATGCTGCACAACTGTACTGACTGACTCAGCTTTGACAACGTCTTTTGAAAAAGAAACTAGGTGATAATCCAGGACAGAAACATCAGTTTTCAACCAAACGTGTGTCCTCCTCCTCAGCCATGGATAGCAGCTCACCTTGGATTAGAGCCTTCTATCACTCATTTAGCACATGCAGTTTTTCAGAGCAAAATTAATCAAAACTCACTTTCTTGCCTCCACTCTTGCTTCTGCATCAGCATCATGAATGCCCTTCTTGATTGTTTCAACCAAGACAGCTGCATGCCTAGAAGAAAGACATTCTTCATGCTATTTTGCTACTCCAAATTCCAAGCAGTAGCTTTACACTTTAATTAACATTTCACCAAGTAAAAAACAGCTGCAATACTAGTTCTTTCCAAGATAAGCAGTAAACACACACTTAAGCACATCAATGACATAACTGTACCTTCTGTAAAGGTTTAGGTCAGCTTACTCCTTCAATCTAAAAGGATTTTAATCTACTTTTCGAACACACATCCACCTATCACACGTAAAAAGTTATTTAAAAATACCTTTTTTAAGACACCTGCCTTCCTGAAGTGGAAAAACTATTTGCACTGTTATATTAATAGTAAGAAAAGGGGAAAAATTAAAGACAGTAAGTTTTCTTTCAGCTCTGAAAGCTTTTGGCATGAGTTCTAAACCTGAATACACGCTCAAAGATCAGCAAAGTACCCATCAGAATACAAACTTGTAAAGATAAAAAAATTTAATTCAAGGTAAGTTTTGGGCGGGAGGTTTGTTATTTTGGGGTTTTTTTGGGGGGGGGGGGGGG
>VZTA01002140.1:73992-88279 GCA_013398855.1 Mohoua ochrocephala
AAATTTTTGGGGAGATTTTGGGAATTTTTGAGGAATTTTTGGCATAAACGAAGTGATTTCCCTGTTGCTCTCTTTCTCAGGAGCACCTTGGAGGATAGAAATGTGACCGTGGAGCTGGATGAATTCTTCAGAGCTTTCTCTGGATGCCCTTTAGTCTCTTTGCTGTTACCCTGTGTTTACAGTGACCGTCCTGCAGAACTGATGCACGTACTATTTCCCCATCTACCTGGAGAAGCTACAGTGTGCCCTTACTCATTACCACAAAAAGCCCTCCAGCCTAAGCCCACTTGCCCTCTTTTACAGCAAACACACAAATTTCCTCCTTCCAGGAGAAAAGACAGGTGCTTACCTGTGTATGCACTGCTCACACGCAGGACAGGAGAGGCAGAGGGTAAGGAGAGGAGGCACCAGGAAGCCAAGGCTGGAACATACAGCTCTCCTTCCCCCTGGCACCTGAATGAGCCACATGACCTGCTGTGCTAGAAAGGCTGTCTATGCCACAAAGGCTGGCCAACACTGAACAACATAATCCAATTAAAGGATTCAACAACAATATTTCTGTCTTAAATTACATCAGCAGTTTATTTTAGGGGAAAAGTATACCGGCCCATACCTTTCCAGTGAATGCGTTTGCCACTCTTGTAATAACAGGTCTAAAAATTCAAAGGAGCGCCTAAAAACACAGAGCAAAAGTTATAATTAAATACTCATTTCTCTAATATGCTTTTGGAATAAACACTAACTTTCTTCTTTCCCCCTGAGGGAAATAAATGAAATAAAAAGCTCATTTTTCTGTCAAATAAGGGCATTGGTCACCTTATTGGAAAGTTAAAATATTCTGTATATTAAGCAAACATGCAGGCTAACTGATCTTAAAACTTCAAAATAATAGATGTGGTTCAATTAATTATGTGCTGCTCAAGTCATGTTATTACACATACCCTATGTTAACTGTATTAGTCCCAAAATAACAAAAATAAATTAATGAAGTTGAAAAAATTGTACAGAGTAGAAAATCTTAATATGAAAAATAAATATTTAAGATCCAATATAATATTTCTATGGCAGTGTACTTCTGTTCCAAACACTATTCCCATCCTTCTATCTGCCATAACTGAGTATGTAGCATAAAGGAAAACATGAGACCATTAGTACAGGGCTCTGCATATAGAAAGCACTGCAAAAGATTTGCTGGCACTGTATTAATGAAGTTATGTAACTGTATTCATTATTAATTTGAGAACCCTGACAATTTAGCAAATGGCCATTAGCAGCAGGCGTACTTTTAAACTATGTCTGAAGCTAGACGCTGACAAAAAAAAATATCAAACTGACACAAGTTAGGGAGGTGTAGATAACAATTTTCAAACAGGTAGTGAACTTGATTGCCTGAAACTATCACTTTTTCTGGTTATGCCGCATCTTTGACCTGTTGTGGAGGGACAAATTTGATTTTTGCTCTGCACAAATCCTTTGGACACCAGCAAGGCATGGCAAGAAACCCTGAAACGCTTTTCATTATTACAACCGACCCAGTGTTTCGTTGTCTTTCCAAAAGAATGAAAGCAGTATGGAGACAATGCCCTCACTGATGCTCACTGGATTGTGAACTGCAGCACCAAAGCCACCTACAGTATAATAATGCTCCTCAGTAAAGCCACAGCATGTGGAGGCACTGAAGCCCTGTGAATTGTTTTGCAGTCAAACCCGAAGTTGTGGCAGGTCAGTACAATCTGGGCTGAGGCAACACTTGCTTTGGATGCAAAGGCAGCTCAGACTCAAAGAAAATAGTTCATAGGCTCGAGCTGTTTCCTGCATACACACAGCGACATCGCTTTCGGGACCAGGGTAGGTCCAGAAACAGCATTAACTGCTTTTGTGTGATTCGGTGCAGAAAACGACACTCTGTCAAAAACCTGTTTTCCCAAGAGCCAATCCAAGTGTTCAAGCCTCATGTCCTCGGAGAAAGCAACATGCTGGAGATGTAGCTGAGCTGTTGACCATGACAACACGTGGATGCTCTGTGTCCTATCTAAGGTAGCAGCCACTGTCTCAAGGCTGAAATTAATTTTTGTAGTTTGTAGTTTACTGGGTAACAGTTTTGTGTGTTCAGAGTTCACGGCCATAAATCTTCTAACCTGTTAATTTTCACCATATGATAATCACATTTTTAAAAGCAACTGCTTTAATATTTTTCATTTATAATGTACTCACCTTCTAACTGCAACTGATTTTGAGGTACAGTTGCTTGTTATTAAAGGTATGAGTCGTGGCACATGAGTATGCTAACAAAAAAAGGACAAAGCAGTTAATGAGAAAAGCATTCCTGAATTCTGAATTTGTACTGTACTAATTAATTCAAACAGAATTAACAACATAATAAAAACTGCAATAATCTAAAATGCTTACCAAAATTAAATCATAGAATACTATTAAATAAAAGACTGCTGTTAGCATGTCAATTGATTAAAGCTATTTTCTTCCAAAAGGTCAAGCAAAAACCACTTCCAGTGCCATCAACAATCACATCATGATATGCAATACTTTGCTGTCAAAAGTAATATATTAAGTTCAAATGTAGCTGCCTCCTCAAAGGAGTTGAAAGCTGATGCTATTTTAGTTTTGCCACAGGAAAAAAACCAGTAATAGACATAGCTACCTTAGAAGTCAGGGTTATAGAGCAGAAAGTGAATCAACAAATATGAAAATATGGGCATTCCTATAGGGATCAGTATGATTAGTGCTACAAGGACCAAATTTCCTTTAACGCAAAATACGTCAATAAAGTAATAAAAGCATTGACATATAATGCCTATGTCTGTAATCTATATGGAAACACCTAACATCCCAATGGGAGAAGAAAACCAACTACCCATTAGATAAACTACATTAAATTCAAATGCATTGCAGGATTCTGAATTAAAGCTGCCTTACTTCAGCTTTTCTTAACTAATTTTAGACACAAAAGATTGACATTTGAATTCCAAGTAAGAGTAATGTGGTTCAACAAATCTATCTTCAGTTAATTTCTTTAGTCCTTTCTTGATTAAATACCTAAGGGAATTTCTAAAACAGTCCCCAATACAGTGTGAAACAGTAGACTAATTAAAAAAAATCCAAGAGCTTATGAAGTACAGTACTGAAGAATTCTTACTCTCTCATGTATCACAGCTGCAGGACATAAACACACAAATCACCAAAAAAGCAGAGATAATCATCAGCTCACAGAGTACTGCCAATTTCAGAATTAGGAGGGAATTAATCAAAAATTCTGGAAGAGCCTAACAGTTACATTTGTTCATCCTGATATATTTTTAAACACAGTTTTAGGGGGTTTGTTTGTGTTCTGCGAGTTTGCAAATTGAAAAGAGGCATATGACTTCCAGAAAGGGACAAGAGGCAATTCAGGGGTAAAATAAAATTTTTTTACAGATGAAGAAACCTGTACATTCCAAGTCTTTGGAGCTATCGATGCTGTAATTTCTAGAAAGTGTTTTGCAAAGGAACCAAAGCCCCAGGCTTGCTTTCATTCAGTTTTTAAAATGGCACATTTCATCTGCTACTCCTCGGAGGACATAACGATACATGCTTCCTCCCAAACCACACTTCAGATCAAACTAACCTGAATCCCACCTCCTTCTGAAAACATTTCTGCCACCATGCTATCTCTCCATGATTCCCTCCCTGACCCCCACCTTCTTTTTTAAATTGGTTTCCTGATGTACTAACAGTCAAAAAAGAGAAATCAGACTACAGTGTAAGAACTTCCTGGAGAAGAAATATGAAATTCAATAAAGGCACAAAGATGAGATGAAGGTCTTCAATATCACTGGTATAATACAGTGTCCCTCTTTTTATGTAGACTCACTTTACAGCAATCACACAGCAAAGCACCAGGAACTGAACTGGCTGTCACTGGATTCTGGTGGGAGTTCTTGAGCAAAACATGGATTCCAAAAACTGCAGTAGCTTGGGTTCTAAATATTCAAATGATCAAAGACCCCCAACCAACACTCATTTAGTCCAACGGATAGAAGTCCAAAGGGGCATGGGGCTGCACTTCCGTTTGATATTTAGTTCTTTTTCCACTGAAACATGAATTTTCTGACAAAACACCTCACATAGGCCATTTATTGGTTGGGTATTTGAACACCCCGTGGATAGGATTTTCTTGCTTTTATGCTTCCAATCCACTAAGTTAAGTCACAGCTAAGAAGAATAGAAATTTAAACAAAATCAGGGCAACTATAGCTGATGTGTAAGCATGTCTTCAAATGAACTGAACCAATAAAGCCAATTTAATGTAATTGGTGAATTTTTATTTCATGCTGCTTTTCTCGTGCTTGATTTGGCTCCTGTGGACAACCCAGGGTTAGTTTCTTACATGCCTGAGCTTGTCTTATACTACTGCAAATGGTATTGCTCTCTTACAACTTTAATGGTCCTGTGTAAGGTGTATTCCCTTCCTTCACTCTCAAGTCTGTGCCATCTCACAGTGCAGTATAAGAGCCTGGGGGAAAAATGCCAAGGGATTTTATCTTAGCCCAAGCGCTGATGCAAAGGTCAGGCATGCAGAGGTCTCAGAGCACATTCTCAGAGGCACAGGCAGAGCAAGTACAGATTCCAAAACATACTGAGGATGGCAACAAAAGGTGTAAGTGACGAAACCATCATCACAGGTTTTCCAACAACTTATGAAATTAAAACCACCCATGAGATCACAGTAAATAGCAGAAAGTGCTTGGCATTAAGAACACCACAACTTCTAATGCAGAAACTACAGGCAATCCCCCACTTTATGTGAAACACAAAAATATCAGTAGTACAAGGCCCAAAACTCTCAATATCTTGCCTGAGACACCAGTCAGTAGAAGATGCTCAAAGAACATTCAATAGAAAACAGCCAGGATAGAGCACTCCTCTGTTCTATATATTATAGCTTTAAGGACTCAGCTTAGAAAGTTCTTAAACCTGGGGATTCAAGTCTCTATCTGATTTTTCTTTTGTGAACTTGTGCTTTCTGAACTCATCCATGCATGGGTAGCCTCTTCAACATTTTATCATTAACTCCATAGTTCCAAATTTTTTGGGGGGAAGTGTATATGTAGAAAGAAATACTTTTGTTTTGTTGTTTGCACTTTAAAAAATCTCACTAGTTTCTTAGCTACCAGTTTAACTTGGTCTTTTCCAAAAACGCAGTTAAAAGCAGTTGCTCTTTGAAACACACTTGACCTTTTTTCAATTAACACATTACAAAAAACCCCCCCAAAACATGAAAACAAGCCTGCTTTTCATACCTATCCTTCCATCTTTAGTATGACAATGCTGCCAGCTGGTTTCAATGACATACAGTACTTGTCCACCCATGAGAAACATTACTCCTCCAATAAAGAATGATTTAAAAACCTGTATTTCAGAATAGTTATTACCTCTGCCAAGAGCCACTACCTGAAAATTCCCAGCAGGCCAAGCGAGAGAGGAACACCTACCCGAATAATGAACCTGATGGCTGCGCACCCAGAGGTCGCCATCACTTTGGCGCTGTTGGGAACCAGGTTAAAAAGAGTAGGCACAATCGCTTCCGCGCCATGGTCAAACTTGTTTCCCAGAACAGTTGAAAGGTGGCTGTTGAGGGAAAAGAAACATAACTTGTTAACATAAACTGATTTCTTAGTCTTGAAATAATGAAATTCACTGCGGATTTTAAAGATTCACCTTTCCAAACAAGAGAATTTCTAAATTTCATGATTTCCAGGCACACTAAGAAGCCAAACATGAATAACTTTATTTCATAATGAACAACAAATACTACAACTGGAAAGCCTAAATTCTCATGTCCACATAAAATAACATTCTATTTCTGCTTTTTAACACACTTTGAGATGTATAAATCTAAAATTTTACATAAATTGAGATTTTGTTTCCTATCGAATGCAGGCAAAACTACTAAACTCACCACAATTAGCCAACCATAAAATTTGACTCCCTTGTCTGTTAAAGGTTATGTTTTCTGTTTTAACAAATATAAAAACACATACAACACACAGTAATTTAACTGTCCATTGGTGACACCAAATGTTTCTTTCGTGCAGACAGACTACATAAAAAGAATTTGTAGCCAGCAGCAAATGACACATCAAATATATCAAAGTTTTAGGGATCAAGGAAAATTCCAGGTTGTTAGGCCTGGATGAGAACATTTGCAGAGTGCTTTTACACTACTCCTGACTCCATGTTAGGAAAGGTTACTATTATTTTCTCAAGGTCTCAATTTCCTTGGAAAGGGCAGTTTTACGCTTCAACATTTCCCCTCGGTCTGTTCAAACCAGGAGACCAGAATAGCAAGGGTGAACTCTGTGGTGTTCTTGTTTCATTTGGCCACTGAAAATCAGTGGTTACGTTCATGTCTTTCCAGAGGATAAAAAAGTCATGGAAAACATGGAAATGGGAAAGACTACCCTGGTTTTCCCCTCTGCCCTTGAATTTAAAGGAGTCTGCAAGATGCTGAGGGTGAAGATTTCATTTCAGTTTAGCCACAGCTTCTAAAATTATCATGGTCATCTGTGTCTTGCTGATAGAGACAATCCTAGAAGTGTTCAAGGCCAGGCTGGATGGGGCTTTGAGCAACCTGGTCTTTTGCAAGGTGTCCCTGCACTGCCAGGGGGCTTGGAACTAGTTGATCTTTAAGGTCCCTTTCAAGCCAAACCCATTCCGTGATTCCCTGAGAGGTACTACCTCACCAAAATGCTCTATGTTCAAACCACTAAAGGACTATTCACGCTGTCTTTACAAGCAGTCCCAGTAAAGTTCTGTGCCAATCACCCAAGAGTAAGTGATCCTAAGATTAGAGCAGTTTGTATTAACTTGCACCAAGTACTCGGTGCAATGATGGTAACTGGTTATTCACATACAATCTGCTACAGGATTATCAACTACGTGTATCCCCTGAGAGAACAAATTCCTTTAAGCATTTCTTTTTCTCTGCGGCTTCAGATCCTGACTTGACTCTTTATCAGTGTACAGCAGTCCAACAAGATAATCTCACCTGCAACACTGATGAGCCACCTCTAAGTCAAACCCACGCTAACATCTAGCAAGGCACACAAAGGCACACGAACCGTACTTACGCTACAGTAATGCAGGCTTCTCTGACCACCTGGGATCTGAGATCCTTGGCTGACAGCTTGAAAGCACCATCCAACAGCCGTAAATGCTGGAAGAACCCATCGTACTGTGCAGCTCCAGCAACGAGCAAGGACCGAACCTTCTTCAGCTAAAAAAGTTAACGTGTTTGGTTTAGGACACTGCCAATATGCATTTCGAAATTAAGGAAAAAAAGGAATGGCTTCACTATGCAAAAAATACATGTAGGCATGCCTTTAAAGCAAAATTTTTAAAATATATGGCAGTAATTTAAAAAACTGTAAAAAATGTATATTATTTAAACTCCAGACCTAAAAAAACCCTCAGAACCCAGAACACAAATACACAAACACATAATTCTGTTCACATATCTGTTTATACACACTAAGATGCCATAAATCTGATTTAAAAATAGAAATGCTACATACACACAAACATTTTAACCCTGTAAGTGAAACTTTTCGTAGCTGCACACCTCTTGGTACTCATGATAGCAGTTAACCTGTAGAATATGTAATTTTGCATAAATGCCACACTTAAACATACACGGTGGCTTTTAGAAAAGCTTCTACTTAAATGCCAGCAAAAATGCATTTTAGACTTTTAAAAATACTCAAATTTACTTGGTATACAGAAATTCAAGGTTTAAAAAATTAAAATGAAAATTTCTTTCATTCTCTGGAGTGTAATGACTTTAAGAAAAAACATTTAAAAATATCTGGCTGCTTGTGCTTTATGAAACACACCCACCCAAACCTGAAACCAGATAAAAATTTTACCGCATTAGTTCGTTGATCCCAATCATGTTTGTCATCTGAGAGAATTTCCCTGATTTTGTTCAACGTTTCTTCAAGTTCTCGACTAGAATAGATCTGAAGTATTAAAAATAATAATTAAAAAATCGTAAGGTTCATATTGTTAATATCCCAGGTAACGTGATGAAGAAAAATAGCTTGAGAAGAGTGAAAATACAATTCTAATCCTGCAAATCTTCCCCCAAAGTTCCAGAGAACTGTGTAAGAGTTATAAATGGGCATTTTAAGACCAATGTGTAAGGATACCACTGAGTAGCAAATATTCATTTAAAATAAAAGGCTGAAGAAGCAGCATTTTCCTTGAGATTTTACCTTTCACCTTTGTGATGAGCTAATCATATCTACAATTTCATTAACTCCATTAAAAAAGATAAATAATTCAACAGGAGCAGAGGTTTTAGATAATCTGCTGCAATTTTATTGCAACTCAATTTCACTTTCATGCTCTTATAATGAAACTCAACCAACATTTTTACTCATTGCAACTCTTTTGGAGCTGGGGACTCTCTGAGGAACTAACTGGGCTGTGAGAACACTGAAATTAAAATTTGTCTGAAAAATTAAATTAAAAGGCTTCCATAGCTTCTCTATGTACTGCTACTTTAAGACTGCCATTTATTAACGTATCCAGTCACTAAATAAATATAAGGAGCCACCTGTAGTCAGAGTTCTCACTATACAGTAAGACCATCAATATTGAAGCCTGAACAATCTAATCATGCAACAGTCACTATTTGGTTATAAACGAATTAATGTCTTTATTGAACTGTACATGTACAAGAACAGATTTCTAAAGAAGGAAAGAATAAAAAACCTACTCATGAAAACATTATTGTCAAAGAAACTGACTGCCCTTCTATTTTCCTGGACATAAGTCAAAGGATGCTTTTTTCTGCTTCCACTGCACACGCAAAATTTAAAGGTTTTTTTTCCTCCAGACTGAGAACAAGTTTAAGAAGATATGAAGCAAAGTACTAAGCAGAAGCTTGATCTGGCCAGGTTTTTTTTCTAAAAAACGTATTTTCAGCTAAACATTTCCAGTTTTTTGGATCAGAAGTTTTTTTTAAATAATCACATTGAGCAAAACTCAGTGGCCCATACACAAGCACCTGGGGCCACATGAGACACATTCAAGACACATTCAAGACACATTCAAGACACATTCAAGACATGGGGCTGGCAGATATGGGTCAGGACTTGAAGGAAACTCATACCTCTCTACAGTGAAAGCTGGACACCAGCATGATAACTTACCAGCACTTAAATAGCAGGGCCTGATGCTCCCTCACTATTTAAGTACAAGACATAATTTTTGTATGTGCCAGAGCACACAGAGGAAACAAGGGCCAGTGGTTAGGACACCTTGCTTTGCATGAATTGCTTAAGACTTTTGTCTCTTGAACACGCTGTTCTAGCATGTATATATGCATCTTTGATCTTACTGTAAAAACAATGGAATGTCTTTCTTCTGTTCTGTGGTTAAGCTGAACGATTATTTTCTTTAAAATATCTTTATTTCCCAGGCATCTTACTATAAGAGTTATTCCAAATACAGTCTAGTTTTCCAGTTTCCTGAGCATATCAAATTAATTTAACTTACAAAATGTATGGAACCTTAACTCTACTGACATCTACTCTTTTTCCAACACTTTAACAGAATATGGTTATGGAGGCGTGCATATTTCATGCTGGAATATGGAGGAGGTGAAAGACATCGGAGCTCTAAAACACCTGCATATTGGGTTTCCAGAATTAACAGGGTAGGAAGCTTTTCAGAAACAGATTAATTCGTACATCCAGACCAGCTTCACTATAAAAGGTGGAAAACGATTTCTGAATATACTTTACCAACAAAACTGAGATTTTTATTACCACACAGCTATGTGAACTCTTCCAGGATACACTGTGGAAGCAGCTTTGCAGTTCTAAACAGGAGACATGACTGCATCCATGAAAACCAGAAAGCTACTCCTCATGATTACTGTTTTCTTCACTGGAAGTCGCTAAACATCTGATGTATAACTTACTTAAAATGAACAAATGACTTAATGAAAAAAATTGGGTCCAAGTGTAAAAGACTTTCTACTCCACTGCCCACAAAACTGAACATGAGTTTTGTATCACCATTTAATATATTTGTGTATACTGGTAGCCTATTAATAGTTGTTACACAACCCTAGTTTATTTTAACACAAATTCTGTAAGTACCATACTCTTACAAAAAAAGTAGTATTACATGTGTCTCAGTAAGCTTTTTCACCAAAATTAATTTCCATTATGAAAGAAAATTTTTATTTTTCTTTAAAACTGTAAGGGACTAGTCACTGGTTAAGTCAAGATGAAGCTTCCTCTTACGGTACGGTGACACTTCACGCCATCAGAATTCATGACATGATTCAACCTCCTCAGGCTCTCCCTTTACCATAACCCACCTTGACCTGTGTCTCCTGCTCAGTTCAGAGCTTTAATATACACAAAGCTCATCCTACAAGAGGAGAGGAAAAAATTTCTCTGGAAACTCAGCATTTCTCTGAGAACTTATCATAAAGAAGCGAAGTGCAACAAGACGGGAAGCAGGATGATGCCTCTTGGTGGCTTCTAACTGAGGACCCTTCAATGCACACTCAAACCTCAGTCTGAAGTCCTGGTCAAGGTACAAAAACCTTTTGCAAGCTGTTTCATTAAGCCAATCCTGAAAAAAGGACTTTGTTGTCAGCCTCTGTGCCATGAAGAGACGATGTTGTACAGTATAGCTACTGCTGCAAGACTGAAACATGCTGGGCACCAGACAAACACAAAAGCCAACTGTACAATGGGTTAACGTCCATCCTATAAGCATTTCTAGGCAAAGAACTTAATTTTTTCTTTAATTACCCGGCACAAATAGAACTGGACTGCGGAATATTCAAATTGGCATTGTAGTGTGGAATTTAATAAATGGTATAATTTTATCTTGCCATGAAATGAAAACCATAATTCCACTGAAAAATCCTGTATTTTCACGGTTGTACATACCTACTTTAATTTCACAGGAATAAAAGGCAATATTTTAATAATTTCTTTTCTCCCTGCCCTTGATTAATTATACTTTTAGGAGGCCAAGATGAAATTATGTGTTCAGCCAATGACATAATGAATTTTTTGCTCACAAGTTCCCACATCAGACTTCTATAAAAAGAACTGAAGTTGTTTTCAAACAAATTTTAGCTATTAATGGGAATTACTCTTAATAACCCGAACACAGAATTTTCTTCAGTTTCAGCAAAGGTTTAAGCTGTAAAAACAGTATGGTTGTAATCTTGAATATGAAGGCACAATCCTGTCACTACAGTACTTCTCTTTTTGGCACACAGATCTGTCAGACTACACCTAAAAATCACCCATCTTCTTCATAAACTGCTGCTATCCATTAGAGGGCAACGTACACACACATCATTAAAGGCAACTGCAACATCAAAGACAGAAAATTTAAAAGCTCAAACACAACTAAGAATAATAACTACGCAGATGGAAAGTATTTTCAATATGGGGATTAAAAACTGAGTACAAGTAAACAATATGACATTCCTAAAAGAAGACGAGCAGTCATATGAACAGCTTACTGGAAAGTCAGATCCACCATTGGAGGCTTTAAGAATGACTTAAAACATACCCACACTGTCAGTAACCTCAATTTATTTGATTAATTCAGATGCACCTAATCTTGATCCAGAATTGAATCTGGTTTTCCATATAGTTTCCTTTCTTACTTTCAATGAAGCTACTACTCAAACCCATACACGTAATGAAAACAGGAGAGACACAGGAATGGGCCCAGTAATGTAAAACTCTCTCTCCTCATGTGGTCCTTTGCTTTTGGGATAATTTGGCAAACTACAGGTCATAAACATTCTTTCTTCACAAGTCTAACAGAGAAATTTCCTGCTTCCTTAGTAATTAACACGGTCTCAGAACACGGAATCTGCCTTGGGTTTTTTTTGTTTTGTTTTTTTTAGAAAGATGAGAGATTGTCCACAGCCAGAAGCATGAAGTTGGACAGGAAGTCATTATTATATCACTTTTTTTTCTTGCATGCTCATCCATGAAACAAATAGGTAATTTTGGAGTCAGTTACACACTTCTCTCCTGCCTCCTCACCTCAACTCGAGGGAGATTAGTAAAGACAAATGTCTTTCTCCTCTATCTCTTGCCGTTTAGAGAATGACCTACCTTCCTAGGCCATTCAGCAGTCAGACAGAAAATAACATGTGTTGGTCCCTGTCATGTAGTCACCCACGTCACTTTTGTTCTTGCAGTGTTACCAACCAGCCTGAGTAATTAGAGAGCTCTGTTGGGACTGCAAACACTAAGGCCCTGAACTACAAGCATCACATTCTCTGTTCTGTGGAATATGGTTCTGTTCGACATAACAGGGATAAACAATATTAAGAGCTGCATGTTTTCATCCTCCAAAGAATTCTTAACACAGTCTGAAGAGGCAAAGAAACATAAAGCTCTTACAGTGTGAGACAAAGACTTCCTTGATGTGACAGGGATCATGGAGATTGAGTGCTCCTTCATGAAAGCAGACAGTATTGCTGCCTGCAGAAGCAGATCTAACAAGTAACTATGCTTGGGAAATAAAAATAGAACAAAAATACATATCAAGAAGAGGCAGTCTTGCAAAATTCTTCTGCCATTTGGGAGCTGTGGCTTACTGAGTTTTTGGTTGTGTTCCACACCTCAGCTGCTCAAGAAAAACTAATTCAAAATAGGCCTCGTAAGCTACATGCATATTAAATGACTCAACTATGTGAAAGTACCAAATACGTGCAATTCCCACACTGAAAGAACAGAAATTAAAATCTGATCTTTTAATTAAGAACTCAGAATCCAACAAGTTCATTAGTATGAAAATAAGGCACTAGATTTAATTTTTTTAAATACTGCTAGAATAAGGCCATGTATACCAGACACACACCATTACAATGCAGACAAATTTGAAAATACAATTCTTGCTTTTTGAATTATTTCCCTGTATTATTATTATTACTTGATTACCCCTTGAAATTGCAGCTCTAAATTTTCCAAATGTCATGTTAATATTTTTCCTCATTGAAACATACAATTATTTTCACTAGCTCCCTGGAAAAGTTTGAGAACAGCAATAAGGCATTTTGGCCAAAACACAGTGCGGTAATGATTAGTAGGACAGTAAAGGTGGCACTTTCTTTGGTAACTACTGGAAAAATAAAGTGCTTTCCATGGAGATTCTAAGGTCAGAAAGAAAGAAAATTAATGATGCTTGCTTAGAACACCGAAAAAGTACGTAAGTTTTAAAAGCAGGTTAACACATTATTACAAATAATGTATTTCTGAAAACATGAATATACAAAACATCTTACCTGTACAGTAGGAACATCTGTAAATGCCTTAATAAAATCATCCTCATCCACAGCTCCAGCTCCTCCTTCTTTAGAGGAACCTAAATAAACATAAAATACTGTTAAACAGGATGCAACATAGATCAAGGTTTTAAAACTCTTACAAGCATCTTTCACGATACCTTTCAAACATTTAATATAACTTACAAAAACGCTGCATTTTTTTGTAGAATCGTACATATGTAGAATCACAAGACCCCGACCTGACTTCATCATAAAAAAAAATTACCTGTTTTTTCCCAAAAATGAACAATTCCAAGCAATTTCCAATTTGACAAATTTAACGGTTTCATAATTATTTTTTGTGTCTAACCGGAAACATGTTTCATATAACAATCCTCTAGCAGCTGTTTGCATTCAATTCTGAGACCTGCAACCTGATAATAAAAATGTTCTAAAATATAGCACAGTATTTCAAATTATTTACCAGAGCAAGAGCTATTCATCACTAAATGGAATTCCTCAGGATGAATTTTCATCTTAACATATGTGCCTTAAGTAATCAGTCCTGAAAGCCTGGGGGCTGTTTTGTCTTTTCCAGTGTTCTAACATGAGTTAAGAAGTGTGAGGTACATTTCTTATTCTTAAGGTTACAAAACTCCAACAGTGAAAGACACAGTGAGGAGAATTTGTATTGGAGCAAAATCTGAATTTCACTGACCTTGTTTTCAGACCATGCACGATGGAACTATTCTCACATGACAGCCAAAGTTGCCCAGCAAAAGGACCAGGGAAGAACACTGACAGGTAACCTGATGGTTTCACACTGGTATATGGTTGCAAATTTCATTAAGATCTTGGGTAGAAACTAAGACAACTCTAAGCAAGAAAACTATTGGAAAATAATGTCTGGATTTTGCTTTCCTGCAAAAACTCAGGTTACCAAGATGTCTTGGGCTGACTTTA
>VZTA01002141.1:0-80502 GCA_013398855.1 Mohoua ochrocephala
AGGTCTGCCCTGGGCGGTGGCGGAGCCCGCTCCGAGGAGGGGCTGGCCTTCCTCTGCTCCTGAGCCCGGCCACCTCACACCGTGGGTGACATCCCGGCCCCCCAGCTCAGCGTGGCCTGCTGGGACAGCCGCACCCCTGCTCATGGAAGGGGGCTTTGGTGCTACTCACGTGTCAAGAAGAAGCTGTGGAAACTCTCATCCCTGAAAGTGTTCAAGGCCAAGTTGGACGGGGCCCTGAGAAACTTGGTCTAGTGAGTGGCATCTCTGCCCACGGCAGAGGGTTGGAACGACATGAGTTTAAGGTCCTTTCCAAACCAAATCATTCTGTGATTCAAGTGAAGGGTGTGCTGAGGAGTGCGCAGAGCTGGGCCACCTGCTGGCTTTGGGCTCAACTTGTCCATCCATCCAGACCACTCATTATGGAGAGGCTTCTTGTCTCCCCTTCAGAGCACTGTGGAGTGTAATTTCCCCAGCAGGGCTTAAGTGAGCATCACATCGCTTCTCCATCCATCTACAGCCTCTTTCTTGATGCTGATTGCTTCTGCTGTAGACATGTGATTAAACTCATGGCATGGATCCATTTTCAAAAGCCTTCAGTCAATATATTTTCATGATTATATGTAACTAATAGGTTTCGTAGGGTAGCACCTTGGATGGACACAATCTGGATTTCTCCTCCCCGTGATGCAGAAGCACTGTTTGCTTTCCTCTTTATTAGGACTTCTACAGTATTATTGGCCTTCCAACACCTGCTGTTTGTTCACCCACTTGCTGCAGCATCTGGTTCAATTAACATCATCTCACGCAAAGTAACCCTGCTGCCACAAATCTACTTCAATATTTTAAGAGTCTGAGTTTCTTTCCTTGCTGTAACATGAGGAACCCTCAGGTAGAAGGGTGTGGTCAAAAATGTTCACCAGAACAAAAAGGAGTGGAATAGAATCATGAATCAGAGAATCTCAGAAACATAAATCAGAGAATCAGAGAATCACAGAATGGCTTGAGTTGGAAGGGAGTTTAAAGTTCATCTAGTTCCAGCCCCCTGCTTTGGGCAGGGATGCCACCCACTTGATCAGGTTGCTTAGGACCCCTGGTCTTGAACACTTCCAGGGATGGGGCATCCACAGCTTCTCTGGGCAACCTGTTCCAGTGCCTCAGGGAAGGGCAGTGCTGCTGTGTCCCAAAAATATGTCATCCTTAAAAAAAAAGTATTCTGCTAATCTTTTATGGAGATACTGGGACTGTTTCCCACCCAAAGTACTATCAGAGAAAGCCATGAGGACCGCTGAGAATTTGCTTTAGACATTTACTATAACCTGGCTAAAGGTGTGCTGTTCTCATTAGTGTGGGAAGATAAGCTCTTGCCCAAGATAAGGTGCTCGGGTGATTGCCTACAAGATCTGAAATGTCAGACTGAGCCAGCCTAGTCAATACAATCACATTGCAACCCTCTGGAGGAAATGCCAGGGAAGCCCTCGCCAACTGGGTGAACGAGATCTTCTAAGGACACAGTGGGTTGGCCTTGCAAGTCTTACAGCGAAACTTTTGTTCAGTGGAATTGCACTGCAATAAAAGTTTAAAGAAGACTCAGAAATAGCTGGGAGTTACTCCTTTATGGCTCTTTAAATCTCCTCTCCTGCAACAACCTGTGAGAGCAGCTGCTCCAAGAGAAGTGCTGAGAATTTGATGTCTCCTGACACATGGATCTGCTCCACTGGGTTTCTTGCACCGAGGAGCAGGATTTGGTGCAGTTTGAGAATGTGCTCAAAATTGAGACCAGCTCTGACATTATGAGATGTCACAGGTACAGAGGCACCTCACAAACAGCTACTGTAGGATGTGTGCACAGGAGGGGAGAGGTTTATTTTTTCAGTGTGCTGCACAGTCCAATTGACATGTGAATTAATTCCTGATTAAATTATTGACTTGGGTGGTTCTATTGAACCTCGTGTTTTTTCCACCATATCCATAGACGAAGGCCCTGAATCAGGCCATTTCCCTTGGTCTCACAAGACTCTCAAGTAAGGAGCCCTAATAATTCTGCCACTTGTTTCATGTTCCTAATTAATGGTGGGCAGCTTCTGCTGTCAGTAGCAGTTCATGCCTTTAAAGAGGGATGGCAGTGATGAGTGGGTGCCAGCTGGGGTGCCAGCTCTCCCTGCATCCCTCCTGAGCTTGAGGGGAGCCACTGGGCAGCCTGGACCTCACAGCAGACACTGTGACTTGCGCTGGCTTTGCACTGACTTCCATGTGCTGTCTGGCAAAGCAGACAAGCAGAGAAGGAAAAATCAAAGGCAGGAATTAAGGAAGTATTAACTTCTCGGACAGACAAGATGGAGGAGGAAGCTTAAAAGCTCCTGGGAAGGGCCATGGTAAAAGATTCTGCTGAAACTGGTGCAAAGCAGAGCCTGAAGCACTATCATGGGCAGCTCACTTTGGTCCTGCTTCCTTTCAATGATGGGAACGGAAATGGAGGTCCCTAGAATGGGTCATTACTCCTGTGATGCTCCCCCAAATGCAGGCTGGCTCTGCAGGAAAATGAAATGGCACCTTTGGTGCAAATGTCAGGGAGTCATGAACTCCCCTTCTCTCACCGGACATTTATTCTTTATTCCGGGGAGTGGCAAGATCTGATCTGGATCCATTCAGCAATAATGTATTCAAATCTTCTTTTTCATGCCAGCTGCACAGTCAGGGACTTTTCACCTGCTAACACCTTGAGCGGGTCAAACCAGAGCAATCAGGAAGCACCTCCAGGCACACCCGGGCCGTGCAGCAGAGCCTGGATATCAACGGAAGCGATTGACTGGGGCAGGACAGGAGGAAACGTGAGGGAGAAGCTGTTTGTGTAAGCACAGTGCCAGGTATGAGGCAGGCTGCTTTCCATGGCACGCCTCATGCTAATTCTCAAAGCATTAACAGCAGGATGGAGTGTGGCCGACTCCTGAAGAGATCTGTATAAAGAAGCACATTCAGAGCTGAGGGCTGGGGAGGGCTTGAGCACGTGCAGCTCTGGAAGTTGCAGTTTTAGGGTTAGTTGACTATAAATATCACCTTCTTTTTCTGCTTGGAACAGCAGAGGCTCAGCTTCCTTTCCAAGACTCACAGAGGTGTCACATTTTATGGATGGTAAGAAAAAGAGCCTGCCAAAGAGGGTGCATTTACAGCAAGGCCCTATACATTTACTTCATAAAAAAAGGGGGGACACCTTGTTTTAACACACATAAGATGCGAACTTGTAACAAACTGTGCTTAAAGTTAACACTGAATGAGTATCAGCAGACTTGGGCTTTCTTCTTTCAATGCTCTTGCAAATATGTGCGTCTCCCTTCTTGCAGGAAACGATTTAATTTCCTCATTTCTGGAACATGCAATGAGCAGTTTAGAAGTCCCATGATAAAACAGATGAGGGAGGGGGCTGGGAATTTACAGCCCCAGTTTTTACTCACTGCACTACTTTTAGGCACATATCAGCTACATGACTTTATAGGAGTGGAAGGCAAGATTCCCTGGCTGGAAGTACAGCAGTGGCAGTTTCCTGGGAAGCCAGCACAGGGAACTTGGGTCCACACTGCATTTGGCCCGGAGCTGCACTGTCAGGCCAATCATGCTGCAGGGTGAGGTGGGGTCACGTAGTTCATCGAGTCTCTGTGAAGGGAGAAAATGGTGTTTGTGTGACTCCTCCAGGACACCGTGTGTAATACCAACCTCCCCTGTTCCATGAGTGTTCCTGCACTTCATACTGAGAGCAATAAGCAGGAGAAGAATCTAGACACGCTGAGAATTGCCAAGATCACCCCAAAGTGATCCTGGAGCTGCTCTGGCTGGGAGCAGCTGAACTTTAAATGCACTGGGCATCTCTCTCACCTGCTAGGTAATCCAACAGACATGCTCTCAGGTGCCTACAGAGGTTGGCAGAAGCCACGGGAGGTGCAACACACCCTGGCTTGTGGGTGGCTTGGCTGCAGGTGGAGCTCAGAGTGATGGACAAACAGCCACAGACAAGCAGCACGTGGCACTTGGGCCTTCTGGAGCTAAGGCCCAAACTCTCCTACTTCAGCACAATTGTCACGGTTTATCCTCTCCCCCCGCCCCAACTTGGCCACCCCACAAACCCCTCCTACTTTTAATGGGCTCAAGCTGTTTGGGATTTCACCACAAAATGGGCACACAGTGGTTACATGAATACAAACACCTGGTCCTGCTTTGTTTGAACAAACGTGGGAGTTGTCACCAGCCCTTGGCCACACTGAGCTGGTGGCACGTGGCAGAGCAGTTCTGTCCTGCCTTTGCAGGTGTCAGCATGGCACATGCTGCCCACTTCAATGTCTGTTCTTTGTAGAGTGACTCCTATGCTCACTTCTTCCTGGTTTCCCCCAAACCAGCTGGATTCTGCTTTCTGTTTCCACAAAATAACTGTTAGCACAGTAAGTAATTAAGTGGTTTAACCATCCTTTCCAGTTCCCAGCTGGAGCTGCCGGGGTCTTTGGCTGCATTATTTAGAGCATTAAATAGATATGGAAAGATAATCTATTCAGGACCCCTGAAAGCTTGCCAGTTTTGGCATCCAGGGACTCAAGCAATAATAGAAAACACCAGAGGATGCTGCAGGATTATAGTAGTGTGTTGTAAACATAACTAAAGCATTGAATACAACATGTAAAAACCAACTCAAGGTCCAACCACCCTCAATCGCGAAAATGCCAGCGAGGCTCTCGCCGATGACCACACCAAAGCAAACAGGAACAGCAGGTTTCGGGGACCTCACATGCAGCCTGAGCTCGTGTTCGCAAACCTCCCAGCGGAACTTCCTACTTCGTGGCATTGCCATCTAGTGACAGACACTCAGCCTGCGCCCGGCGAACCCCCACCCCTGAGCGATGGCTCAGGGCTGGATTGAGCCATTGAGCCTCCTTCCCCGCAGGCTGGGCCGAGCAGAGGTTAAACAGCCCTCTCTGGAGCTCCCGGGCCGCGGATGGAGTGGGGCTGCTGCGAGTGCCCAGCCCCGCAGGGGGACCCTGCGCCGTGTTGTACATGTGCTTAAAAGGATGTGCAGGGACGAGCACGCTTCTTGGGTGCTGCCACAGCCTCTGAGATGCCCGAGAGCCCCAGGATTGTCCCTGGATAGGTCGTTGTCTCCCTGGGTTTTGCACAAGCAGCCGGGGAGCAGCAATGCCGGTGGGTGTGAGGGGCACGGCGGCTTTGAGCAGCTCCCGCAGCACCGAGCACACAGGGCTCTGCCACAGTGGGAGAAATCCTTCCTCTCCTCCTCCCATAGTTGGGATTTTTATAAATTCAGTGATTGAAAATCCTCTCAGAATTAGAAACTATTTGGCCAAGAAGGTCAAATCTGGCTTGTGAGAGCAATAGTGTGGCCAGCAGGACCACGGCAGTGACTGTACTGAGACCCTGTACTGAGTGCTGGTGAGGCCACACCTCGAATTCTGGGGTCAGTTTTGGGCCCCTCACTACATGAAAAACATTGAGGGGCTGGAGGGTGTCCAGAGAAGGGAACGGAGCTGAGGAAGTATCTGGAGCACAAGTCTGATGAGGAGCAGCTGAGAGAGCTGTGGGAGCTCAGCCTGGAGAAAAGGAGGTTCAGGAGGAACATTTTCACTCTCTACAACTCCCTGACAGGAGGTTGCAGCCAGGTGGGGGTTAGTCCCTTCTCTTAGTAACAAGCAAAAGAACGAGAGGAAATGGCCTCAGCTTGTGCCAGGGAGGTTTAGATTGTATCTTAGGTAAGGCATCGTCACTGAAAGGGTGCTAAGGCACTGGAGCAGGAAAAGTGGTGGAGTCACCATCCCCGGAGGCATCTGAAAGAAACGTAGTTGTGGCACTTGGGGACATGGTTTAGTGGTGGGGTTGGCAGTGCCGGGTTGAGTCAGTGATGTCAGAGGGCTTTTCCAACCTGAGCGGTTCTGTGATGCCGAACACAGACACATCTCTCCTGCACTGTGTCTGCAGCATCGAGCCGAGAACACAGCAGCTGACGGGCGGCAGAAGGTCCTGCTGAGCCTTCTCCCTGGTAACAGGGGGTCCCTGCCCCGGTAATGGGGGATCCCGGCCCCAGTAAGGGGGGTAGCTCGCCCGACCCCTCGCCCCACGCCCACTAGGTGGGAGCAGAACTCCGCACTCGGAGCGCGCCCGGCGCTGCCGCCGTGCCCGTGGGACAGCGCCGGCGTCGGACCCTCGCCCACCTCTGGGCGGTGGGGATTGGTCCCCCCCAAAACTTCCCTGGCCTTAACCCTTTAATCCGCAGGATCCTCGCTGCTGTCAGCTGGTCACAGCGGGTCCCTTACACGGTGCTGGTGGTGATAAAGGGAGCCATCTCTTTAAATTGCTTTTTCCTACCTTATTTTGGGGGCATTCTAGTGCAGGTCGCATCTAAGATGTGTTTCTGTGTCTCAGTTTGTATCTCCGGAACACCCAAAATACAGAAGGCACAAACAGGCCTTTCCTATTTATCATCTTGAAGGGCTTAGCAGAGCTCTGGCTGAGGGATGTGGTGTGCTGAAGCAGGACATGGTCACCTGTCTGAACTAAGAAATAAATTAAATTCAAAGTGCTGCTTCCCTAGGCATGGCTACCATTACATAGACAGCAACCTGGTTCCATGTGGCATTCCAATTACTCAACAAATGGAATAACAAAGTGCCATGCCCAAGCTCAGGAAATTGAGAGCACATCCACAAGGAGCCAGCCTGGGTTGGAGCCTTTGAAAAATCACAGCAAAACTCAGCCAGAGAGCTTCATACAGGAACACTCACAAAAGGGAGAAGAGAAACAAGCCCTCTCCCAAGCTCCTCTGAAATCCAGTGTTGGAAAGGGAGTGATTTGCTGTTGCCCATAAGGAACTGAACTCACCTGAGAGCAGAGAGGTGTGGAGTGCTTGAGCCTGTAAGAAGCTCTGCTTCCTTGGCTCAGCCCAGCTTACCTTAATGCCCTGTGGATCCTCCAGCCTCGGAGGGCTGGGAAGGCATTTCAGTGGTTCCAGCCCGGTGGGGTTGACCCCGCAGCCTGGACAACACGGACATATCACAGAGCTCACCTGGAGTCCCGTGAATTTGCACGGGATTTTGAACAGATCCACATTTTCCCTTTGTTGAAAGACTAGTATCCTTCCTGCTGTTTTCTACTGAGAGATGACTTTATCAAAACATCCTCTAGGCAACAAAACTGCTATGGGTGTCAGTTTGGGGTCCTTCCTGCTGCAGAGCAATCAGATCATTCCAGGCAGTGAGGAGCAGGGCTGCAGAGTGCCCAGTGCCTAGTTCCTCCCTGCATTGGCTGCTCCCCAGGGGAGAGGAGATTTCATGTTAGGAGCTACACAGGTCATTCACTAAAAACCCCTGAAGAGCCTTTTAACAAGGTCTTGCAGTGACAGGACAAAAGGAGGAATGGGTTCAAATAGAAGGAGGGCAGGTTTAGTTTAGACAGTAGGGAGAAATTCTTCCCTGTGAGGGTGGTGAGGCCCTGGCACAGGCTCCCAGAGAAGCTGTGGCTGCCCCATCCCTGGAAGTGTCCAAGGCCAGGCTGGATGGGGCTTGGAGCACCCTGGGATAGTGAAAGGTGTCCCTGCCCGTGGCAGGGGGGTGGAAGTGGATGAGCTTTAAGGTCTCTCCTAACCCAAACCATTCTATGATTCTATGAAGTGTTTCTGGTGGTACTTAAGCAGTACCTGAGCTCTGAGCCCCTGCTGCCCTTCAGCCCCCAGGCAGTGCTGTCCCCACCAGCTCCTGCTTTGCAAGGAGTTAAATGACAGCAGGAGACGCTGCTGGATTTCAGGCTGGAAATCCCAAAGATGTGAATGAGTGGAAAAGTCCAGCATCTTCCTCTTCACAGACAGATCAGATCTGCCCCTTCTCAGTCCTTTCTCCCCGCTGGCTGCAGCTCTCTCCGCTGCAGTGCTGACATCCTCAAGCCTCGCACGGAGCTGTTCCTGCCAGGGCAGAGGGATCCACAAGGGCACAGCTGATGGTCTCGCTGGTCACTCTGCACACCCTGGGCAGCGTTCAGGGGCAGATTTGCTTGTGGTCACATCAAATTGCTCCACAAAGGGCTGGCATTTCCCAATCTTCCTTCCAGCCTCCTGGCTGCCAGTGCTATCTGATACCTTCTCCAACTGTTCGCAATTAAAACATGACCAAAGACTTGACTGCCTGGAGTGATACAGATTATCATCAGCAACAACAACAAAAAAAGGGAAATGCACAGTTGTTTTTCTTTTCAAAAGCTTTTAATAGGACACATTTGGTTTTGTCGTTTGTAAAGATTTACACTCATTTTTTGTCTTCTTTTTTTTTGTTTGTTTTTTTTTTTAAAAAGGAACATTTTAATCCAATTTTCCCCATGAGTACCACCTTTTGTTGCCCTGACCAAAAGACCTCGTTTTGGCCTCTATACCTGATACAGTATAACAATATATTAACTATTAAATACAAAGTTCTATCATATATACTAGGTTGTTACGGACATTGCAATGGTACTGTGCCTACTCTAGTCACCTCGTGTAATAGTGTACATGGGTTATTATAGCCAAAGGGGCAGAAAAGGGGAGACTGGGGCATAGCCTAATTTACAGTGGTAATGCTTTTGTTTTCTTGGTTTTTTTTCTTGTTGGTTTTTTTTATTTTCTCCTTGAACACACCTAGTGCTGAGTGCAATCCACAGAAGTCAAAAACAGTGTTTTCTTTGCCCTCCTCCAAAATATCTACAGTACAAACCTGTAACCAAGTTATGAAAAATCACTCCTATGCGCGAGGGGCTGCAAGAATGGAATTTACATTTTTCCAGACACGTCTGCAATCTCTTTTCCCCCATTGTGTCAGACTGGCAATAACAAAATATCCTCCTCCCACCTGCGTACAGTAAATCCACAGTAGTAAAGTGCTGGTGTGCTTGAATGAGCTGGAGAGCCATGCGATTACTTCACCAAGGACAGGGGCTGAGCTCTGGGGGGAGGTGTTTTATGTGGGTACAGTTCTTGGACAGTAATAGCACTGCAATATCGTGGAACTTGAGCTTAGCTGCTGACTCCTGGACATGACCTGGATGCAGGCTAAGAAACTACGCTCTAAGTGTTGTAATACAGCAGGCCTGGCTCCAGGTTTATGAAAAGAAACTCGTAGATAAGAGCTGCTTCTGTTGCCAAGATGCTACGCGGACTTTTAACAATTTCTCTATAGATTTCTACAAAAATATAAAAAATTCTATCAACATAACCATTCTACAGAATTCCTGTGGATTTTGTACATTTTGTTTAAAAAAGTCAAATTCTATAAAACCCCCCCCGAAGGTATTTAAAATGATTTGATTATTATTGCACATGCTGCAGTACATTTGTATTTGTCTTTCAAAAGGGCATCTAGAAAAAACTTCTCCGGTTTAGAAAACAATCTATTTTACACGGATTTCTTTTCCTGAATACATCATCATAGAGTATCTTTTATTGGCTACTCTTTACTGAATATTCACGTATGATGTAAACTTTTTGTTACTTCCACAAACCTTGTCAGTAGGCAAAACCCCAAGCATTAAAACAGAAGAGCCTTTAGGCTTTCTGTTACATTTGGAGTTGAGCCTTTAGATTAACATCACATCACTGTTTTGTGCCATGATTTCAAGCTGAAATGTTCAGTGGGTTTTTTGTAAGGAAGGATCTATAGAGTAGTATCATTCCAGCTATGAGAACACAATCCTAATCCTTAAGGAACCAGGGATGGCAATTTTAGTGGCCTAGCTAGTTTCCCAAACTATTTAGCACATGTGAAAGGAAAAGCTAGGGATCATTATGAGTGTAAAACCAAAAAGGGATTAAAAATATTTCTCAGGCTTAATGCACTGTAATTTTATTATTTCGTTAAATATGATCTGGGGGAAGAACTGATGAAAGGTTTGTTTGAAATCATTGCTTTAGACAGGCTTAACTCTGGATTTGGGCTGGCATATCAAAGAGAGCGGGCTCCATATGGGTCTGTGGTGAAGAGGGGGAAAATGTCCCAGCCAAGAATTAATTTAACTGCAGTAAATAGTACAGAATGTTAATCCTCCTACTTCAAATACGCTGATTGCCTGACTTCCTGCTGAAAGCCCTTACATTTCTCCTGGACATGTAAATCAGTAGGGATTGATTATGGAGTAAATGTCCTGAAGTGAAAATAAAGGGGCTTAGGACCTCACATAGGCTGTGGGGTACGCCCAGCATCTTCTCCTTGTGTGTACACTCCAAGCTAATGCAGATACGGCCTAATCAGTGGTGGAAACAGCCTAATCTCTGAATGGATAAAAGGCTGTACATCAGCATGTTGTAGTGATTTGAAAAGATCAGTAGTTCTCAAAAAGTTACAAACTCCCAACTGACAGAATTAGCACAAATCCTCCTCCTGCCTATGCTGGTTCAGAGGCACCATCCGTGGACATGGTTTCAAACCTGTGACTGTTGGCACACTTCAAAGCATGCCTGCAGTCTAATTTAGCCTACATCTTAATGTGATTTCATGGAAGTGGAGTGGAGTTAATGTCTGGCTTCCATCAATCATGTGAGGAGGGGGAGGTGTCGAATGGGGCCATCCTCTCGTGGTTCTCAGGCTGTGCTATCCAGTTTTACAGATTGCTTTTGGCAGTGGGCGTTAGCACAGGAGCAAACAGGTGATTTCTGAGATGACTAATGTTACAAAGGAAGGACATGAATTCTGGGTTTATCTACTTTATATCATCATGTTGCTGCTTAAGGCTATTGATAGATTGGAAATAAAACTGCAGTTGGGGTCATGTAAATTAACTCTAGCAGTGATAGCAAAATACCTGGCTGTTTCACTGAAAATCAGCAGTCATTTCAGTATCTGCAGACTTTCTTCCATGTAATCCGTAAAATAACTTGCAGAAGTGCCTTGATTCTATAGAACATGAGCATATGATTTTAATTTTCAAGAATTACTTAAATACGATCAACCTCCAGGCATTTTAGGCAAGAGCTTAACTTTAGGCATGTGCTTAAGCCCACTGCTGTGCCATCTCTGCCCCGAAGTCACCCGCTGCAAGTCCTAAACTTGACCTCGCTCTCCTTTCCACAGAGCGCAGAGAGGAGGAGCTCCACTGCAAACAGAGGGATGACGAGGTGTAAAACTCAGCAAAATAAACAGTCCATCCTGGAGACACTGGAAAAACACCTTGGAAGTGACCACAGGCCTTTGCTGCCTGTTTCCTAGGCACACATGAGAATTAACCATTGACGTGATTCTGTCGGTTGCCAGTGGATGATCTGTAACATCCTTTCGTAATTCAAAACCTTGTACTGTTAGATGGCTCTGCCTTCACCATCCTCAGACATCTATCAGCATGTTGGACCTTCCTGGGTCTGAGCACTTGCTTTCACACTCTGAATGTCAATTTTATGCAAGCTTGGAATATTCTGTTTAAAAATTGCCATTGCATTTCTGTACTACGCAAACAATCGTTTTCCCAGGATATTGCTGAAGTCCAAGGGGAAAAATAAATTACATTAAATAATCCTTATTTACTGCTGACTGTGGGATACATTTCCTCTGTAATGCACTAATTGGCTACATTTTGTGCTTTGAAAAACAAAATGAAACCCAAACAAAACAAAACAAAAAAAAGGAGAAGGGATTAAATATATATATATTTTTAGGTTAAAATAGTCATAAAAACCAACTTTATCTCAGAAATATTCTGAGATACATAAAATAGAAGAAAATTAAATGAGTCTTTAGTCACAAAATGTACTACATCCCGCAATACTAGATTCAATTAATTTAATAAAATATAATATACATATAGATTCTGCACATTGTATTGCTTTTACCTAAGCAGAACATATGCTTAAGTAAGCGTGATATAGGTTAACCACTCTTTTAACCAGCTGGTTCTTTAATCTTTCTTTGGAAATTTTCTACCCAGTGCCATTTTGGAGTACAGAGTTTTTTTAACTTTTTTTTTTTCTATTACATGAAGGGAAGAAAACATTTGGCACCAACAGAAAAGTAACTCAGGGGTCCATTTCCGTTTGATCAAAGGAAAAGCTAGGAAGTGTCAACAAGTCTTTCTTTGGGGTGGGAGATGTTGACACACTGTCTGGAAGCAGCGAATCCCCTATATCCATCGAATCCTTGGACTCACAGGATGGAGCACGCCTCCTCAAGCAAACGTCTCCACTGGCAGGTGAGATGCTGTGAGATCCCCTAGGTACCAAACTCTGCCCGTCAGGTGGATCTATAGATATACAGGGAGGGCTCAGTTTCTTCTTCTGCCGCGTTCCTTGCAAGCCTTCCATTTCACTGACCACCTGACTTATGAAGCCAGAGGAGCTGGACGTGGAATGGTGCTGAGGGCTGTTTTCCATGGAACAAATCTCTATCGAATGTCTCCTTTGATCATCTAACCAAGAGGGTGGTTTTTTTAGCAGACCCTGGGTGTCTACACTGTGGTATTTCTTCAGGTCCTTCAGTGTCACGTTGCTGGTATTGCCCACATTCCTCTTAGGAGTGAGAGGCTGACCCTCTGAACAGGCACTCGAGGCTGTGCAAGTTTCTGAAGTGAAAGGCTCCGAGGAGCTGTTTATTTCAGATACTTCTTGGTCCATTGAATCTTCAGGGGTCTCCTGATATGAGTCTGCACAAGCACAGGATGCTGGTGCCTGCTTTGAAATATTATACTGATTGTGGGAATGCTGCTGCGTATGGACGCTCGCCCGACTCCAGGCAGCCAACTCATTCGCTTCTGAGGGCGTCGGAGCCACTGCTGACTCCTCCTTGGGCACAGTGGGGGCATTTGGATTAGAGAGTTCACTCACCTCGGTATGGAGATTCTCCTTGCTATCCAGAGAGTCATTCCTTATAGCCATCTGTGTCGGAGCGCAGAGGGGTTGGGGAGGACAGGAGTTGCCAGGTGAGAGAGACAGACCAAACAAAGGTTAGTACAGGCAAGGCACAGCATCTACAGGACACTCAGCTCTGCTGAGATCCCTCAGCACAGACCCACTGACTCCTACAACAACCTGTGTTGTGGGTTCTACCAATTTCCATCGTCAAGGATCTGTGGGTTTGTCCCTATGTGACAGCCCTTCACTCTTCCTAAATGGTTGACCTTTAGCTTTCTCCTCTAAGTATGGAGAGCTGCAAAACCAGAATGCCCCCACCCAAACTTACTCATGTTCTTGTTATGCAAAGGATAAAGGTCTACAGCAAAGACCTCAATAATTTCAGCAGCCCAGGTGTGAGCAGGAGACAAAGATGTGGAAGTGAGCCTATGCATTCCCTTCTCTAGCTCAGGTGATGCTGAGGGCCTGGAACAGGATCCCCAGAGCCAGCAACAGCAGAGAAACCCTGCTGTGTGCCAGCATCAAGGCGACAGCCTGTCCCTGGCTTTGGTCCCCAAGCCGGAGCCACGACTCTGCACCATCTTACGGCAGGAGCTGGAAAAGCTGGAGTCCAAAGCTGGACTAATAATAAACTGTAATTATTTCAATTCATTCTGATGCTTAGGTTCAGGCTTCCTAAGGCACATTTTGCCTTGGCTGTCTGGAGCCTTATGCAGTATCAGTGCCCACTGGCAGAGGGAACCTTGGGCATGTTTTGAAGGCTTTGCCTTTTCACTGCACTGCGTTCCTTGTCAAAAGGCTTTATAAATCAGCCATGTTAACTGGCCCTTAAAGGCAGAGTCTCTGTTTGAGAAGACTCTTAAATGATCTTAAAGATAAAGATCTTCGCAGGGAAATTTGGAGGAAATGCATACAGCTGGTCCCAGTCCTCTAGAAAAGTGTAAGGAGATGAAATGATGAAATTCCTCATGCTACGGAATGCTTTTGTGACAAATCGCCCCAAAATGATCATACACTTTATATAAATATTGTCCCGCAAGGATCATTTGAGCCAAACAATCTCTATTCAGCAAAGCTCTCGTCAGCTGCAGTGTGTCCATGTGTGCACAGAAACACCAGAGTCTATTGCAGCATCTGCACATTGCACTCCCTTTGTCAACGGGGACAGCTCAGAGAAGATTTAATGTGGCAAACAATTTCATCCAGTGCTGGTGAACCCTTTCCAGTTAAAATTCCACAGCATAACACTGGCAACTAATCAGTCAGGAGTGAAGTTATTCTGGTCTCCTCAGCACCAGTAGTTTTAGTGAGTGTTTGGGAGAAGAAATTCATGTTCATATCCTGAAAAGAGACACAGACCACGCGGAAGTCGAATACAGAAGCAAAAAGTAATTGTTGTCATTACTTTTGCTTGCACACCAACCTGTGTTGCACACCACGACAGTATTAGTCACCACCAGCTCTTTCTTTGCCTATGATACAGGCATCTGTGGTTGTTGTTAGTAGTAACTGTACAAATGTTTTACTGGTTTGTTTGAAAATAAAAGGACCCTCTGCCATCCCAGAGGGGTGTACACCTGTAGCAGCCACAGCTTGGTGTGGGCTACACCTTGGATACACAGTCCTGGAACTACAAAATCAATATAGGTTTAATTTCAGGTAGAATTCCTCTGGAGAAAAGCCTTTGTGCCATGCACTGCCGAGGAGCGCAATCCTCAGCAGGAATGTTCTCCCAAAGCATCCGATCCACTCATCTTCCTCTGCGAGTGCATTGCTAATTGTCAAACATTCCGGAGTCTAAACTGGACGTTACTGTGGGGGCTGTGCTCGCTCTCCAGCACTCTGGAGGGAAAGGGAGGTTAAACACACAGGTTTTAATGCTCAGGGAAAGTGCAAGGACCAGGTATGTGGTGGACAAGGTTTATCTATTATGGATTCAGGAGAGGAGAGGGCATGAGTGGGAAGGGAAAGAAAAGAAAAGAAAAAGAAATCAGAATTGCATGCAGTAAATGTAATGATAAGGCGAAATGGGTACTGAAAACCAAACTGCTTTGCCAGTTTGGGCCGTTTGACGTGCTAGTGAGAAATTAGTGGTAGCAATAAAAAGGAGCAAAGCAGAGAGCACCTGAGCAAGCAGAAGTGCTGGGGCTGTAAAGGGAATTTTGCCTCTTAAAGGACCACGTTTCCCAGTGTCTGGCCATCTAGATTGCAATTAACAGTAACAGCAATATCACCAGAACAACCTCATTGCTCCCATTAGCCAGACTGGGAGCTCCTTGCTGCTCAGGAGCCTGCCCAAGGCAACCCCTCATGGGTTTGCCCACGGACTGGATCTGCTCGCTGCCACAAAGCTCTTTGCTCTCTGAACTGCCACTCCAAGAGAACGTTCATGTCACTGCATGAGCAGGGAGAGGGAGGGAGAGCAATAAATTGACTTAAACGTATGAAAAGGTCTAGAAAAAGAAGCCATCAAAGATATGAACAAAATTAGACTGGAGAAGATGGCTAACACGGTAATTTATTCCGGCTAGATTGCTTCAAAAGGATGGGTCTGTTATTCATTAGAAATCAAGAGAGAGTGGCTATGAACTGGAATCATGACATCAATTAGTTTCCCCATTAGCGGTGATTGGGGTAACTGGCCAGCCCTGTGCAAATGAATACATGCAAGGAATTTCTTATGTCAATTTAGTATTACAGACTAATGTAATTGTTAACCTTGGTACTTCACATCCATTTTTAGAGCTTAATGAGTCAACTGTCTAATTTGTCAATGTTGATTAAAAGATGAAAGAAATGGGAATACTTTCATACAGGAAAGAAATTGCTTTTGAAAAAATAGAACTGATCCCCTTTGTGTATGTAAAATCAGGCACGGAAATACTGAAGAAAGCAGAGCTTTTGAATCAGATGTGCTTCTGGTCCTAGTCCAGCTGCACAATCATTGAAATATGCTTAAAAATGTGAGAGTGAAGCACAAGTTTAAGTATTTTACTACAAAAAGATAAGTCTAAACTTATGTTTCCAATCAACCAGACTGGAATCTTTGATTAGATCTCTTAGATCTTTGATTGAATCAGGATTTAAATCAATGCCAGGCAAAAACCAGAGAGAAAACCGGTTGCAAAATAAAACGCGTTCTGCTTTGCATAGACTCAAACTTTTTAAAAGCTCACAGCTGATGGAAAAAGATTTTAGTTTTCAATTCTCACTGTAAAACCAGTATGCTTCCCATGACGGTTTTGCATACGAGATAACCAATTTCCATGAAACACTGCTCCTCTTTTGGGAAACCAGAGGAGTCAGAGAAGGGGTGGCCTGGGATGGAGCCTGTAATCCCTGTGTCCTTTCAAGCACTGAAAAATCACAGCAGTTAAGAATTAGTTCCTCAACCCCAACGAGCCCCCAGGGAGCATTTGGCTGCATTTATGAGGAGGATTAAAAAAATAAAGTGCTAACAATGTGGAGAACATTTAGGCATGTTGCCAAAGGACATGATACTCATCGCACACATTCTTTGGAGACTCCTGGATGGCTTTCAGATCAAAAACCATCAACCTTTTTGTTATTTCTGTAGGAGAATTACAGTTCTCTGGAGGTTTCTCGGTGAATCCCTCCTTGAATTTAAAGCACGGTTAACCAGGAAATGCATCAATATAAAAGCTCAGCAGGTTTATGATCATAACTCTGCTTACCTGTCTGCGGAGCAGCCTTTCAGCAGAAGGGGAGTGCACCTGCTGGGAGACCTGGGGCTTGCTCTCCCCCACCAAATGGCCGTGAGCTCTTACGTGGTGGAAATGGTCCTTTGGGATTTGCAGGAGAGAGCTGGTGTCTGCTGGCTGCGACTGCACCGACGCCTTTGAACCTTGCAAGGGGGAGAAGAGGCAGAAATGGGACACGTTCATCCAAGAGCTGTGCCCCAACCTCAGTGACCTCCCAGGGAAAACTGCTCTGCTGCACCTTGGATCATACAGGCACAGCAAAACCACTGAATTCAGCAACTGGCTCTCCACAACTGGGAGAAAACTCCCATCTACTAATAAATTACTCCAGCATTGTCTATTATTTCATTTTTCTTGGCACTTTCCCCTGATACAACTGGGACTAGCTCCTGTTGAGAACAGAAGACTAGAAACTACAAGTTCATCTGAACTGGCAATTCCTGCATCCCTGCTTTTGGGCCAATGCTTTTGCAGGCAGCCTCGCCTCTGAGCACTGCGAGCATCTGACTTTGAAAGGCTCTAGAAGGTGTCTCCATGCCTGAGCCTGCACGGAGACCAACTGCTGGGATCTCCAAATCAGCGTGCACACACTGGAAACGAAGCAAAAGGGAACAGCACCTGGCAGCTCTCGAGGCTGGCTTTACAAAGCCTCCGAGGAGAAGGAAACACATACTCTCCAGCCTCTTCCTGACCCTTTGTGGTTGCTGGCTACTTCTTCTAAAAGGTTTGAGACTCTGCGTGCTCCCCCCACACACAGGCTTAACGTTTTTCAAAACAATTCATTTAACCTGGACCGCATCCCAGAGAATCTCATTTGTCCTGGAATTTTTCCCAGAACAACAGCCCCATTACTAAGGAGTATTCAAACAAATACCTCCTGCAAGCGCCAGTATTTCTGACAACAAAACCTTCTCAGCTTGAAATATTATGGCTTGGTTGTGGTGATTTATTAGAGGCGCCTGGCACCTCTTGCTGTCTTCACTGCACTCTATAATATTACAAACCGTAAACAGGTGGGGGTGCCGTCCCCCACCCTGAAAAGCAGTGACATTGTAGGTGGAAGAGGACAGTGATACGTCAGAATTTGGGCACCTTACCCACCTCCCAGCACTCTGGCCTGCTTAAGACGATTGGAATTTCACCGGCAGGAGAAAAACACAAAAGGTTGAATTGTTTCATGTGGTTATAAGACATCAGCTTTACCTCTCCAAAGTACTGCTACACCTCAGTGGAGCAGTTTTTCCTGTGGATTTACAAGGGTGCAATGCCTGTCCCCAGAAAGCCAGGGCTGTCAGATAGGGCTGTTCAGGTTCTCCAAACTGAAACTGGGAAGTGAAATCTTGAAAAAGAAGGGACTCAGAAATTACCCGGTCCCTTGTTGACAATAGTTTTCGTTCAAGACAGCGCAAATACATCCCAGTTAAGGGTCAACAATGAAGCACTGGAAATTCCCACTGTAGCAAACATGATTCTTTTGTGTGGTCAGGAATTTCTTGGCTGTTACAGAGACCCATAAATTCTGGCTCAACTGAAGGTAGTGGGAGATTTGCTATTGATTTCAATGGGATTTTAGCTGCACCATTAGCATTATGTGCAAACAGGTTCTTCAAAACACCACTCTTGACCTTGAAAATTGTGTGTTGTGGCAGAGATTTCTCACAACACCAGATTCATCTTGCTCCCTTGTGCCCACATCTTTCTTATTTGCTTCTGTTCAACAGTTGCTATTCATCCCGATTCTTATTACTATGCAAATTTTAACATCTTATTTCTAATCTGTTCAAATCTCCTACCATTCTGAACAGTGCTGAAATTATGTTCTGCTTAGAGGCTTTCAAATGGCAACGCTTGTAAAAACTTCCCTGTCTTATCGGTGACAAATGTCTAAAATGATGGCGTGTACAGATGAATTCAAGGTGGCTCCATTCACTTCCCAGCCCCAGGTAACCCCTGGCAGGCAGAGGAACTGGGGGCACAGGGACAAGCCCTGGGAGGCAGCTGCAAGGACAGGGACAGAGGTGCAGGCAGGGAGAGCCCTCCCTGTACCTAAGAATATCTCTGAATTTAGCTCCAAGGTATATATCCCAACCACGTGCACTGGGAAGAACAATTCCACACTCTTTCATTTTCCTGTTCATCTCACACCGAGATGTCTCTCAATTCAGCACATTTATGTTCATTTTACAGGCATTTAGAGACACCATTCCCATCTTTCATATATGTCCCCAGACAGAGCTTCTAAAACCTGCCAGAACAGGTACTGCTGCAAAAAACAGACAGAAGGAAATATTTCTCTGCTGGGATTTCTCCTCTGGGGCCTGGTGGGACAGACGGAGCCCATGCTGCAGGGACCGTAACCTTAGGGAACCAGGCAGGGGGACGATCGGTGTTGAGCCAGGCCACCGTCACATTGCCAAAAAATTCTGACGAAAGGAGTTATCTTAAACGGGGCTTTGTAAATTGTGGAGGGACTTTGCAAGTTGCGGAGGGTCTTTTCACAGCCATTCCACAGGTCTGGACACACAACTGGAAACCAGTGGCAATTTTCCCCCTCCTACTGAAGAGCTTGGAAAACCACACCTCTGGAAAATTGGAAAACCCTACTCCTGTCCCAGCTGAGAGATGTGTACCTGACTGGGACTTGTGGTGTGCCGGCTTCCTGTCACCCAGGGAGGCAGGGCAGGGGCTGGAGTAGGGCGGCTGGAACATGTAGCTGTCGTTTGGCAGGGAGTGGGTGCGTCCCACTGAGGGCTTCCTCACGCTCAGCAGGTCCTTGCTGGGGGACAGGGTCAGCGTGTCATCCTTGGAGCGGAAATCAGCCTGAGGGGAAGAAAAATGTGAGGAAGGCAGGCGTGGAAGGATGGGAAAGAGGAGAAGTGCCCAGAAACGCGAGCGACAGCCATTGCAACCAGGATGGCACGATGGGCATGCACAGGGTGCACGAATGGATCTACCAGGGAGCCATCCCCCTCCGCTGGGGTTGTCAATAAACTCTCACACAATGGACCACAGAAACAGGGGAAGCCACACCGTAGGAATAAACCATGACTATTTCAGGGATATGCAAAGAAGGCATCATGCCTCAAGGCCAGCAAAGGTCACATGCTTGGCAGAACTTTGACCCTCTGCTCCCTAGGTGCCCTCATCGGCAAGGCAGGCTTTTGCAAAGGGGAGTAGTTTCCTCTTCTGACAATAAAAGAAAGAAAAGCAAACCAAAAACCCAACCCAAATGCAAAAACTAGTTTATCAAAAATATTTTCTGTTCTGGCTCACAGCACAATTTTATTGGATTTTCTTCTCACAGAATGAATAACTAAACCTACTTTATTGAAAAGGATATCTAAACCTCTACTGCTGCAGGGTGAAAGTCATTCTGTAATTAGAAGGGATCTAATGCAAGTGAGGGCTATTGTGTATATGTTGACTGTGGAATTTTTACAGCCAAAGAGACTCTTGGAATGGGCAGCCCCAGAGGCAATATTGAGTGGATTCAGGTCTGATTTCATAAGAAAATATCTCCATCCCAGAAATGTTCTTGGGTGTTATTGTCTTGGAGAGTATTAGCAAAAACTGAAGCAAAGTCATCTTCCCAGTGTATTTCTAATGAAACAGTTATTTAATTGTTAAAATGTCTCAGGTGAAATATACAGGAAGAAGTTTGTGCCACTGTGGTCTAATACAGTATTTGGCTGATCATTTTTGGAAAACTTCAGATCTTATTTTCTGACAAATTTTCCCTTCACTCAGTGCATTGCAGGTTTCCTGGAATCTACACAGATTTTTTTGATCCTAATTTTATCCTTCAGTCACAAAACCAAATTTTCACTGTGGCATTCATTTGCACAAGAAACATGATGAGATTAAAAGGAATTTGCAAAAACGAAAAAAAAATGAGGAAAAAAAGAAGAAAAGACAGGGAAGAGAAAAAAAAAAAAAAAAGAAGACCACTGTTGCAAATTTAATGAACAAAACAGGTCTGCACTGCCATGCAGTATTTGTTTCAGTCCTTGGGAAACTGCTGATTTGGATAGAGCTTAGATACAGCCTGGATAAGGGAGACTGCAGTCTCCTGATACAGCTCGGGGAAGGAGAGCAAAACCAGTGCTGGTAAAGCTGAGAGTTTGGATTTGGAAATGTCTCTGTCCTTCCCTGCCTTCCCCTTCTACCCAGTTCATGTTGTTCAGCCTTCATACCACTGAGCTTAGAGCAGAAAAGGGGCCTGAAACCTGAGACCGCAAACTCAGACCCATTTGGACCTGAACATGAGAATTTGGATTCGAATCCCATCCAAATCCAATCTTCAGTGAACCTTCAGGTTCATTGACAGGATCCAATACCACAGAGGGCTCGTTTCCACTTTTGGATCATTTTGGGGGAAATCTCATGAGTGAAATTCATGAAAACCATTGAAAATGGCTGCAAAATGATCTTCCCAGGCCAGCCCACAGAGCAGAGCAGTGGGAGCACATGACTTTTTGGTTCAGTGGTACTTTTGAAAAACATGTTGTTTTGGCTTGACTGAAAATCAAATCCAAGTTTTCCTTGAACAAAAAAAAAAAAAAAACCACCAAAAAAAACCCAACAGAAAAAAATCCCAATCCAAATCTATTTTGAGTCAAACAAAACATTGGGAGATATTTTTCAACTAAAGCCATGTCTAAATGAAGTGTAAAAATATTGCATTTAGAAGAGATTTCAATGAAAGCTTGCAGTTTTTCAGGAGTTTGGGCAACTGTTGTGACCAAACACTTTTTTGGTATCGATAAAAATTCACAAAATCCTTTGTTCAACACAGTTTTGCTTTTTTTGGAGAGGGGAGCAAAACCATCTTTCCTGGCTATACCCTTGAGACTTTGCAAGGCTGTCAAACAAGGTTGTCTAATCTGATTCAAACCTAAAAGGGTTTCTCCTCTGTCCAACTCTCCCTACTAATTTTGAAACAAAAGGCCTCGTACAAGAAGTTAAACGGACTTTACGAAATCTTTTCACAGGATGCCATGAAGCATGATGGGAAATATTGTCACGGTTTAAGAGATGTTTCTCAAATAAGTGTTAATTAGGATGACAGTCAGCTAATATGGCAGAAAATTTATGAACAACACAAACATCCAAAGGCAGGTACATGAACAACAACAAAGAAAACAAGAATGATCTAAAAATGTTGGGAAAGGAGTTATGTCTGTTGTACAGCAGAAAAAAAGCACTTGACCGCTACACAGCTAAAAATGTCTAATGTTTCAAAGAGGACATGGCTAAGGCAGGGTTCAAAATACTGGTTATGTCGGTCAAAAAGACACTGAATAGTCAAAAAAAAATTTTTTTTTTCCAGCATGGTGACTGCTAGAAAGAATTTGCAAAACAAGTATCATCTCGGAGAGATCCCCATTTGATATTTGTAAAGTAAACAGTCTGGCACCAATCATGCAAAAAGCCTTTGTGGTGCCTGTGTTCGTAATGACAAAAATCCACTCCAAGCTTGGGGCTGACTCCTCAGCAGAGGACACGAGCCATTAGCTCATGGGTGTCTCTTCACACAGCATTGCTGATTTGTTTCAGATGGGGAGGAAATTTCAACCTTGACACTTTCCAAAGCTTTTTTTTCACTACTATTTTACTCGTAGAAAACACATTGTTTATACATAAGACACCAAAAGAAAAATTGAAATAACCACTCATTCCTCGCAAGGAGCCAAGGCTGTGGACACGAGAGTGACAAAGCCCAGGACCTAATGGCATTAAGGACAGCGTCCTGTTCAGGGAAGAGGTTGGTGCTATTTGGGAAGGGGCTGGAACTGGAAATGCCATTAGGCAGGTGCAGAGAGGTGGGAGCAGTATTTCGAACCCTGTAAACATCAGACTACACAGCGACCAGTGTATGTACATTGCTTTCCAGAGCATTAAGTAAGTGTGTGTTAATGTCATCAGGAAAAGAGTCATCCGTCAGAGCTAAGGACCAGGACTTTTCAGAGAGAATATCTGACGTCAGAGACAGAGCCTCCATCTCAGCTAGAGGGATCTAAAGGGAGAGATGATTAAACATAAGAAACCAGGACACAAATCTTTTGGAAAAGAAAATTAACAAAAGAAAAAAAAAAGTATCATAATCTAAATACTTCCAGACACTAAAGCAATATCCCTGCGGTGGGAGAAGCTACATCATGCACATCATTACCGGGGACAGAACATTAAAGAAATTAAATATAACAAAGAAATTAAAAAAGGAGTTGGGACATTCATACTTTAGTGCTTACCGGGGATCTGGGAGGGGCTTTAAAACCATACACTAATGATAGCATTGTATTTTGCTGTTCTCCTGTCTACATGAAGAAGCAAAAGCAACATTACTTTCATAGTAGAGAGATTTATCCTCTTGGCTGTGATCAAATACAAGAGGCTTCAAGATCTGATTTCTCTGAACATGTTCCCCCCCAATAACCACGCTGGTTTCTAAGCTAAACTTGTTGAGACTGCAAAGATTCCCCAAAAACAAAACCATTTTTTTCAGATGGAGGTATGGAGTATGCTTTTCCCTGTGCCCCAGGGAGGCTGCAAGGATGCCCCCCGCTCAAGAGGCAGGTGGGACCATAATTCACTCCCTCGCAGCTAAAAGGGCACAGGGAGAAACTTAACGCTTTATTTTGGTCAGCAAACCCCTTCCTGGTGCTTTCAGCTCATTTTGGCTGGCTAAAGAGCCTCCAGTGACACCAATAACTGTCCTACTAAAACAGCCAACTGCATTTTTCAGCCCCCAAATGCCCCTCAGGCCTGGCCTCAACTGCCTCCTCTGGCACTGAGAAATCCTGAGCTGGGAATTGGCTCTACACAGCTGCACTCCCTCTGTTTTCATGCATCTTGCACAAATGGATCCCCACTGAAGGCATTCAAACAATCAGTAAATGTCCTTATCAAATCATTGATGAAGCTCTCTCCCTAGATTCAGAGGTTTTTTTCATGTGAAAATGTCACTTCAGATTTTAGAGGAAAAAGACGGGGGGGAAGGGGACTGCAGCATCTCCCCCAGAGCAACAGCTCTGCTGCCAGGCACGGTAAGAGTGTCTGCCTGACAGCAGGCACGATTCTTCCCAAATCCCCTCCCTGGATACAGTGCTTGTGACACCAGGAATGGCATTTCACCAGGTAACCTCCAGACCTGGCTCATGCTCGCATGGACCGCCTGCTCCGGGCAAGTTTCAGGTGCTTCCTTTCCATTTCTCACTGTGCATTTTTTTTTGCCATCTTCTGTGCTTGAAAAGTCTTTCAGCAGCAATAAATCTTCCAAGAGAAAACACAGAGGCCCAGATCTCTTGCATTGAAGTTGTCAAAGGACTGGGTTTTCTCACTCTTAGAAATGGCAGCCATGGGGTGGAACAAACCCAGCGATGAGTGAGCCTGGAGAGGCTCAAAATTCAGCTGAGATAAGTAAGAGGGTCGGGCTCCTCTTATCTAACCTTGGCTTTGATATCTCCTCTAGCACAGTCATCCGCTGGCAACAGATGAGAGAGATGATTTGGAGCCTCTGATTTTGTCTGAGGCTCCCCAAAAAGGCATCACTGCAAAGGCTGCCAGCCTGAGGACAGGAATCCCTGAGAGGGACCCGCCAGGCGGAGCCAGGAAAAAGCTGTGCAGGAGCATGGTGGGCACCAGCAGCTCCTGCCCGCTGGAGCTGCCCTGCTGGGAGCTGCTATTAATCAGGTTGCTTTCAGGAAGTCCCAGCACTGCTCTAAATTCCTGACTTGCCTGAGAACATGACAAATGGTGTGAACAGAAAAGCCAAAATGTAAACAAAACATCACCCCCCCTTCAGCCTTCCCGTACCCAAAATTGAGTTTGAAGCCGTCAAAACATTTTGTTGGAAACATCCAACTGATTTAGACCAGTTTTAATTATAGAGAGGGGAAAAAAAAAAAAAAAAAAGAAGCTTAAATTTTACAAGAAAAAGCCATTGCAAATTGGAATGCTATATTTTTTCATTACAGAAATGTCAAAACAAACCCATTTTTTTGCTGCAGCAGCACTTTCCAGTGAAAAATGTTGTGACAAAAAATTTTCAACCAGCTCTCCCTGAGTTTCCTACTGACCCTCTGCTTTCCCTGCCAAAGCTACTGTCTCTATTCCCCTGGCAATTATTCGAGGCAACCACTTCCTATAGCTTAATAGACTCTGGGTTGCAATATGGAGCAATCAGAGGGAGACATGTTATCCTGCTATATAAAGACCTGCAGCAGGATTTCATTTTACCTAAGCCTGTTCCTTTCCTCTAATGAACCATTGAAAGTTGGGTAATTTAGAGTGTCAGTGAGCTCATATATAAGCGCACTGACTTAACAAGGAAACTTCTGCTATTTTTAGCCAGAAAGGGGGGGAAAAGTAGATCAAGAAATATGGAATTTGCTCGATTCCAATTGCAGGGAAAAAATAGGTGTGCTTGAATTATTATTATGGTCGCTGCTGTGTTTTAGGGAAAATATTTGCTTTAAAGAATAACGCACGTTAAAACGTAGGTATTTTATTCTAGGAAGTAAATGAACTAATTTTAAACAAGCACTGCCTGCTCGAGAAAGCACTGGAGCACAGGGTTACTTTTGTGCATCACTAAAGGCTGCCTCCCCTCCTAAATTCACTAGATCAGAGATGAGGATCTAGTTTACAGTGACCCATTTGCAAGAAGCCTCTCTAGGAAAACCCTTCAAAACTGGGTTTTCACACAGTACAAGTAGGCACAGAACACAGAGATCATTTGATGATCCCCAGCAGCTCAGGCTCTGCTCCGGGAAAACCTCACACTGTGCTGCAGGCTCTGCAGACATGCCCTGACATTGCCGTGGAGCCCTGCTTAGGAGCAGGAAGCCAAATACAAGAACCCCACTGGAGGATGGAGATGGAATTTTGTGCATTTCCCCTCCAACACCCATGAACTGTAAACCCCAATGGAAAACTCCTCACTGTGTTGACGAGGGAAACTTTGAGCCTGTTCTCTTCCTCTTGCATTGATACACAACATCATCAACTCCCACAGAAAAAGCCAAACTGACTTATGCTTCAAAATCCCTGTGACTGCATTACATAAAGAACTTTAACTTGCTATTAAAGGTCTCAGTCAAATTGAGTTTGGATGGAGACTTTGCAGGAAATTAGGAATATTAACCTGGTTCTCAGAGTTGTAATATTCGGGAGCTGGGAGGGCATAATGATGGCACACAGAGCCTGACAGGTTGTCCATCAGCTTCAGCTCTCCTTCCAGAGATTCCTGGATCAGCAGTGATATGGTATCAAACAAGTGCCTTTCCTAGGAGGGGTGGTGTGTAGCATGCAGAGAGAGAGAGAGAGCAAGCCAAAAAGAGAGGAGGAAAAAGGTGAGGGACAGAGAGGAAAAAAAGACAGCATATCAAACCCAACAAACAAAATGAGGGAAAAAAAAAATAGAAGGGGGGAAAAAAGGTGGAAACGTTCGGGGCGAACAGCAGTAACAGGAACAATGGGACAGGAGAAGAGGAGAGAGAACAGTGCAGTAATATCACGGTGAGCAGAGACAGCTTTCCCAGACATTACGAGAGACGGGGCGACGGCGGCTGCCCCGGGACCACAGCTGCTCCCTCCCGGGGCCCTCCTCGGGGACAATCTCGCTCTCAGCAAACACAGCCGGTCACTCCTGGGGGCTGAGCAGCATTTTCCCATCGGTGCTGTCAACTTCTACAGGACACTACTCGCTGCAAGGCTTCTACACGCATGGTCCACGCTTTTAAGCCGCAGGACCTAGTACTTGACACCTAAATCCGTATCCAGAGGGCACAGAAATTAAAATAACCTGACTGGAGAGAAGCTGAGCGTCCTGTCCATGGAAGCTGCAGCTGAGCAGGATGGACACGTGTCAGGTCACTAATTCATGTGCCAGACATGGGCTGAGGTGCCCCCGGTGGTCTGGCCAATGTCAAATCAGCTGGCCACAGCACCGGGGTTGTACAGAGCAGGGTCTGGCTTTTGCAGGCAGCAGAGGAGCGATCTCAGGGTGCACCTTCCACGTAGGGAATGCCCAGTGCATACAACGAGATGAGGACCGGCACTACAGTCAAACAGCACATGGTGCAAAAATCCCAGGAAAGAGGCAAGCAAAAGAGCATGCTGTCCTTGCAGGGTGGTGTCCTGGGAATTGTATTCCTCTGCTATCATGCTCAAGCATCAGATTTGTCCTGAAGATTTTGGCTGGGAAAATAAATAGTCAGAATAAGATCTCCTGGAGGTTTTTGAGCTTTCTGTTTGAGGGAAAGAGCAAGAAACACACTCTGGAGGTCATGACTGGAATAAACCAGGCCTTTCCCAGGCCACCTTCAGAGAGGGCAGGTTTAGCAGACAGCAGAGTGAGGGTATCATTCCAACTGATTTGTCTCGCAGTTTTGCAATTTCTCTTTTTTGCCAGTGTAAGCCCTGGTGCAGGACGGCAGGGCTGAGGACAGTTTGCCAGCGCTCTGCTCAGCACGTACGACAACAGTTGGGATGTGTTGTTTCTTCCTAGAGGACGTAGTAAATCTGGATTTCCCCATAGTGCCCTGAACTCCTTTTTCCTGAGCCAAAGAGCAGCTTTGGACTCCATCTCAGACATCAGAGACTCTAATGGCACCAGAAATTTCCAGTAGCTTAGGAACTGAAACAAAGCTTAAGCAGGGATTTACTCTCTTTCACCCTTGGACTAAGGATCATAAATGAGTTTTTCATGCATTAGAATACTCATTAGTCCACCCCAGGCTGAGGCCAAGATATGCTGTTGTGAAATCATGATGTAATAAAAGTTAATGAGGTCTGCGTAGAGTTTAACCCAATTTGCAATCAGCTAAGACTAAAAAAGGCTGTGTTTCTTGAGTAATTTCAGTTCAGTGACCTCTCAAAGAACTTGTCTGGGGCTTGACCTCACATCTCATTCCTCAAACTGAATCTTCATCCAAAAACTGTGCTTTAGGGAGAAGTGGTGCAGCTCGTAGCAGCTCCCACATTGCAGCCATGCTCCTGCTGGTGGGAGTTCTGCCACTAGCTCTGGTGAGCTCAGGTTTGAGTCTCTTCTGGATTATTCTATTGTTAAAACAATCTTTTCTTACGAGCCTGACTGTGGGGATGGATTTTAAATTGAGGTTACATAAAACAAATTTAGTACTGAAGCAAAGATTAGCCAAGTTTTATTCCTCTTTTATGTTGTGGTTCATGGTCTGTATTAGAAAAGCAAACACATTATGCTCATGATTTTGCTATCACAAAGGACCAGTCAAAACTCTGAATTAGAGTAAATTTGGAGCTAGCTCTGAACTCCGTGGCTTGAGCTGACCTCCAGAGTAAATTGCAAAACTCTCTACCTCCAAACAGATGCATCAAGATGGTCTGGAGACCTGCCCGGGGTCTCTTCCCTGCAGCACTGGCTCCCAAACCACGCAAGAGTCAGCAGCAGACAGAGGGGAATACAAGCCCAGGACGTCTGGTACACGCCTCTTTCATTACCAACTCGTGCAAGTCTTCCCCCAACAAAAATGCAGGTCAAGCCCTCCTCATCCTCCAACTGAGATTCTCACCATATGATAAGCTAGTGAGAGCTGAGAATCCACCTTGATTTGCATGGGATTGGCAAATCCGCGGGGGCTCTCGGGTCTCTCTCCACCAGCGGTGCCTCTCCATGCAAAGATGTCCGAGGGGCTGTGCTGGCCGGGGCTGATGGTCTTCATCTCCATCTCCAGTTCTGCTTCGAGCTCTGCCTCCTCCTTTGCCTCCTTGTTGCTCTCCTCCAAGTGCTTCATGAGCACCGCGATCACCACGTTCACCAGGACAAACTGGGCTGTCAGCACGAAGGAGACGAAGTAGATGGGGGAAATGACGGTGTTGTAACAGGTGGACTCCTGGTCACAGTCACGCAGCGTGTCCTGGAAACAGGGGGGAATGATCACAGAATCAGCTAGGTTGGAAAAGACCTTGGAGATCATCAAGTCCAACCTATGACCTAACACCAACTTATCAACTAAACCACGGCACTAAGAGATGGAGGGATGTGAAGAGATTCCAGCATGAACTTCAGTCTGCAATGGGTTCTCCTTTCACGAAGAAAACGGAGAAGATTTGGCAAATTTCACGTCTAGAACAGCAATACACTTGCCGACAAAACCTTAACATTTACCTTCATTATCCCATTCCAGTTGTCTCCTGTGGACACTCGGAAGAGAGTCAGGAAGGCCATACCAAAGTTCCTGAATGTAGCGTGCCGTCCCAGCCCCTCGCAGGGGTGTGTGTCATCACACTCTGTGGGACCAAGCACAGTGGTGAGACCCCCACCCCCACCCCATTCCCCCCCCCCCACTGGCATGAGAAGACTCACCAAGGTCTCCAAACAGCTCCACTCCAAGAGCTGCAAATATGAAAAACAACAACATGAAGAGAAGACCCAGATTCCCCACCTGAAAAGAGAAAAAGAAATGGGGGGGGAAAAAACACAAAAAAAGAACATTCATTGATTTTTTTGTTCCAGACCTGTTTCTTGCTGTATTCTTTAATCCAAAACTTAAACTGCTTCGGGGCAAAAATGACCTCAATGTGAGGACTGTATTCTCAGTGCTTCAGGAGGGAAATGTGATTCTCTAATGACAGCAAAGATAAAATGATTAGCATTCCTCTGCAATAGGAAATGAGCTGTGGGCCAGAGGAGTTCTGGTTTGATATGGCAGTGGGTTACCTGCGGCAGTGCTTGCATCACGGTGTCCAGGAGGGCCCTCATCCCCACAGCCATCTTCAGCAACTTCAGCACTGTGGAAAACATGTTTGCAGTGTGGTAACGGCAGCGTTAGCACAGAGGCACAAACTCAGTCCCTCTCCCAGGAGCACAGATTATAGGAAGAGAAATGTGAAATCATGTCAAGTGTTCTCCATTAGCTGCTACAGTCCCTGGCCTTTTTACATCGCTCCTCGTTGCCTGGATACTATCAAAATCCCGTGAATAGCAGCATCACCTACCCTGAGACTTGGAGAAAGCGTTATCACTCTGCCTGGCTCTTCCTTCCCCACTTTATCTGTGTTGGACTCATCTCCTTCCTCTGGTTATCATGAGCAGTTCCTTTCCCAGCCCTGGGGCTACTTTCCCACTTCCATAGGCTACCCACTTTCAGACATGATTCACTGAGGAATGATTTACACATCCCTTCCAGAAGGTTGCATTTCCAGTTGGAAGCTGCATGTATTTTTAATTCTGAAAGGGATCCAATGCACAGAAAACCCACTTTTCCCCCCTCTTGAGACACAGCAGCATTTAATTTCTCCTCCAGCTCCTTCTCTGCTTAGATGAGGGCTGTAATCAAAACAATTATTCCTCAGAGCACAATACCCTTCAGGAGGGCCTGGCGGTACTTCATTAAGGGCCTGAGCACTCACATTTTACATCTTCATCATTTGGCCCTGACACCTCCCTGTTCTGAAAAATCAGGCCCTGAAGAACCTGGCTCCCTGACTTGGGAACCTGTCTGAGGGGACAGACGGATCCAGAGTGACGAGGCATGCTTTGTCACCGAGTGGTGTGATGTAAGGCCTCATGGGAATTTAAGTTTATTAGGTGCTCATCTTTTAAAGCCAACGTACTCGAGCTTGTGTTCTCTAATCCCTGTTGGAGATGACTTTGATTTGACTGGAGCAATTTTCCCAGGTACATCTCTGGGAGTTACTGCCATAGCTACTTCTCCTTGACTTCTAAGCTCTCAGCCTTCAAGTCCTCTTAAGGCAGAAACACATGGTCAGTTGGCTCAGCTTTTTGGCTCCTTGCAAGTATTTTCCCCATTGTTCTTTTATTTGTTTACAGCCTGTTGATGCCAGAACTATGCACATCATGATGGGGATGTGCCCCAGGACTGTTTCCCAATGCTTAACTCTCCTGGTGCCAGCCGTGTCCCTCAAACATGAGTCAATTCTGCTTTGTCCCTCTCACCTCGAGCGATCCTGAGGACCCTCATGATCCGGATAATCGTGGGGTTAATTGGTAGCGAAGCGTTCACCTCGATCTCTTCCAAAGTGATGCCCATGATAGACAGCAGCACGATTGCCAGATCTAATTGGTTCCATCTGGAGACAACACAAAGTGAAGTTTAGCATCTACTAAGAAGCTGGCAAGGCGAGGCAGCTTGTTTCACACGAATTCCAGTCATTTCAATGGTTTGAGCACTCAAATGAATCTGCAGTATTTTTCTGAGGGTATTATACAAAAGCAGTGATGTTATGAAATCATTATAACTAATGCATCTCATTAGAAAACCAGCCAATTCCAAAGATATCCTTGACTGAGGGGAAAGAGAAACAAAAGCTGGACAGTTTCCTACCCAAAGGCTGCAAACCTCAGGGGAGACACTGTGGTGTCTGCTCAGCCACTTCTAGACATGACACTCGTGGACCTCAATGAGAGATCTGCCCCAGAGAGAACAGGACCCCACGTCCAGTCCTTGCAAAAAAATTGTTTGGGTGAAGGAAAGACCCCAAGGATTCGTGCCAGGCTGGAGAGAGTGGTAATTCCAGCACGGACACACAAAATATGGGGACGGGGATGGAACCATCCACTGGATGCTGAAGGGCTCATGTGAAGGCCTGCTTAGTGCCCTCTTCTTGGTATTAACGTTGAAGAAGGCAAAAATGGGAGAAAGATCATCAAGGACATAAAATTTGTGTTTGTGAGGTAAGAGAGTGAAAATCTAGATAAAGACACAATGTCATCCACTGCTCCTCATCTGCATAAAAGAGAGGCCCCTTCTTTCTTTCATGTTCACTCAGGGCTAGATTCTTTCTCTTGACATAAATCTTGTCACTTCAGCAGGTTCTGTTGATTATGTGGACATGCAACTGGTGTGAGAAGAGAACTGGCTGCTTGGTGTGAGATTTGTCCCTGTTTCATCTGCTCCCAAGGGCCAAAACGGTGCAATCCCACTCCTTGGCATGCACAATCCGTTCTCCAGCTCACATCCCAAGCCTCCACCTACCCAGCCTTCAACCAGTCCCACCAAAAAGCCTTCATACATATCAGATTCACAGCATGGGGCAGAGCATGGGCATTCAGGACACGGAACGTGGGCAGCTCTCTGCAGAGCCTGCTGCCAGCCCCACGGTCACAACGGAGCTTTTGTTACCTGTCTTGGAAGAAGCGGCGAAACCCAAAGGCAATAAGCTTGAAAACAGATTCCAGGACAAAGATAACGGTGAAGATGTAATTGCAAATCTTCAGGGCTTCGTCAAGAACCTGGGATGTGGACACAGGACTGGGGTTAGATGTTAGCTCTGCAGAGGGGCTTTGCTGCCTCCAAACCTGACTCTCGTGTCATCGCTTACCCATTACAGTTAAAAGTCTTAAAACATGGGCTCTCTCTGACGAAAAATGCCCCAGGGACTCAGGGAGTGCACTTGCTGCCTGGTGATGAAATCCCAGGAGGGGCTGACACAGGCCCAAGACACAACTCACCCCGCTAGCAGCAGCACAGCCCCAGCTGGGATCGCTGAGGTAAGCAGAAAGAGCTGCTGCATTTGCTGGTCTCGGCAGCACAAGACCTCTCATGCTTTCATCAGAGAGCTGAATTTCATCCCACTTGTTCGTTTGTGCAAGTGCTGGCCAAATGGCTCCTTGGTGACAGCCTCCCATTACTCCTCACCTTGAGCTTTTGGCAAGGAGCGGGACAGAGGGATGGCATGCCAGGAGAAGCGAGTGCCTTGCATTTTCCTCTGCCTCCCTTCCCTCTGCAGAAGTCAGTCTGGTCTTTAATCCAAGTGCATTCTGGCTGGGACAACTCTTGCACAGTCTGGCATTAAGCTACAGCAGAGGTGATTTCATCCCCCAAAGCCTCGCTCATGAAGGCACACTGTGGTAGCAGCATCCTTCATGGCCTCTTAAGTAATGTGCATTGAATTTTTCCCTGCTGGCATATAGGATGGTAATAACAATGTCCAGGGCACTGTTAGGGAACAGGGGAGATGTGCCCAAACCCAACATTTACTGATCCCTGAGTGGGAGAAATCATAGCAGAAGGCGTTTAACTCATGCACTCTGTGCTACAGTTTTAACTTCAAGCATCCATGGACAAAAATCACCTCATCTGACTGAGAAGCATGAGCCCAGCTGCCAAAGGAAGCTCTGAGCAAGCCTCCCTGCCATACTGCAGGGCACTTGGGCTCTGCAGCAAATGAGCACATTTAGCTGGCTGAAGCAGATTTTGCCCAGCAGCTCTTTACTCAAACCACCTCTCTGCACACTGCAGCATTCCTGCCTCTCCAGGAGCTGCAGCATCTCCATCTGGGGTCTCACCCCCAGGGCATCCCGGTATATCCCACAACCAACCCCCTTCAGCACCAAGAAATCACTAGTTTGGACATAAATCTCTTTGGTACATTTAGTCTTCAAATACCATATATTCAGGATCCCAGCCACCCATCACCCAGGCCAGAGGGATTTCCAGGCCCTGATTCAGCAGGACTCAAACATGTGTATGGCTCTGACCGTGCTGTCAGCCCAGCACAGCCCAAGCTCGGACTTACTACCCAGACACTGCATACCAGAGGCTTAGAGACAAAATGTTATTTTCCTAAAGAAAGTGAAAAACAAAAGCCTGCCCAACATTTTTATAATGCAAGAGAAAATGTAGCTGCAAAGCAACTGCGGTAAGACGCACGCTCTAGAGCGACTCCAGCCCAGGCTCCTTCGCCAGCAGCCTTTTTCATCACCAAATGACTGAATCATGCAATGAGCCTTCCAGGGTATTTAAAGGTGACCTGGACAGAAAAAATATATTGGGCTTGTTCCCTTTCACTTTTGGTTTATGATAGACTGGAGAATATCTCCCCTCGCCGCCACCTCCCGTTGTTTGCATGTTTTAGTTGTTTGGGGGGTTTTTTTAATATTAAGTATTCAAGTCCTGTCTAATTTTAAAGAATATTTCCTCCTATTGTGTGTTATATTTATTCATTCTGAAAGTGGCTAATAAAAATAAGTACAAGTTATATGGCAAAGGCAGCTATTTCCATTTCATTTGTATGCACAAAAGACTTGACATTCCAGGACAGGCTGTTTTTATTTTCGCAGTATGACAAAGACCCAGGAAGTTAAGCACAACATACTAAAATGCATTTGAAGGACCAGCATGGAATCCAATTCCTGTGAAAACTGGGTCCTATGAGACACTGGGGATTTAGAAGAAACTTTGCAAAAAAACCCCATTTCACTAATTCTTCTATTCTTTTTCCTTTTTCTCCTTTTTTTTTTGGGGGGGGGNGGGTGTGAAACCTAAGTAAAATGGAAGATATCAATGATGATCTAATCAAGCAAAGCAAGCAAATCTGCTCCCCGTCTCATTTTCAAAGCAGTCAGTTTGCACTTAACTAGAAGGGAGAGGTGCAATGGGATCCACGTACCAAAAGCCCTGGACTGAGCTGGGAGCCAGCTGTAGGATGGCTCCACTCCACTGGCAAAGGCGGAGGTCTGACAGCAAACCTGGCCCTAACCCTGCCCAGCACAGCTCTGCGTGTCCCCCCTGCCTGTGCCCCGCAGCTGTCCCGGTACCTTTGGCTGCTGGTAGTGCTCCATGGCCATGGTGATGACGTTGAGGCCGATGACGCCTGTGATGAACAGATCCAGGTAGTGGCTGGTGCACATCTGGTGAATCAGGAGGCGGAAGCGGGAGTAATCCGAGTAGTAGGGCTTACACTGAGCTTCTGCAGTGGGGAGGAGGAGAGCGAGAGGCAAATCAAGGGATTTCTCTGAGTCTTTCTCAACTCACCCTCACTCTCCAGCTCCGGGGATGATAAATTCTAGATCAATCACAGCAACATGCTGTCTTTTTTTATTTCCTTTTTTCCTTGCTGGCATGTTGCCATTTTTAACACACAGCAGGGCTCCCGTCATCTTACATCCATTAAATCTCTTCGGTGGGACATGCTCTATACTCAGCCTTGTGGCATCAGGGATGAGGTGAGCTGGGACCAGTGTGCTACTAAAGATAATTTTTATCTGTAGGGAAATTTAAGTTAAATTTAAATTAAAACAACAATTTTTGTTTCTGCTGATCTTAAAAGTCCCCAAAGCAGCCAAAAACTCAATTAACGGTCAGATGCTGTCTGCGGACAGATTTTACTAACAATTTGCCTAAAAACACAGGCCATTGAGTTTGCGGTAGTCTTTGAAAGAGAAAGAGTTCAGGCATATTGTGTTCTTTGCAATAAACTGTAGAGAGAACAGAATTTAACACTTTGGCTGTCAGAAATGGTCCATAAAAATACCAAGGAAAACTGATCAATGAGCCTGAGTGATCAGAAAATAGCGATCCTCCATTTAGACAAGATCATCAAAGCGTAGATTTCACTGTCCAACTCAGTCCCATGTTTGGCTGCCTTGGGGGTGACACATGGTCTTTAGAACCCGAACGTTCCTAGAGATAAACTCATTTACTCACCTCATCTCTAATGAGGAAATGCCAAGGCTGAGTATATAATTCAGTACAATTTTCCAGGAGGCATTATAATGCAGATTGAAGTGGAAAGGGCTGTCTTGAAGATGTCAGAGTATAATATTACCCTCATAATTAGATGATCAACTGGTTATGAAAATTATTGAGCTGTAAGAATTGCATGGTTGATATTTAGTGCTCCAGAGCAAATGTACAGTTTGACACATTAGTCCGAGAAAAAAAGTTGGGCAAGAATGATGCTGGGAAGCACAGGTTTGGGTTGCTCTAGGGGAAAACCAATTTTAGAAGATTATATTTTGGCCTGGAAATAGAGTTCACTTTGTCAATAGCCAATGACACTGCAATCAAATCCATAGATTTGATGGTTTCATGTGCTCCCTGCTTCATAACAGGATCCTGAAAAATCAGTTTTGTTTTTTTCCATAGAGACAGACCTTTCTCTTCCAGCTCAGGGACCAAAGGGAAAAAACACTCAGCAGTTTTATTCTGTAGGGGTTTGGAAGGCCCAAAATTCAGTTCCAGTGTCATCAAATGAAAGGCAGCATTAATATTCACTTTCTGATCTGCAGTGGGCTTTAGGTGATCTGCACCTGAGTGCTAAAGCACAGTATTGATGAAAAGGTCTATAAAATTAATTTTCATGCTGAATCTATTGAGTGCTTATGAAAAAAAGCAGACTAGTAGTTGCTGACTCACTCATAAGACTTTGTCAGATATCTCAGAATCTGCATAAATCTCCATAAAGTCAAGATATCTCGATCACATTATGCTAAATTATGAGTAGCAAATTAACTAAAATGTTTGAATACAATTAGTTTAGGAATAGGACCTATTTTTATGAACCAACTTATCATCTCGGAAAGAAACACCATCGTAATTGGATCACTTACTTCTTCTACATTTATGTATAATTCACATTCAAAAAGAAAAATGTCAATGTTTCTACCTTTTCCTGCAATAGATTTACTTATGAATAATTACACTGGAATTCAATTTTTTTTCTCAGCTTTGACTGACAGGTAATTCCAAATCCTACAGAATAGCACCGATGCTGTTAGAACAGAGAGAGGATTTAAAGAGAGGTTGTAAATGTTCCCTGTGCAGGGCTCCTGCACCTGGATTAGCCAGTGCATGACCTTATAAGCAGGGTTGCTAATTGTTCAGATATCTGCAAAGGCTTTTCCCCTCTGCACCCCCCTCCCCCAAACCTCCTGTTCACCTTTCCCAGCACCCAGGTTTCCACAGCCAAACCTCTCTGGATGCTGCTCTCACAGATGCCCTTGCAGCCTTCGAAAATTCCCAGTGATAAATGTTCCATCCTTCCCCGTTAACTTTTTTAGGAGGGGATTTGGCAACCCGTGCTTACAGATCATGCCACCACTCACTTCCCCGGTGTCCCCATGCCGGCCATGCATCTCGGTGCCGTATGGATGCTCCCGTGGGATGGCCCCACACAGGCTAACGTGCTGCCTGGGGGCTAGGGATAAATCCCCACTGTGTCTAGGTGGGCAGGGAACCTTCTGAACAGATAAACGGTTTTTTACCATTGTGACAATACCATTTCTTTAACTCGACCCCGCAGAGTTCCGCAGAGAATTTGGAGATAGCTCCGGTGTAATTCCCCCCGTGCCAAGCCCGTGCCCCCTACGACACAGTGCCATTTGTAAATATTGCAATAAAGAGCTTAACAATACCAACATCTTGGGAAATACAGACATCTGTTAAACTCCGGGTGGTGAACTTCACAACTAACACAACACCACATTACTGTACTGTTACAATACACTGTGTCAAGAACAACAAGAGCTCTGGGTTAGTCTTGGTTATTACTGGAAAGGTTAATATGGCTTCCAGGCACGCATGGCGTTAAAGAAAGGAGGAGGAGAGCAAATCAACAAAGAAGAATTGGCAGAATGAGAAAAGATGAGGAAATACAGCAAAAGCCCACTACGAGACATCAGGCTGGTAAACAGGGTGTAAATCAAGCTGCTTCACCGGGGCTGGAGGCCAAGACAGAGGGAAAAGTGGGTGAAATCTGGAGATCATCACACAGGATAAACTTGGCTCAGACAGTGGATCCTGAGAAATCTCCTCCTAAGCCAGGAGGGGATGTTGCAGCCAGTTGGGAGGTGGTCTGAGCAAGTCCCACCTGCCCCTTCATCCTGGGTGATGGTGGTCCAAGGGGATCGACTGTGCTGGCAAGGGGAGCGGTGCCTGGACCGGGGTGCGCTTGGCTTTAGCTTGTCATTTCTATGGGCTCTCAACTCAGCTTGTATCCCAAGCTTGACTACTCAACTCTTGGCATTAAGCTGTAGGATTATAACTGATCCCCTTGACAAGGGCTGGGAACTCACCACTGTCCTCTCCTGTTCGATTGGAAAGGAAATGACCATTGCTGTTGCAGGATAAACATTTCCCATTCCTAATCCCTGTCTAACTTTTCCCAGGCCAGATGCCCTTGGGGTTCGGTGATCCCAGACTGGGTTTGAGGCACTAAACCCTGTACTGCATTGGTCTGATGGCTGTGGGACAGCACCTGTGAAACACCACCAGTGCCCAGCAGAGCAGCACTGGGGCACCCCTGTTTTTGCTGGGCAGTGCCACTCCCAGCTCCCAGAGTCTCCCAGGGCTTGGCCGGTCTCTGCCAGCACAGCAGCGAGTGGGACTGGGGCCACTTTCTTCCCATTAACTGCATTTTTTGTGGGGGCAATCAGGCTGGGCATGCAGCTCCAAAATATCTCTGAGGAGCATCTGCCTCTGAATATAGCCCTGTCAAGAGAGAAATTGCCACTTTCCCCGAGGTGACTTCGAGCTGGAGGTGCGTGGGCATGGGAAATTGGAATTCACAAGAGTGGGACAATTCCATTACTGTTTCCGTCAGCTTCTTCCTTCTCCTATAATAAGGGATTTAACTCCTTCGCAGGTTTAAGTATATCTGGAGGACAGCGGCAAACCAGTGAGCAACGAGCCCGTGATGCAGCTGGATTTACAAACTGTATCAAGAATATTATTAGGTTAAAAAGTAGTTTGCACTGAAGGAACTTGTTTTATTTCAACACAGAATTTTACTTGGCTTTTATTGTACTGAATGGATTTATTAAAAAAAAAAAAAAAAAGGGCGAAATGGAAAATGATAAATTATTTCCACTGCGAAGATTCCAGTTGCGATGGAATGTAGACTTGGAGAAGAATAAAAAGGAAAAACTAAAATTATAACATATCTCACTCAGCATCAGGCAGCAGCACACACACACACACACACACACACGCACACAGAGTTCCATCTTGTCTTCACAGAAAGAGAAAAGAGGCCCTCTGTAAGTGCAGGGATGTGGGCGAGCTTTGGGTCACAACTCCAGGTTCCTCCTTGAACCACAGAAGGTTCGTCTACAGCACCTGGGACTGATTCCCTAAATTCCCAACAGTCAGGTTCAGAAATAAAACCTTTCTATTTCCTCGTGTTGGTGCCTGACGAGCAGCATGGCACATTCACTGGATCCAAAGAAAAGACAACAAAAGGGAACACAAAGCACAGACCTGACAATTGTACACGTTTTAAGGGCAAATGCTAAGAGACTTTCTGAGCCTGGACAGGATAACGGAGGGGTTTGGAATGAGTTCAGGGCCTTAAAAATAACATAAAATAAGACAGCCTTGATGCAACTCTGTAGGACCAGGAGAGGAGTCACAATCAAGCAAAAAGAAGAAAAAAATAACCATATCACCAAACCCAGCGAGAGCCCCTCCCTCGCGCTGCCCCCATTTCACAGGAGAGGCCAGGAGGCCCAGCAAGAGCAGCAAGAAAGACAGCAAAGAAATATAAATATCAGGAATGGCAATGGGAAGGAGATTCAGGATTTATTAAAGCATGTTGTGATAACTTCCAACAAGGCCTTAGAAATATAAGGTAGAACCTCTGTCTCCTTGAGTTATCTCTGCAGTGAAAGCCAATTTTTATTTAATCAAAACTCCCTGCAATCTAAGAGAGATGGATGGAGCCCTGCTCCCACTCAAGCAGTGGGAGCCTGTGCACAGGTGAGAGTTTTAATGGCACAATTTTCGTACTGTATTATTTTTGTCAAAAATTACAGCTATATTTGTTTCTATGTTGGTGCCTCTTTAATTATTCAGGCTAATATTCTTAAGTTATGAATTAAACAAAATGCTTGCCAGATCAAAGCTTCTCCTAAAAATAAAAAGGACAGATTTGCAGCCCTGAGCATCATCCTGAGAAAGCAGGCTGGGAAAGGGAGGTGTGAGCAAGCTGTGGGCTGAAAGGGACGGCTCAGACCCCATTCGTGTTGAATCCAGCTGGTCCATCCCCACCAGGACCTGGAAAGGCTTTGAGGTGGTATCTTTATTTCTTTTCATTTACAACATGCTTCATGGACTGAGCAACTCTTAATCAACACAGAGAATTTACACACGGGGCAGCACAATGACTGAACCCCATGTCCTAAGTGGGGGCTGATGTGGGGTTGAGCTCCCTGTTGAAGCACTGAGGCTCTGCCCTATACTGAATTTTACCGTGCTGAACAAACTACTCCCTGGAGCACAGTGTTTGTGGAGCAATAATGAAGGGCTGAAGAAATAGTGTAATAATCTCCTTAAGCCTTCCAAAGACACACCTGCAAATTATTCAGACTCCTAAGCTGGTGGTTGGAAAGCTAAAGTCAACAGCAGAGGACCCATTTCACAGTCCAGTCGTTATTCTCTTAAGAAAAAAAAGCTAAAACAACCAAAAAAAAAAGGAGAAAAAAAAAAAAGCCATGATAAGTCTGACAGTGTCTTAATGAAAAACCAGAGGGAAAAAATAATACTGAAAAACGTAAGATGATCGAGGAGTAAATTAAGGGTTTGCAAGTGTCAGTGCTGAGGCAGGTCTGCAGACCTGCAGCTCAGGATGAGATGCGTGTGCCATGAAGGAAGCAAACGAGCTTTGCACCACACACACGGTTTAGTGGGACGCCTCAGCCGCGGTGGCCAACCGTTAGTGACACAGCACTGCCATTCAGGGGGACGAGACGTGCCGGCTTCCCAGTACCTTGCACTGCACTGGCTGAGCTCTCCATTAATACATCATCCAGCATTAGATCTAAAAGAACGAAACGGCATTAATCACCCGGCAGGACACACGACAAGACTCCCCAGCCCCTTTGGAGGTCCCTGCGGCTCTCAGGCTCTCCGTGGCCTCTACCAGGAGCGTTTCCTCGTGGGATCCTTGTGCCTCGTGGAGGGTGGGCTCAGGCACGCGTGAAAAAGGAAGGGCTCTCGTGCTTCTCCAACAGGCACAGGTGGAAGCCCAAGAGATCCCCAAGAACCCCCTCAGTTGATGATGAAGAAGGCGACACCGCTGAAGGACGATCTGGGATAGCAACACCTCACGATGACCACTCCTGCACCTGCCCGCATCTTGGATCTCACACGCTTCCCTGGTTTTCAGATACCTGACTGGATAAATGCATTGGAAGAGTCTGCAACCAAAAATGACCGTGCCACCAGTCAGATTTCCATGTCTGTCTGTCTCTGACATCCCTACGTTGGTTTGGGCATCTGGGGTCACTCAGGAGGCCCAGCTGAAAGGAACCCCCATGCAGCTGGCTGGCACAATCCCAGCCCTAGTCTTGGTTTCATCTGCAAGTTCCCACTGTGCAGAACAAAGTTAAGCAATGACATCTGTTGCCTCCGAGGGCAAAGCTGGACATGGTCAATTAAAACCAATGTTTTGCTGAGTGTGGATTGGGAAAGCTGTTCTGAAGCGATCTGGAGGACTTCATACTTTGCTCTTGAAAGGTTTTTATGGAGATTGAATACTCAGCAATATTTGATCCTCAGTAAAATAGCTGTTTATTGCCTCTTTAATTAGGCATTTCATAGCACTGAATGAATAACTGTATCTCCAAGGATGGTTTGTGATTCTTTCCCGCTGGGAAATTGCCCAGACTTACATCTTTTCTTCATCTAGTTCCTCTAGCATTATAAATAAGGTAATTAATAATAACTAAACATCTATTTTTCTTCTACAGAAATGTCTGCATTCCAAAACTGCAACTTTAAATAGCGATCTTTCTATCCAGCCTTTAAAATCCTTTTCTAACTCATCAGCCTGAAACTGTGCTTGGGAACTTGGACTGAGCAAAAGAGCTTTCTAGGCATTTTCTTGAGGGGGAAAAAACCCCAAAAAACCCCAACAACAAAAAAAGACTCTTTCCATCTGTATCCCACTTAACTGAGAACAGTCTAACGTGTCCTCCAGCGCTCTTGAGGGAAGCCTCCATCTTTCCACTGGCCAGTGAGGGAGCCAGGCTCTCGGCATAAACCCAAGTTTGATGTCCAGAGGCTGGTGTGACACATCCTAGTGGTTACAAAACCTGTGAAGCTCATGGGACTGAAAGATGTGACCAAAGGAAATGGTTGGGTAAGTGCTGAACTGAGAGAGGCCAAGGCAGCGCTGTGGTAACGTGGTTCCGTGATTATGCCTGTCACAGCTATTAAACGCCTCTTAGGCTATTAAAAAATAAAACAGACTTAATATCACCAGCTTTGGGAGCAAGCATCTGATGAGACAGCCTCTTAAACAGTCCTGCAGTCTGTCAAAGATAGAGAAGTGAAAGGGGACAGGGAGAGAGCAGCAGGCGGACTGACCAGGAAGGGAAAGTGCGAGACCACGGGCAGAAAGGGCAATGGAGAAAGTTCAGTCAGAAGAGAGAGCATGCAAGAAGACTCTGACCTGTGGCCTCTGGCTAACTTATTTCTGACTTACTCAACCACATTAAAACGGAAAGAGACTAAGAGACAAATGTCAGGTTGGAGACTTTTGGCAGAGTGGGGTCTTTCCTCATTTCACCTGTAGAGCCTCCTCTAGGCAGGGCTGCACACTTGCTGGGTTCAATTTACACCAGCACTATTTTGTCTAGTTAGTTACTCTCCTTGTCTAGTTTGTTTGGTTTTTTTTTTCCTTCTAATCTGTATTTCTCAAGCAAATGCATTGATATGTTTCTCTAAGGAGTTTTAAAGCGTTACTAGAATGAGATGGCTCCATTATTTTATTACATTCTTGAATAGCAGTGGTGCTACTGTGCCAATAAATAAACCTGTTTGATAAATGGGACAGGTAACATCACTGTGGCATTACAAGACTGTAATAAACCAAATAGTGAATCCGGTTATCAGCAGCAGTGCTCGTGACTCAGATTTATGATGCCATCGAGCACTGCTGATCTTTGCAATTGTCACTATTTGTGTAACATTGAGCTCTGCTATCCAAGAAGCTCCAGGTCTGATTATTATTATTTTTTAATTTAAATAATCTCCAATGGAAAGGTCATTGCAAATCATGCAGCCATTAAAAAGGCTTCCTTGGCTCCTTGCTCGGCCTAAAATGACACTATTTCCTTCATGCAAATTTTATAGCTGGACATGCTTTTGGGAGAAGAATTATCACCAGACACGAGGCAGGGAGGGGAGGGAGGAGGGGATTGTGTGGAAGGTCAAGCAGGACTCAGAAAGATGTGGAAAGACTACCGACCAGCCATCTGTTTCTCCTTACTCCTTCTCTTTTTCTCCAGCCGGCGGAGCCTCTTCTCCTCCCGCCTCTTGGCTTCCTCCTCCTCCTGGTGCTGCCGACACTTGTGGAAGTTCTCCACCACCACCCCCACAAACATGTTGAGGACGAAGAAGGCCACGATCAGCAAGAAGGAAATGAAGTAGAGGAGCATCCATGGGTTGTAGTTCATGACTGGCTGCAAAGTGGAGGAAGGCAAATTTCAACTGAACCTCAGAAAGAAGAATGGGAGCAAATTGATACAGCTGTGCCATTCACAGAACCCATGGCCCTTTCAGGGAGCTCAGGCTGCCCTGCTCTTCCTGAAAATTAGAGCTCTCTGAGACATTTTAACTGAATGCTCCTAAAATATGTGTTGAGGACAGAAGCACCACCTCTTTTGTACCAAAAGGACGGCAGCATCCTTTGTAACTCTAAGTCCCTCACCGAAAACCTCTACCTACACAGAGCACTTCTTTTCTCCTGAAATGACCAAACTGCTTAAAAAGTCAAACCATCATTTGATAGGTGCACTTCTCCTAACGCAAGTTACACCGCTCATGTTGCAAAATCTGTAGGGAAAATTTTGAGTACAAATCCAGGCTTTACTGAACTCCTCATCACATCCCACGACCTGGATTAAACGCCACCCTGGATCCTAACCTCATAACGCCATTTGACTGTGGAAGCCCACAGTACTTTGCAAAACAAGGGCTAAAATGTGTGACCTTTGACAAGTCATTTGTTACAGCTCTGCTGCAGCTTGTACCTGCTGGTCAACTCCCACAGCATCCAAGCCATCGTACATGATATCCACCCACCCGTCCTTGGAGGCCAGGACAAAGAGAGACATCAGGGCCTAGAAACGCATGGAAAAAAAGTTAGGCACAGTTGCACTAAAGCTCTTTCACTTGTAACATCTTACTCCTCTTTGCCCTTTCCTGCCCGAGCAATGTCATTACCTGTCTGATAATGGGACACTTTGATGACCAAGATTTCTCTCGGCAGCAAAACCTATCAATGCCAATGCCCAGTTCAGCAATGAGCAGTAATTCGGAAACCACGGCGCTGAAGACAAAAGCGGCTTCATTTCCACCCTCCGGGTCTCTACTGCTCCCAACTAATTAGTTCTTACCACACTGCTAAAATAAGGCTGCATTGCAGAGATGGCTGCAAATGTCCGGCTCTATTAGACAAGCCCTTCTGCAAGATATATTTGGTTTGTTATGTATCAGTGAAGCAATTAAGTGCTCCACGAAGCCACATGTGCTTGTTCTGTTCCGAAAAGGAGTGTATGCCTGCTTGGAAACACTGCCTTTGGGATTTACAGAGGCAGAATGCTGTGTATGTGAACGGAATATTTACTGCGGCTGGCAGTGCCCTGTAAGAAAATCCCATGGGATAATAATGTACAGGTTTTAAGTCAAGGAGGTAAAGGAGCAAAGAAGCAGATTACCGTTCTATTAATACCTGGCCGAGATTATCAAAATTATACTTGTGCCGGACCCATTTGTAGCTTGCTTCTGTACAATCCGATTTATTTGTGATGTTTCTGGTGTCCTCCCCCTGACAGACAAAAAACTTGCCTTTGAAAAGCTGCAAAACACGCAAACAAGAGAGGAAGTGTCAGGGTTCAGTCCACAGGATTTCTACACAGGTGATGGGCGTTTCTCCAGGGTTCTCTGCACAGCCCATACCAACCAGAGCTGTTGAGGGAACTGACCTCATTCGTGGAGGTTATTAAGAGTGAGCAGCCTGTATAATATGCACCTAATGAGCAAATGCATGATTTCACATCGTTTAGGACACACACCTCATGCATTAAGCTGTCTGGTTCAGTGATCTGAGACTTGCCTAAAGGCCTTTGCTCCTGAGTTGTCAGCTCAAGTATAGCCCCAGCCAATAGCCCAGACCAGCTAATGGCTTCTTACCACATGTGGAACAACTCCGGCGACTCTCAGCCCAGTTAACAACAAACGAAGTGTAACAGGGGCCCTCTGTCAGCAGAGGAAAGGCGGCAGCGAAGAGGCCCAGTGAGGGACTAATCTGTGCTCATGGAGGTCACAAGGGGACGCTTCAGAGGGGAGATGAGCCCCTGGGAGTGACGTTCATGTTGAAGCAAGACTGCTGTCAGTCCCGCTTTGCTCTCTGATCCTGGGTGCTGTGCCCCAGCTGTCAGAAAGCTCTGCAGTCTGTGCAGGGTCACTGAAAACATTCCCTGTGCACAGCTTAAGGAGCCGAGCCCAGCCGGTGCCAGGTACCTGATCCTGAGCTTGCTTTCTTTGGTTTAAGCCTGGGGAGATGCAACTCCTGGAGAGTCAGCTCCCGATTTATACCTGCATGAGGAACAGGAGCCTCCACGTGCTTAATTCTAGACCTGGTGCTTCCCACACATGGAATAGAGAGTGGCAGGGGATGATTACTGCTTCAGACAGGGTGATTGATGCTAGCAGGATGGATGGTATCAAAGCCCAGGAGACAGCCAACAAATCTAGTTTTATTGGCTGACAGGAGCTATTGACATTACTGTTGGGAAGGGGGGGAAATGGCAACCTGCTCTCCAGGCTCCTTAAAACTCCACCTGGGTATACAGAGAAGAGACAGCGATGGGGTTTGATCTGTTGTTCTAGACAAATTTCAGTAGAAATAATAGTGAACAAGATAAACCCACGCATTACTCCATGGGTTTCCTTCAGAAATCAACAGCAGGAAGATGGTCTCTAGGCATGCAAAATTAATCACTGCTCAATGCAATCATAGAATTTTTGGATGCAAGAAGTATTCCCTGATCTTTCCATGGAGAAACACTATCTGTGGTAAGGCAGACTGGGGAGATATAGTCTTCACAGAGAAAAGTTTTAATTAAGCAGGAAGGTAAATAACTGGGTTTAGTATATTGTCTGTAAACATAACTTCTCCAGGAGCTGGACTGCAATGCTACTCATGTGGGAGCAGTAACAGGGCTCCTGACAGGGTTTGGAAACACAAAGCCCAATTTGCAAAAACACCGATCCCTGTCAGTGCTTCACAGTTTGGCACTTGTGAAAGGAAAAGACCCAGTGTTTCCTACTGGACTTACTTTTACTTTATCCACCTCTGTCTTGGGTCTTATTAATGACTATTCACACGTGGGCAGCTCTACGACCAAAACAGTTCTGCTAAAAGGACACGCTGTTAGAAACTTCGATGTCTGGATTTTAATAGCATCAAAAACCTCTCGTTTGATCCCCAGCTTATATTTAAACGGAAAAACTAACTGTAACTTTGAGAGATCGTCTTTTTATAGAAAATAGCTCCAGCCTCATCTTACACCTAATTAGACATAAATATTAACTGAGGATTTTGCATCCTGAATACAGGATCAGTCTTGCTTGTACCTACCACTGAATCACATCAATAGTCACGACAATTTAACGTAAGGCTGCAAGTCACCAGGGAAAGCATTGCAATTAGCAGGGATGAAATTCAAAGAGCATACTGCAAGTTTTGTTGTCTGGCATAAATTTTCCCATGTCTGTTAGATTGTTTTACGGGAGATGCTTAGTTTTATGAATCCGTTTAATATAATGGATGGATGCTGTTATGCTGCAATGCTAAACCAATCTAGCTGCTGAGGTGGTTATGGATGGCATGATTTTCTTCCCTGTTTATTTCCAATGCTGTATTTATTATTTAAGCAGTATGTTAGTGTAAAATATTATATAAGATACCTTTCCAAAACAAAGCCAAATAGAGTTGCTTTCCAAAAGATGGCTGTGACAGATCAGATAAACTTCAGAAAGAAGTAAGTGTTGTGTCGGAATATTTATATGAAGCAATCTCTTCTTCCCAGGTAATGAGAAACCAATTGCATTGGAAACTGCCACGTTTCCCCTGGGTTCCTGCACTCCTGGGACTGAGGATATTGCCAGCAGAGCCGGCAGGAAACAGACTCAGAAATCTTTGTTTCTGCAAGCTTTCAGTGACACAAACTGTCAGAACCTGAATGAATCTCCAGGTCAAGGTCTCTCCGGAGTTTACAAGCCAATGATTTCAGCTCTGAATTTCTATTTCCCCATCAGTTTGTAACAAGAAAAAAGGCGGAGGGGAGATCATAGAATCACAGAACGGGTTGGATTGAAAGGGACCTTTATAGGTCACCTAGTCCAACTCTCTGCAGTGAGCAGGGACACTGCATCCATCCTGACATCAGTTCGAGTTCAGAAAGGCTTACACTGTGCCATGGGTACAGATACCCAGACGTGGGGCAATCTGGGGCTTGTTACACTTTCAGGTTAAGTGCTGAGACTTACAGAGGACTCACCTGAACTCCCAAGATCCCAAAGATTATGAAAAAGGCACAGCAGATGACCACAATGTTCCCAATGGGCTTCAAGGATGACATGAGAGTCTCCACCACCAGCTTCAGTCCTTGGGCTCGACTAATGACTCTGTAGGGCCAAGTAAGCACAAAAGCTGTTAGTCCTGTTCCTGCCCAGTTTTGGCTCCTATCAAGATAGAGGACATGAAGAACACAGCATTAGAAAATTTTTTAGACTGACAAGTAACTCAAAAATCATGATGGAAAAAGCACTTCTGGAAGATTGACCTGTGAAGTTATGGAAGTCTTGGAGGGAAGGGTCTCTGCCTGATACACACAACTTTGCATAAATAAAGAGGAGGAAGAGAAAACATACAAGGAGCCAGGCCAGAAAATTCAGCTGCTTTGCTTGGGCTATCCACAGACACAGACTTTCATGCCTGTAGCCTGTCCAGGACTGCAAAGAGAGGGCCTCCCACTGTCCCTTCCTATATAGATTTAGGCAAGACACCCGATTTCCCTGTCTCAGTCCATGAAATGGAGCTGCCACTGTTACGCATCTACCTGAACATCTGTAGCAATTACAGAATCATAGAATGGTTTGGGTTGGAAGGGACCTTTAAAGGTCATCTAATCCAACCCTCTGCAATGAGCAGGGACACCTCCTACCAGATCAGGTCACTCAGAGCCCCTGATATTTCCAGGGATGGGCCATCTATCACCTCTCTGGGCAACCTGTGCCAGTGCTTTCACTACTCTCATCTTAAAAAATAATCTGTAGTGTCCTTATAGTGCTGCTGTGTACAGAGACCTGAGCTACCCCTCAGACCATCACAATTTCTGCTTTATACCCACTGTACAGCCTCAGTTCTAAACCAGTGCTGTCCTCCAGGTGAAACTTCACTGGCAGGACCAGAAGCATCTAACCTAATTTCTGTAGCTCCTCTCTGTCTGGTATCACACAGAATTTCATAACAGAAGATTAAATCATATCAGAAAGTTGGAGAAGAATAATGTGGACTTCATGACTGAAGAAAAAAAAAAGAAAAGAAGTCGAAACTATACTATACTCTCAAGGTTAATGTTGCAAAGAAAGGACAAGTCTTGTGTGATTTAGAGAAGCCATCTCACCATGCTAGGAAAGATGGACGAGGTATTCAGGCTCACCGACCTGAAGGTGGGGACCAAGAAAGGCATCTGAAGAGGTTACATGCCTCCCTCCTCTTGATGCCAACTGGAATTAAGCATTTCACTAGCGCTGTAAATCATTTTGTACTGATGCCATAGAAACTGTGCTTGCACAAGTCAGAAGCAGTTAAATGCTGTGAAAGTCAGAGGAGGGGAGTGCCTCTGTGCTTCTGGGTGCTGCTGGTGACTGCTTTGAACACTCGGCTCTCGCATGCTCCCCAAACTTCCCCACCCTCTGGTTTCTGCCTGTGTCTCTCTTTTGCCATGGGAGTCCTCTCACCACCTCTCCCATTTCTCCCCAAGTCTGGCTCCACCACCTGAAGCACTGCTGCAGTTTTGCTGCCTGGACAGGGTCCAAGTTCTCCTCCTCTCCCTCTCCTGGGCATGGTGCTCCCAGCAGAGGTCCCCATGGACACATCCACACTCCCATCATGCATGGCCTTAGCTGGGACCACAGCCAACCTGCACCATCCCTCTCCTGCCCCAGAGCCTGCAGGCTGAGTGACCTGCAGTGCTCAATGCGTGGCCACCAGCTTTTACCAAAACTGTCGGCTTTAAACCGCATCCTGAAAAGCTGAAGCTTATTTCCTTTTTCTCCTGGTTAAATATTTACTCAAAATGTCAAGGGTAACTCATCAGTTATCACTTTCAGAAAGAAACAGATGGTGGCATTTTTATCCACTCTCTTACCAGTGAAACACAAAGAGCAGATGCTGCTATTCCTCACGCTGGGCATCTCTGCCAGGTGGGTGCTGTGGCTCCCGATTTCAGACACCGCGGCTTTCCTGACGCTCAGATCTGGGTGTTTTAGGGAAGGAGCTGGAGGGTGAGATGGCTGAGGGAGCAGGAGGCTGCACACCCCATGAGCAGTGTGGGGACTGGTCAGCGTGGGCTGCCAAAGCTGCCCACAGGGATTAGCCCAGGCTGGAGACCTCACTGCTGCTGCCACGGGGCTGAGAGCTGAGCCCAGGCCAGCAAACAGGGGCGGGAGAGCAGCTCAGTGTGCCCGACTCAGTGAGCCAGGTAATGCAGCCTAACAGGCCGTGTCTGAGCGCACAGAGTGAGCTTTGGGCTGGACAGGCTGAGGCTGAACACCTCTTCCAGCTCCTCAGATGGACTAAAGACCTCCACACCCCCTACATCCCTCACACAGTCCTGGGTGAAATGCTACACCTGCCAAACTACAGGTGGGAAACTGAGGCATGGAAGGAGGGCAAGCCATGTTCTCAGAGGTAGGAAGGCAACTCAATTCCAATATTTCAGTGTAAGTTAGGCCCTTTGGTGCCTTTAGTGATCCTGACTTTAGGGATCATGGACTTCTGTCCACTGTCATGCATGGATGGAACCAAAGTCAAGTCTTCTAAAATGAAGGTCTATGGTCTGAACTACTGGAGCATCCTTAAACTTTGGGGAACAAGGAAGGAATTTGGTCTCCAGAGTTTAAAGTTGATAATTTTCTCCAACAATTATTAAGAAATGCTGTTCTAGAAATAATAAAGCGATTTCCCCTGTGAGGTACTATTTGGTATCCAGCTGAGAGGGAAAATAGGAGGTTACTCGTCTGACTTTGCAAAATCATGTGTGTGTTGAGGAAAAAAGGGCTGAAAAACTGCAGTGTTTGGCTGCTTTAAGTGTTTTGATCAACCAGGGAATTCCTCAAATTAGAATGCATTAGGGTATAAAAGCTGCCACCAGTTTAGCTCCATGCCACTGCTGTTTTCAGCACTACAGAGAGAAAAGACTTTGAAAAGATTGTGAAAAATAATAGTTCTCACTAATGGAAACCTTCAGACCTTGGAGCTGCCTCAGACTAAGGGCCTGATCCAACACGGAGGCAAGCCTGTGTGAAGATTCCTGATATTCTCCAAAGAGTCTGACAATTCTCTTCAGGTGTCAATGAAATTCTCAGCTGTTCCGGATTATTAGTATCACCTCCAATATGTCAACACACAGCATCCCCACACCTCATCAGTATTGCCAAGGTCCTGCTGCTATCAGGCTTGTAAAATCTTTTTATCTGACCCACACCCCTGCAATTTCTGGCTGAAGGATGCGGCTGGTTTGGAGCCCTGCAGTTGTGCAAGAACAGGAGACCTGACGAGGTTCCATTCAGTACAATTCCAGTCTGCATTAGGCATAGAACAAACAGGGAAACTGAAATGAGACATTCTTTCTTCTTTTTTTGTGGCGTGAAGAAATGTTAATCCCTATAATTCCCCCTGGTTCTTCTGGCCTGAGCATTCCCAATGCTGTTAAACCCCTGGTATGAGATGCTCCAAACCCACTGCCAACCTCATCCCAGTTGGATACATTACCAACATTGAGCCTTCCTGATGAGAGCTCTCAGAAGAAGTAGTAGCACTTAGATGAAGCAACAGATCAACATTAATGAAGACCTTCCTCCACAGATTAAAAAAAAATTAGCAAAGGTGATGATAGATATGATAGATAGAAGAGAGTTATGAAATTACTATTAGACCATGATGGTATAAAAGTGAATAATTTATCTGTGTGCTTTAGAAGTCGAAGCCCAGGCTCTGTAGAGAGTAAAACGGCCCTGAAGTCCACCCACAATAAATCTGAATACATTTTCAATTTTGATTTCTCTTGTATCTTATGCTACAACACTTGATCCCAACAACAGCAGGTTGAATGCATTAGGCAGGAATGTTATTTTATAAGCAATCCCTTTACTGGCTGAAACATCAGAGGGTCATGGAAACATCTTTAAATGTCACTCCTTTGCGAATTTATTTTTGGAATTCTGGTCATAAAGCTGGGCTTGAATCTTCATGGATTCAATCTGGAGGCTGATAATCAATCGTGCAATCAAAACCCCGTGACTGGCATACAGGTCAGGGTTTTTTAATGCCTGGGCAGAAGGCAGCAGCGTGTGGGGTTTTGTGTGCTGCATAAAGCGATGGGGTGGTTTCTACAGGAGAAAATCAGAGACAGAATGAGGGAGATCTTTTGCAAGAATCCCCCTTCCGGGCCATCCAGTGGGAAAGCCAGCACAGAAATGACGAGGGTTGTCTCTGCTCTCGAGCTGAGTGTGACACACACATCTGTGGCTTGGCTTCTCGCTGAGGGTGTCCTCCTGCAGCCCTGTCCTGGAGTGTCCCCAGAAAGGGAGGACAGAAGGAGCCAGGTTTGCTCCTCTGTGGTGGGAGTGGAGCATTTGATTTGGTCTCTGCCGCACGCCTTCCCGAAAAGAAAAACTGGCTCAGCCTCCACGGGAGCCTTCGCCCAGGCATGGGAACCGGAGCCACGGTGTGCAGAGACCTCAGGTCACCTGTCCCAGCTGTCACCCCGCGTCGATGCAGTTGCACATCCCAGGCTGTGCAGCGAGGATGTGATCCCTGAGCCACACGCTGAGCCTGCGGCAAAGGCAGCGCGGGCAGCTGTGGGCAGAGGCTGCTCGGGGCAGCCCAGATGTGCAGCGTGGAGGCAGATGGGCTTCCACAGGCAGAGATTTATGACTTACTGAAAAGCCCTCAGTTTGATGGCTGCTTTTTCATTTCCTACAAATCTAATCATGGGAGAACAGAACTGATTCTGAACATATTTAGGGAATGGGCTTGTTGCTGTCTTTTTCTACGTTTCCTTCGTAGTAGAAAGCAGCACGTTGGCTGAAAACATTCACGTACTCTCCTGAGAAAACAAATCAAATACCGACAGGAATGCGATAGCAGTGGAAGAGCCTAGTCCCACATATTCTTCAGATGGCAGGTCTTCCTCCAGCCTGAGGTTACTGAGTGGGCTATTCCCCATAACTGCAGATTATTCATGCACATAGGTGACTACAGAGAAAGGCTCCAGTTAAAACAGACCCAGACAGCCCCACAGATCTACAAAGCAGCATACAGGGCTTTGACCAGGTCAGACAGGTGACTCCAGCAGAGATCAGCACTACTCAAATGTCTCCCTTTAAATCTGATTTAACCATGGGACATCAAAAGAGAAACTTGCATTCCGCAGTTCAGAGAAGACAAATCAATCCTTCTTTTACCCTGAGCCATCTAGATTATTTTATAGGTTTTCTTAACATGGGTCAAAAATCAGCAGAAACAGAGGATCAGAGCAAATCTACCCAACCAAAAACCGGGCAGAAACTACCCCAGAAACTGCAGCTGAGGTGAGATATCAGGGGACACACAAAGAGAGAAGAGTCTGAATTGGAGTCACATAGGAATACAATCTACTTACATGGGGAGCGAGCTGAACTACCCCAATGGTGCCAGCTATCCAGATAAAAATGATTAAAAGCAGCTCACGTCCTAAAACTCACCAGGCACAACACACATATACAGACCAATTGAACAGCACGTCCTTTATAGCTGTCGAGAATATTTGAAAGATATATGTATAGGGATGGCCATTGTTATTTAGACTTATTATTCACACAGGGGTAGTAAAACAACATCTTCTATCAGAAGCAGGGTCCTATTTTTCTGTTCTGAAAGAGAAAAATCCTGACTCAAAGCGAACCTTTTTAAGGAGGAAGCAGCAGTAAGATATGGCAGGCACACAAAGATGCTTTGAGCATGAAGGTTTATTAGCTGCTGCATAACAGGAGCAGCAACAATGGTATTAAAGAGGAACTGCATTTAGCATGAAGAGAAACCTCCATGCCTTGGGGTACAGGTCACAAACAGATGCCTGTTTAGAAGAGGTTGGTCCTTGGGCAGGTTCTTATCGGCGTGGAGCCTGTCCCTGGAGCATGGGATACCGCCTGCTGGCAGAGTTGAGGGGCCAAGTTAGCAGGACAATTGTTTTCATCTTGTCTGGGTCATTTTCAAAGTAAATGTCTCTCTAAAACTAATGGGGAGCTGGGGAAAAAAGCTTCTTTGCATTCTAGGTTAAGCAACAGTTGAGTCTCTGCTTCCTTAAAAAATGATCTGCCACCTGCTACTAATTTCCTTCTTTGTTACGAAAGCCACTGACTGCCTGAAGGAAAGAGGGAGAAGAAACTGTTAAGCTGCACTTTACACAGAGCAAATGAGAACACAAATAGCAGGGGATGTGTGTTTTAATGAGCAAAAGAGGCATTGATCAGTTTCCTACTGCACTTGGGGCTGGTCCCAAAACACAGCAAGGGCCCAGAGCTCTCGCGGCTCAGAGGACCTGCGCCTGCCATTGTCTGCAGAGCTGCGGGAGGCTGGGATGACACCGGTGACAGACGCTGTGCCCTTGTCTCGTCTCCCCCTTCCCTTGCATGAATGCTCAGCCCTATCTTTGGCACACACATCCTACATCCCTTAGATCTTCTCCTGCCTCTACTTACCTCAAGGGCCGCAGTGTCCTCAGCAGCCTCAGCACCCGCAGCATCCCCAGGATTTTTGTGCCGCTGTCCGATACCATCGAGACCAGGATGTCGATGACAGAGATGAGCACCAGCACCCCATCCAGCACGTTCCAGCTGCTCTTCAAGTAGGCTTTCTCCCCAAAACACAAGCCTAGTGCCACCACCTGCCCAGACACCAAGTTGCAACAAATTATGACTGTAACATTCAATGTGTTCCTTGCAGTTAGCAGCCTGCTGAGAACGCGTTATTTACAGACACCAGTCTGCGAGTCCATTTGCTTCCCAGTACAGAAACCTAATTAGACAAACCAGCAAAGTGTTCTATTGAAAGAATTATGAAAATACCGCTGCAGAAACATCCCAGGTTGTCCCTTACAGCTGATGTACTTTTAATGCAGATAAACCTACCCGCACAAAACTGTTCCTAACACGTTTAGCTCTGGCATAAAAATTCTATCATGTTTTATTCCTATAGACTGCAGGAGAGAAGGTGCAGAGTGGCTGACCCAAAGCAATCACGTACAAGCTTTGCAAATAGCGAAACTAGAAAAACTTTCCAAAGAAAGAGCAATTGTTCAGTGAGATGATTATGAATTACACAAAAGAGATTTACAGACACGAGTTTCTGAGCCTCCTGCCTCAAATCCAGCAAAGTGTTTCAATGTGCTTAAGTCTCTCTGTCCTCAGGAAAGCACACAGCAGCTTAGGTTGTTGAGGACAACTGGTTGTTGAAGACAATGGGACTTACATGCATGGTTGAAGTTAAGCATGTGCTCAAGAGCTTTGCTGAATAGGGCAGGATTGCTGAATTCAAGGATCCCATTGCTCCTATAATGGTGTAAATCAAGAGCAACTTCAGTGAAATTGTTCTGATGTAAAACGTGCTCGGAATAAGGCGTGTGGTGGGCATCTGAGTATGATTCAGAAGAGGAAAATATACACCTCACTCGCAGCTGGTCGACTTAAGGGTTTTGTGAGTCCACCGTAATAAAAAACAACTAATATAACACAGGCACGCTTATCCTCCACCTGCATTTACCTTAACTGTCATCTCGGTCAGGAAGATGACTGTAAAGATGTAGTTGGAGAGTGTTAGGAAAATCCGTTCCTATGAAAAATAAAACGAGAGACAATGTTTTAGGGCCCGCTCTCTGCAGCTGTGCATCCCCCCATGCATATTTGGGTGGTTGACAACTGTTCTCTAGATTCTGTGCTGAAACAAGCCTGGGACTGTTTGCTCGCAAAGAGGAGAAAATACAAATATTTAGACAGCAACACTGCACGGTGTTACAGCCCTGCCAGTACCCGGCTCGGTGTCAGCACCATGGACAGGGACAGCCGCTGGCACCTGTCCCACAAACCCTCCAATTTGCCTCCAAATCCTCCCTAATTTCCCCCAAGTCATCCTCCCCCCCAGAGCGGAAACAGGGAGGTTTGCCCTCCTTGAAACGTGTTTGACAAATCTCTACCTGCCCCTCACCTGCAGACATCACTGCATCGTGTAAATATCACCGAGCTCCCACTTCTCCTGGAAATTAAGTCAATATTAGAGTGACAGAGCTGTGAGGCAGCAGGACCCGTGGGATGCTGAAGTGCAGCTGGCATGAGTTATCACAGCTCCAGCGAAACCAGCAAAGGTCTGGGGGTTTATGCCAGCTGAGACCTGCCCCCAAAAGGTCGATTCTGTTGCCCAAAGCCGCGGGCTAGACCTGGCGTGAAGCCCAACAGCCTCATTTCCCAGTCCCCTGCACTGTCCACCAGACCGTGCCCTCCTCAGTGCCACCACTCAGCAAGAGCAGCTAGTGATTACAGATGAGCCCATGGACTGCTTCCCTATCTAGAGTTAGCAGAAACCTTTCTTTTTAAGGATGATTATTAAATAAATTACACTTTTCCCTAATCCCTGGACAGCTTCTGATTCCCTGCACTGAGAAATGGACAGCAGAAGGCAGAGGCTGGAGGAACGATGATGCATGTGCATGTATGTATGAGCGCATACAATTGGCCCCAGACCTGCTTTTAACAATTTTGGATTTATTTCTGCCTCTCCCTACAGAGCAGTCCCATAAGAGATGCAGATCTCTCGCTCAAAATGAGATGCAATTTAAACAAGACAAAACACCTTGGCAACTCTCTCGCTTGCCAGATCATGATTTACTGGAAGTGACTCAGGAACCACACAGTAGCTTGTTTCCATACCGGGTCCATAATTAATTAGGTCCTAGACCTGTACTGTGATTGCACGAGCCGTGATAGGAAACATCTCCGTTGTTAGCTGACTGCCACACAAAAGGCTGCTGTAGGGGGGCAGACACTGGGCAGGAGGGAGGGGACAGGGACCTGCTTGTGCAGCTGGAGATAAAACAGCAATAGCATGGAGGTGAGACTGAGGATATTGCATTCCTGCCTGGCAAGCATGTGGCTATTTTGAAGGATAATCTCCCTGGCCCATGTCGTGCATTCTGCAGTGGGGAGCGCATGCTGGCTCGCACCAGCAGCCCCTGTTCTGATAAGCCAGCTGAAACTGGGACAGGGACAGAGAACTCGCTTGAAGCAGTTAGAAAATCCACAGCTCAGGAAAGCAAAGAACAATTATTTTAAACAACTCAACCTAAACTAACTCTCTCGGTTTCCAGATGAGAGCTCCATCAGCACAGGCAGGGCCCATGCACTCCTCCTGGCTCCCCTGCCACAGTGCTCAGCATCGCCCTTCTCCTCTGCAGCTCCCAGGCTATGGTCCAGCTCCCTTGGCTATAGCCTGATGGTGACCAACCTCACACCAGTCCCTCTCTCCTTCCCTCTTAGCACTCTCCCCATGCCAGGGGACACCACAGCTCCTCCTCTCCTGTATGAAATACCGGGTTTGTGTGCTACAGCTCTTTGCCGTGGACTCCTCCAACTCACACGTGCCACCCCATTTCCCTTCACGTCTGTGTAACTGCAGCTCCTTTCGGAGCCAGTCTTGGGGAGTGGTAACTCTCAGAGGACATAGCAAGGGGCTCAGAGGAAGCATTTAGGATTTTAAAAGGAGGCTCTCAGGGTGCCCCATTCGGGGATAAGCAGGGTGATCTCTTCCTGCTAGATCAGCTGGCAGGGAGCCCTGTTCTCTTCTTGCAGCTGCGAGTTGGTGCACGACTACATGGGAACTGGGAAAAAAAAATGGATTTAGGGGAAGGACTGCTGGGCAAACTGTTACAGTAAGGAGGACTACTAGGGAATGCTTAAAATAGGCACAGAGCAGCCTAGACTCCAGTTTTAAGGTCTTACATTGAAAATCCACAAAAATGAACAGCCTGACACGCCTACATCAACAAAACAGGATTCTGTACGATTGTGATATGAGCAGTCTTGGGTGATAAATCAGCAAGAGCCCAGCGCATCTCAGCCCCAATCTATGCCAAAATAAAAGAGCCAATAGGATGATTCTGCCCCTCTGATTGCTGGATGCTGATGCTGTGAGGGTCTGGTTTGAGGAATCCTTGCACAGCGCATTAGAACAAAGCAGGTCCGAGAACTGGCATTGCAGCGCCTGCATCAATTCAGTTTTTCTGGTGTCACAACAAAGCTGATACACAAAGGGGAGGGAAGAGTATGAAATGAACAGTTTCCCCCATTCCGTTTGCACCACACATACGTGCCTGTGGGGAACAGATGGAAGAAGTGAACATTGTGTTGAGAGAGGAAAAGTGTTTGAAGGTTTCTCAGAGAAGGAAACTGAGACAGATGTCATGCTATGTCATGTGTTAAAACCTTGATCGTACTTCCAGAAATGGGATATTGGATATATTGCAGGCCACGATCTCTGCTCTTGTGCATTGAAAGGGGACCAGGTAGGGGCCAGGAGAGTTGCTGCACCTAATTCAAAGAATACTCAGGGGGTACTGGCACCTTCCCATTTTAAAAAGAGAAAGAAAACAAGACCGAGTGCGCAGCACTCATCCAAGGCACGGGTGTTTGCTCCACAAGGAGCACAGGAAAACCTTAACCTCAGAAACTCACAGCGCTGTGAGGCTCAATTTTGGGTCGTTCCATGGCAATGGTAATGCAGTTCAGGAAAATGATCACCAAGACGACGTGATCAAACATCTTGTGAGTGATGATTTTATTGCACATCAGACGGAATCTGTCGAGAGAGGGAAAAAAAGAAAAGAGTAGACACAGACTAGCTATTAATGCTCGACTGGCTGGGGAGACACGCAGCAGCTCGAAGCATAGCGGGGGAATCGAGTGCTCTGCTTGCAAAGCAGATGAGCTCCAATCTCCCAATCCCCTCCCTGGCAGAGCCGCACGCCGAGGGCAGATTGGGGTATGAACAGAAAGGGATCTGAGCTACGGAACTGAGCCACAGATTTCAAGCCCTGGGGATGTTCGTAGCGGGTTTTGGTCACTTGGAATGGGGCAGCTGCTTCCATGACTCGGACACACGGCCAGGTTTGGATCTGCCCCCCTACCTGCTTACTGGTGCTCAGGTTTCGCTTAAATAAAGGACGAAATACTCCCGGTGAGCCCATAAGGGCTGAGCACACATGGAATAAAGGGATAGAAGCTATTTATTGTGACAGATGGCTGTACACTGACCCAGGATTTATAATACCGTATTACATTTCCCAAAGTCTGTTTCTGAAAATCTCTCTAATCTTTGTATGAATGAACCTGAATGCTGTCCAGGGCCCTTGGCTCCAACACGGGAAACCCTCGGGCGCGTGGGTTCCAGAGGAACGCGTCAAACGGCACGGAGCTCAGCTGGCTCCACATGGCCAGGCTCTGGGAAGGGCAGAGCCGGGGGCCTTCGAGCAAGGAGAGAGTGTTCTCTGAGAGAAAAGGAAGGGGTAGGACAGAGAAGTTCAGTCGAGAGGCAGGCTGAGGAGGTCAGGGAGTCCTTTGCTGTGCTGTAAGCTTGCAGTGGGGCAAATTCAGATTTTTCTGCTTGATGCTGCACCTCTCCCCCTCGCTCCAAGTTCATCACATTCCACCAAATGAAAAACTTGCAGAGCACTGGCATCACTGCCAAAGTAAATGAGGAACCTGATGAAGCTGCAGCCATGCCCTGGGCTATGGGACTTCACTGGACACTCCTGCGCTCTCTGCAGACAGCAGCTGTTTGCTATTTGACCCTGATGTCGTGCTGGGGCAGGGGAAGGGCAGGGGAAGGGCTGGGAGTTTTGTGGACTGACATACAGAGACTCATCTGGGACAAACAGGCAGATGAGCCACTGCAACGAGGGCATGCATCGTTACCATCCATCCTATCACACCACCACTGCCCAAGTGCCCTGACTTACCTGGAGTGAGGGGCAAAGATGTAGATGGACCAGGAGTCCCTCTCTTTGCAGCAGGTGGGGAGCCGTGCCCGTACCCAGGCCTTCATGCGGTCCCTTTTACTCTGGGGGAAAATGGACAGAGCGGGAGGAAAACACAGAACCGTTAAAACAACAAACCCCCAAAACTTCCACGCAAAGGACTTGGGGCAGCTTTTCACTAAACGCTTATCTTCAAGGGCTCAGTGAAGCTGAAACAAAATAATGTCCCCAAAAAAGACCCTGCTGGGCAGGGGAAGGAGCTCTGGCAGCCAAATGAGGGCTGTGCCAGCCCTGTGAGCTCACAGGGCTCGGTCTTGCTTCTTTCTCCGCACGGTAACTGGGTCTGGCACGCAGTTACCCAAGAGGACAAACGTGATAAATAAAACCCTTGCCCAAAGGAATGATAACCCACTCAGTCCCTCCAAATACTCATCAGATGCTTGCCTGAATTTTCTAAGGTATTTTGGGGAATTTTTGTGGGGTATTTTTGCTTGTTTTTTTTTAAACAATATAGAATGCTTATGTCAGAGGTTATAAAGGGAGCAGAGGGAGAGATTCCTGCTGCTTGCTGGGCCAAGCCCTGTGTCCATGCACCACCGGAAAGATGAAGAAATCATTTGAGGCCCAAGTTTTGGTCCAGGAACACAACAGTGATGGTCTGCCTCTCATTCAGCATGAACAGATTAGATGGGAGATTATAAAGCCACAAGGGAACACTGTGGTCAGCCTGACCTGCATGAACATGGGCCATCCAATTCCTGCAAATTAATTCCTACTTGAAACCACAGCACATCCTCAGCCACGCATACTTGAGTTATAGACCGTCTGCAAGGTCATTTCAGGTCAGGAGGGCAGACTGTGAAAGCCTGAGCCAACAAGTCAACCAGACATCAAAACCTGGACGCTGAGGGGAAGCCTCATGCTGGCTGCAACAGCTTCCGACTTAAGTTTATCATCTTCTCATCCATAGACCTCCAAAGGAAAGTGAAGATCTTTAATCCCACTGGCAAAGCAGCGTTAGCACCCTGAGCGTGGACAACCATTAAAAGCCAGGCCAACATCCTGCCCACCACACACCAGGGCTTCCCCAGCCCTTCCACGTCGAAGCACCAGAAGATACATGCACAGACCAGTGTGTGCACTGTCACCAGAGTGATTTGCAGATAGATAAAAACCAATTCTTGCTCTTTCATCAGCCTTATTTCTCTGCTACCACCTGGGCTTAGATGGGCAGACCTGGAAATGTGATTGCGTGAGCTCTTTGAAGCTTCTTCTGGAGATTTCAGGGCCGTGAGGACACGGAGGGCTGTGAAGGACAGCGCAGGAACCACCCTCACACCCCGGGAGCACCCGCGCTCCAGGACTGAGGCACTTTTATTTATTTCATCTTGGAAAGAGGGAGGGAGGATTCGTTTTGAGGCAAACTGTTAGCACTTGGAGTACTCTGGACTGTAAAAATGGGATTTGTTAGGGTAATTGAGTGGAGTGGAGGAAGTGCTTTCTCTTCCTATAGACACCCAGCCTGGAATCTCATTAGTGATGGGAAGTAGTTGGTGTAGTGCCTGTTTTAATGAAAGCCCTTGGTGACAACCTGAACCCTTCAGAAAATGAAAATCACCTTGGGCAAATAAGAAGAAAAGTTTGAATAACAAAAAGAAAAGTTAGAGCTTTCTACCCTGCTCCTTCAGCCATCCATCCTTCTCTCAACTTCTACACGCACAGCCCATGCACCGCACACCACTGGGGCTTTGGTTGTCTTGGATGATCTCACATCCCTTTTCCAGCTTCAGGCAAGGAGTCAGAACTGCTCCCTTCTCTCTAAACTGTATTTAATACAGCATGCATCCTTGGGGTTGTGTTATCCCTTCAAGCAGCCTGGTTAGTCTAATTATCCATAGATTTAACAAAGGTAAATAAATGGATAGAAATCGGGTGTCTGCTCAAAGCTGTGGTGAGAGCAGTGATTGCTACCCCAGCCTCTGGACATGGAGTAATAGCTACGACTCAGTCCAGTTAATTTTGTGAGCTGGAAGGTTTCCAGAAGTATCTATTATTCAAAGCAGTTCTGGTATTTATCAAGGGGATTTGTAGTGAATGGTAATGCGTCAGCAGCGCAGAATGCTTCTTTATATTCCTTTTGTCCAATTTTAATGCCAAAGATATTTTGGGGTTTGGCTAATTGTTGCAGCTTGCAGTTCATGGGCTAAATCAGATAATGATAGCAAAAAGTGATCTTCCATCATGTCTCTCTATTCAGTGGGTTACAGTAAGGGCGAGCACCAGGGCTCGGCTGGGGCTTCAGCCCAGCTGCTCTGAGCAGGGCCAAGTACATCCCCAGAAACCTAAACTCGGAGGAATTACTCCATATTTCCACCAGTGGAACAGCACGGTTCAGTTAATTTGAGCCAAATGTAAGGTATTTGTGAAATAAACCCCGAGTGTTTCCAGCCTCAGCCCCGTCCAAGGCTTTCCCAGCGAGGTCCAGGCAGGCTCCGAGTGCTGACAATGGGGCTGATTGCTGTTCAAGCCTGCATTATGTTCAAAGTGAGATATCAATTATGTGGCTTAAATCACATCTATTTGTTCATAAACCACACCTGGACAGGATGAATAAAGATGTGGGGGGAGAAGAAAACGACTCTTTAATTCAGTTGCCAGCGACTTGGATGAAATCTCCCTGGGTAAGCCCATCCAAACCCCTCACCAGAGGCAGCAAGAGCCAGGACATGGGAAGATGCTGGGTGCTAACAGGCAGCAGTGGGAATGGAGCCCCTCAGTCCCACAGCAATGAGAGCTGCTGATAAATAGCTGCTTCTTTTTTTTTTTTTTTTTTTTTTTTTGCAGCATCTCCTCTGCACCCTGATTGAAATGCTCTGTAAAGCCAGCTCCTGATGGATCCTGCAGTTNTTTTTTTTTTTTTTTTTTTAAGGAATTTCCTACTTCTGAGGGTAGGATGAAAGGCAGTTGGCAATAAAAGATGACTGATGCACTCCTCAGAGTAAGGGAGAGGCTTAGATTTATAAAAGATTTATTATAAGGACGGGGGAACTGCTGAAAAATGCTCTGTGAGCGGCAGAGGACCTCCAGGCAAGCTGGAAGCTGCACAGAGGCGCTCGGGACCTGATTATTTAATTTTAATATGCAACAGGGACAGGCTGAGAGGGTTTGGGAGTGGCTGGACCGCACGCCACAGAGAAAAAGTGGAATAGGCAAAGGGAAAGGAGCTGCAATAGCAAAATGCAGTGAGGTTTTGGGGAGGAGGGGACACATTGATTGCATATTCAATATTTTCCTTATTTTCTGCTCTGAGTACTCAGCAAATTGGGTAGAAAGCACCCAAAAGGATCTAAAATCCAGCAGCTGGAAACAAGGAAGACCTGGCAGCAGATCCCTGATCCCAATCACAGTCACATGAACCCAAGAAGGCTGTGGCTCGCTCTCTCTGTGAGAGACCCCCTTGTCTGCAGTGATGCAATAAAGAACAGATTGCAGCCCCCTGGTTTCCTACTTCTGGGGAGAGAAGCTGTCAGGGGCCTGATTCTGGCCCCTCGGAGGGATGGAAATTCAGAACAAACTCATCGAAAGCAGGAGAGCAGCACTAATATAGGGGGAGCCTGGGAAATCCAGATGAAGCCTTTGCTCTTCCTTTAATTTCTGCACAGAGACAATCAAATCCAGGCAGCACGGAGGGATGCAAAGCTTTGATGCAGAAGGGCATATTTAGGATTACTTTGATCTGAGTAACAGTCAAGTTCTTCTCTTCTTTTGTTGATGGGGAGCTTTGTATTTAATTTTTTCCATTTAAAATGCAAATTTTTTTCCCCCGACTTTGTCAAGGCTAATTTAGGAGCAAAGTTTCCCCTCAAATATCAGGAGGGAATCCCAAAGGGAAGCTCTGCAACCTGGGGGCTGATTTTGCTACTCTAAGCAATATTTTCGGATCCATCTGGTTTAGTGATTTGCAGTGAAGACATATTTCAGAGCATGGGGAGAGGCACCAGCCAGCTGCAAGTGTCCCAGTTGTGGCTATCCCATGGGCTGGGACACAATTTTTTTCCCCTATTCCGTCAATTCTTGCCCTTGTCATTTGCTTCTGACCATTCCATGGGAGGGTATTAAGGTGATCACACCTTCCATGGCCAGACCTCAGTACACAGAGCACGATGTTTGGTTTATGCTAAAAGCAGCTAATAAAAATTAAAAATCTTATTCGACAGTTCATTGTCAGCACTGGCTGGGGGTTGAAAGAGGAGGGACACATCCCATCACACCACACCCAGCACAAGGGGGACTGCTGGCTTTTGATCCTGGGGGGGGGAAAAAAGGAAGGGACCGGTGGGATGATTGGACCAGGTGAGCTGGAAAAGCAGCAGATGTTGGAGCATAAAAAAAAAATCCCTAGCTAGCAATAAAGAGCATGGTCTCTTGAACACTTTTAATAGTGGGGGTTTTTTTTCCAAAAATAATTACTGCTCCTTTTCTTACAAATTCAATTTATTTTATGGAAGTTAAAAAGCAGGTTAAGACAATCAGTAAAAATCCCAGGCTGAGGATCCATGCTGGAGATGTAATGGGATAATGGCTTTCTGCAAAGGCGGTTCACGGCTGAGTGACTCCATTCTCCCAGCGCTAACTCTCCTTCTCCTCCCGTAAGGAACACAGGACTCTGGAGTCAACGCTGCCTCTTGCATCCCTTCTGTGATCCCAATTCCATTTTCATTCAAAAAACTCAGTGAAAAAGAGTAAAATCATGTCCACAATCTGCAGCTTTCCTGTTATCGGAACAGCCCCTGCTACCATCACATGTCTCTACCCAAACCCCATCTGCTCTCCCAACAGAAACAGAGCCACCCCTGGGGATGACACATCAGACCATCACATTTTTAAATCTGGGAACAAGGTACAATCAAAGAAAGAGGTAACCTGGGAAGAGCAGGAAACACTCCAAAACTGGCCCCAACGCACACGTGACAGCCGGAACTGCGACACCCTCGTACCCAGCTCAAGCCCCACTCTGCCAGTCATGCAAACAACTTTGGAAAAGCAGCCAGATTTCCTTTTTTTCCCCTTAAGATACAAACATCCATGTGAAAAAAGGACCAGGAACCCTCATCCCTTCCCTGCACTTGCAGTCTTTTCAGCTAATATTTCCTAAATGACACTTTTAGGGCCTGTGAAAGAGACACTCATCGGTGAAATGCCTCTTCAGATGGAAATTAATGCAGAGCCTCTGAAATTACCACCATCTCCATGGGACTAATGCTGCCATGGGAATGGGGGACCAAGCCCTGCCCTTTCTTTGCCTATAGAAATTTTCTGCTGCTGGTGTGGGGGCAGAAAGCTGAATAATAGTTGGAGAGCGGGGAGAGTTACTTGTTTTGCTTCAAAAAAAAAAAAAAAAAGGAAAAATGAACACAGAAAAACATGTATTTCAAATAGATAGCCTTCACTCTGCGTGATTTAGTGGAACCTGGGCAGTTTTGCCCCGATGTCTCCATCATGAGCCATCTGATACTGCACTGTAACACTTAATAGGGTACCACCCCATTTCTGAGAGCATCCACTGCCCAGGGACCTTCCGGGTGACTCTGGTCTGGTCTGGTGGTGCTGATAAGACCTAATCCCTTTTGCATCCACTTGTGCACTCCTGAGACGGGAACAAGCTTTGTTTTGACAGGTCAAAAAGCCCAAAATGAGGCACTTCCTTACCATGTTGCCTTCATCATCGCCATCATCACCCTCCTGGTGGGGCTCATCGACGTGGAGCTGGTGCAGCAGCAGACCCGGAGAGGTCCTCCCATTGCAGTCCTGGTGCTCGGAGACAGAGGTTCTGGTGCTGTGCATGCTGCTGGTCCGGTACAGGGAAGGCACCTGCAGAGTATCCTGGAGGTCAAAGGACCCTTTTGTTTCCAGCGACTCCATGCGGTGAGGCAAAGAGCCATTGAAGCTGCCGGCCCGGCTGGAGTGCTCCTCATCCGAGCTGTCCCCCTCCTCCGAGCTCTCCTTCCCCTCCCCGGACAGGAGGGACCTGCGCTCGCCGCTCTGCCCCCTGCGCTTGAGGCTGGGGGCCCGGCCGATGCTGTTCCAGCTGGAGCGGCGGCTGTTCCAGGAGCTGCTGGCACGCCAGGGACTGTGCGGGGAGCTGCGGGTGCTGGGCTGCGGGAAGGACAGGGACAGGGAGCGCATCAGCCCCGTGCCACCCGCCCCAGGCCGGCGGGGGCGGCTGCACGGACGGACAGCCCCACGGACGCACTGAACATCCGCAGGAGGAGGTGATGCGAGTACCGGGGACTTGAGCTCGTAGGCAGCCACGGGGTCCACGGAGACGCCGCTGGCCCGGCGGGACTCGTGGCCCTGCGCCGCGTCCCCGAACACGGCGCTCTTGGGCATGGGCATGGGCGTGGCGGCCGTGTGGATGATGAGTGGCGGGGTCAGGCTCTTCTTCAGCTCCGGGTGGTCGCTCAGGGCCATCACTGGAAGACACAAGCAGGATTTAGGTGTCACACCTCAAGGTGGAACACCTACAGCCTGCTCGTGGGAAGGCAAAGCTGCTGCACAGGAAGGGCTCAGCTCTGAGCGTCAGGGGGACGTGGGCCAAAAAGCTCTTGTGGAGAATCGGGTCGTTCAGCTCAGCAGGGGGATGTCAAACAGGAATGGGATCGGGTGTCAAAGGGATCAGGTGTCAATGGTAGAGGAGAGCACACCCGAAATGTCGCCTGCTGCCCCTCAACCTCCAATCAAACACCCACCAGCTCCAACCCTGGGAACTTCCTGCCCGCTCCCTCCATCTTCCTTCTCCAAACTCCTCCAGCAGAGACACCCCGCAAGCCCAGACCTCGGGCTTGGTGGGGAAATTACAGTTTGAATGCAATCGTGTCTCTCCCTGCCTGCATCCCACAATCCCACCCCAAGCGTGCTGCAAAGACAAGCACGACACAACCGGGACCTACGGCATTCCCTCTAGGAGGGGTTTTTCCTTTCGGACACACAGTTTTCACAGCAAAGCAAGGTTTCTGTGGAAGGGCCTGTCCTCCCGGGGTTATTACTCACAGGCTGGATTTGACAAGTTTTTCTTAAGTCCTCCCTCCTCTTCCAGGCTGCGGGGGAAGAGATCCGGCTCGGAATCGGACTTGGAAGCGTCGCCCTGGAGCAAAACAGAAGGCTTCAGCAAGGAGGCTGAGAGGCCACAGTGCATGGACAGCCCTCTGCAAAAATGGATTCCCGTGTCCAACACCACACCTACGGATCCACTGAACTTGGTATCACGATGCAACATCACCTTCCACAAAATGACGCATGCACAGGTTTATACCACAGACTAATTAACCTCCTACCAGGAAGACGGATTGCCTCTGGCTCCAAACACAGAACCAGAAAGGGACCAGGAGAAAAAACAAACTATCGCTTAATTTTTGCTGCTGGAATTGCATATGTGGCATATGTTAGGGAAGGACAGATATCAATGAGCAATTTGAGGACAAAAGATGATCCTACTAATCTCTCTGAATTTGTACACCTAAAACTCCCTGGGTGTGGCTCTTTCTAGTGATGCTCTGATGGAGCAATCCAGGGTTCGGAAAGGGCACAACAGCCCCCGAATTTCCAACGTGACAAATGTGCACGTGTCCCTGGACACCCCATCAGCACAGAGAGGATCCAGGTGGCAGAACCCAACATCGACTGCCACCAGGGGCCCTTTCCCTCCCAGCTGCCACACACAAGAGGAGCAGGAGTTTTGGGGATTTACGCTGGATCATTTGGGGGGTTTAAATTCTGCTACAGCATTTCGAACGTCGGTGGTTGAGCGAGACCTGCCTGCTCTGACAGGTGCCCATCCTCAGGCAGAGGAAGATGATGTTGACCATTGCTCTCAGCGTAGTGCCTGGGCTCTCGCTCGGTCTTGTGGCACAGCCCCTGATTCTGTCCATTGGCACTGCAGAAAGGCGCTTAGGGTGTGGTATAGTCAGGATACACCTAAGAGGGGCAGAGGTGCCCGCCAGAACGATCGCTATCCATCCAAAGAGAGGAGGATTCATGGCTGAAACCACTGCTCTGGCAAAGGGCACCAAGCCCTGTCACAATGGAGGAGAGGTGGGAAGGGGGGGAAGATGCTGGGATGGGAGAAGCCAAGCAGACCCTCACTGTAGCGGTGAGAGCCCAGGAGCCCCAGAAAACCCCACCAAGGCTAAGCTGCGTCCCCAGGAGCCCTGGCCAGCACTGCTGAGGTTTGGTGCTCGGGTACCTGTTGATTGTAAAATCTCAGAAGGACCCCAGCATGGGACAGGAGGAAGAGATGAATCCAACACAGGTCAGTGCCCCGCACCCCACTGTTAAGCAAAACCCCAGAGGGATGAGCCCCAATACTCCTCCTCATTTACTGTGGGGTCACTAAACTGTTAAAGAAATTTTTTCCAGGCAGACTGGACACTCAGAGATATTTTCGAGGCAAAAGAGAGTGTGACGTGAAGTGTTGGCTCAAAATTTCCTCTCCTGAGGATCCAGGACTTCTGTGCTTTTCAGGGAAGCTCCTCCTGCAGGACACAGTCTGAGAAGGTCAGGAATGCACCTTGCAGCGGGGAGCAGTAAAGTCAGGCTGGCCTGAGCTTTGCTGAAGTCAGATCCAGTCTCTGTGTGAACAGGGGCTCCAGCTGGCTCCAGGTACGCTCCCCACGGAGGCTCCCAGCTCAGCCTGTCAGCAGGCCTGCCAGGAATTACTCATTCTCCCTAACGGGTTTTTAAAAAGAAATAAATAATGGGAAGAATTTTACGTGATTTGTATTCCTGGAGTGCTCTTCAACAGCCCTAAGGAAAGTTTTAAGGGGGCACAATGAGAGGTGTGCCGAGAGGGAAAATCGGAGCTATGTGGGGACTTCCCACCCCCCTCCCCAGCACCAAACCCCACGTCTGGAGGGCAGTGAGCATCCCCTCCCAAACACCACGTGCCAGACTCAGGACGGTGCAGGCAAACATCTCGCAGCCGGCACTGCTGCCCGTTACCTGTTCTTGCACTCCCAGTTTGCCTTTCTGGATAGAAAAGGGGTTATGAGAGAACAGGGAGTTAAAATCCTTTTGGGAAATGAGGGTATGTCAGGCTGGACCGGGCAGTACAACGGCTAAACCAGCCTGTACCAAAAGGGACTGACACACTGGGATACGAGGGGAAAGGGCTTTTGGGCTGAGGGAAAAGCCAGGCTTCTTGGAAAGGACAGAAAGGGAAGGGAGTGGTAAAGAGAGAGATGAGGTTGGCAGAAGGGTGAGGTTTTGGGGTGTGTTGTGCTTTGGAGATCCACGGCTTCCTCGGACCTGAACTGGAGCGTTTCACATCCTGTAATGTGGCATCCCGCTGACAATCCCAGCATTCCCACCAGCCTTTCTGGGACACACCACAGCGCAGCTGCTGCCATCCTACCCTGTCCTGCAGAGCACAGGGCTCCCACACACACGTCAACACACGCACACACACCTATCAAAACAGGTTTGATTCCAGGTCCCTTCACTCCCGGGCATCCTCCCCCGCCTGCGTGAGGGAGCCTTGGCAGGCGTGCCCAGCAATCGGCATCACCATCCACATCCCCAGGGAAGTCCCCGGGATGTGACTGTGCCATGGAGAGGCTGTGACAGCCCCTTGGGGAGCCTTCCCCAGGGCAGGCATCCAGACAGGGGTCAGCAAGAGCTGCTGGCTGGAGCCACATGAGCCACTTCGAAGCACCCACCTTAATTTACCTGGCTCCCTCAGAGAAGGAAGGGACTTAAAATCAGGGCTGACTTGACAATGAAAGTGACAAAAAAGAAAGAAAAACCAAAAAACACTTCCAAAACACCCAAATAAATCCCAAAAGAACGACAGCTACTACAATGAGAACAGCACCACGGTGTGTGACCAGGCACCACGAGAGAGACAAGCACGGTGGCGGTGGGATGTGCTGTACGTACCCCCGACGAGTCGACAGGCAGCTGAATACAGCTTAACTGCCCACTCGCTTCTTCTCGCTTGGAGATCTCCTGAGGGAGAAACGGGGGGAGGGAGGGGGGAGGAAGGGGAAGGTGGGGTTCAATTTTCACAGTTTCAACAGCAGGACTGAGTGGGGAATCAAAAAACACAGAAGAGGGAGGGAGGGAGAGAAGGAGAGGGGAAGGGGGAGGAGGGCAGTGTGTGGCCATGATGGAGAGCCAGGCACTGGATCCATTCTGCTCAGCACAAGGAGAGAGTGGGAGATCTCAGGTAGAGAGAAGCCCTTTGAAGGGACCAGCCTTACATCCTTTAAATTGTTTCGAACAGAGCTTGCTTCAGCTCCTAAGTGATAATTGTGCTAATGAAACACCAGCTAATTATCGAAAACATGATTTTTTTTTTTTTGCAGCTGTATAATAGCATCTTTATTTATTACACCTTCATTAAGCAGCAATAGAGGCTTTTAATGAATGTTTGATTAACACAATATCAGTGCTCTTGCAGGTGAAATACCTAATTTAAGGAGAGGCACAGTCTGCTGTGAGCTCGGATCCCTCCTCAGCCCTGTTAGTGGAGACACCCATTTCAACCAGCAGTTTAAACCAGGGATCTGCAGCCAGAGGGGCACAGCCCCATCCTGGGAAATTTTGCCACACCCATGACCCCAACATCATTTTACAGCACCAGCAGTCAGCCTTTCCCTGCCCACTTGGAAACCACACATAATTTTTTCACCTTGTTGTGTTTCCCCTTGCTCAAGTGGCTCTCCCCATATTCCTCAGCACTTTCCAGCAGTGTGGTAGTGCCTGGTCCTGTCCCACGGGGCGGGAGGAGGTTCCATGCCGCAGCAGGAGGGCACAGATTGTCCTGCCAGCTGAATTTCTTGCCTACGGGGCAATGGATCTTTCCTCTGGTTGCTAAATGGTTACAAAACTCATCCCAGCCTAGGCTGGGATGAAGAGTTTAAGGATTTGCCAGCAATGTGATGGACACTTAACTTAAAGTCTTTGCTTGTAACAGAGAGAGACGTGGAAAAGCCATCGAAAGGGAAAAGATGGAAACTTTTCCTTTCACAAGGAAAATCCCACTGAAGCCGATAGGAATGCAATAGGCAAGGGATGCAAGAAAAACACCACCCAAAATCTCCTCCCTGCAGGAGGAGAGACTGTTCCCTCTGGTGAAAGCCCAGAAGAAGTCGAACATCCATATTTCCCCAAGGAAGCTACCTCCAGAGAGCAGGGTAATGTCCTGCAGGGAAAAGGATGGAGAGCCTGGAGGACCTGGGGCGCCAGGGAGGGAGCAGGGCACAAAGGAGGGGAAGGATCAAACCCACGAGTGAGGACAGGTGGGGAAAACAGGACACAAACTGGGAGGATTACCAATGGAAGAATATGCCTCGGAGATAATACTCCTTGGGAGAGGAGCTGACTAAGAGGTCAGGTGTAAAGCTCCTCTCCCAAGGAGTATTATCTTTCCTTTCTTCGAGAGAAGTCTCCAAGGCAGGGACCTGAGTGGTCAGGCAGCAATTTCCAGTTAGCAGCTTGATCAAACAGAGTCCCCTGTTCACTTTCCCCTCACCAACACCAGGGTCCCGTTCAATCAGGGAACGTGCAGTCAAAAATAACCACGTGGTAAAAAGTCCTGCCTGTGCCTCTTGCATGAGAGAAGCTGTTTACCAAACTAAAGGAAAAAAATGAGGAAAAAACCCCCACCTCAATCCTGCAAAATATATTGCTCCGTATTTAAAGTTCGGAAAAGGGCCTTTTAGTTTTTCAGCTGCTTATAGTCATCTGCTGCCTGGCAACTGGGGCTGCAAAGCTATGCACTAAAATTAACGAGGTGCCTGCGGATTGAGGAAAGGCACTCAAGGACCAGGGAGATAAAGGCAGCAGCCCCAGGATTGTGTTTCAGCCCAGAAATCTGAAGGAGAATGGAAAAAAAAAACCCAACAAACTCAACTCAGAAGAGTCAAGTGCAGTCATGGGCGGGAGACGCCGGGGTTTGTTTACAGTGAGAGATGATCTCTCTATTAATTCTGCTTAGGAGAGGATCCTCTCTGTGCTGGCTTGCAAAAACCAGAACGGGATCTGTTCGCAAAGCTACTGCAGCAAAGCTGAATAAACATAAACCAGCAAGGCCAGACCTGGGGCCCGACCTCCAGAGACATTTGCTCCCTGTCTGCTGCAGGAAACCTGGATTGAGCTGAGGGATCTCTTGGTGTCATCGCACTTTACTGGAAGAATGTAGAGAACTCAGAATAACGAAGATGTGGAAGGAAGATTATTATTAAAAAGCTATCATTAAAGCCTGAGATATAAAATAGCAGTGTAATCAGAGTCACAAATTATAGAAATATGATGTGAGTTTGTTAAAATTGCCATTGCTGAGCAGGACTGGCAAACCAGGTTTGGTCTTCAGGGGCTGTGCTGGTTCCTGGTCCCTGTGCCCGCCTCAATATCGGCATGAGCATCACTGGCTTCAGGCTGTCCCAGTGCTGTCTCAAATCAGAGGTTCCTCCCCGATTTACACAGCCCTAAAAGCACATTTCAGCTTACACAGATATCCTAGAGCTGGCTTGGACCAGCCCAGCACTGCCCTGTCAGAGGAGATGTGGGGGCACTTGATGCGGCAGCCCTGCTGCAGAAAACAGCCAAGAGCAAATGTGAGGAGTGCTGCAGGCACTTCCCTGACTCCAGGGTAGCCATCCTCTCAAGGACATCATTACTGGAATAAAACCACAACACGTTAAGCCAGAACATGACTTTACAGGGAGTTGCACCATGGCACAGCTGGCCACAAGGCCAGGGATAATTTGCTGCCCAGGAAGAGGCACGCTGCAGTGGCGGAGCGGGAGCATGCTCCCGCGTGGAAAAGCAGGCTGAGCCGAGGAACAGAGGAGTCAGCCTCCCTCGAGGGCCGGGGGCTGGCAAAGGGGCTGCTGCATTTAAAGGCTGTATCCTTTTCTCTGCACAGCGAGTGCACCAGGTGTGCATCTCCTGGGCTGGTGACCTTCAAAGATCAATTTGCCAGATTGAACAAAGGCTGGGTTTCGAAGCTGTCACCAGGAGCAGACAAGGAGCTTTGTACCTCTTCTCACTCAGGCACGGGAACATTTTTGCTATTTGAGAGAACTGGGCAAGGGAACATTTTGCTCTTAGAGAGAACCCAGCAGTGATTGTCCCTTTGGCTGAATGGTGGGGGGCATTTACAGACAGAAACAGCTACAACAATAACAATTAAAAAAGAAAAGCACCAGCACAGAGACAGACAATATAAAAAAAAAAATTTCTTCTTGCTATGTCCTGGTATGACTCCATTAGTTTAACTCCAAACCTCAAAAATAGTAATGATAATAGAAACAGTTCTGTTCATAGGGCAGCAGGATATTATAATACACATGCAACAAATCTTAAGTAATATTTATTCGCCCCAGAATGCTTATAAAAATCGGAGATAGTGTGTAGAAGCACAGCCTATACAGACAGACCCCAGTGAGGAGTTTTAGGTTATATTTACCTCTCCAGCCAACCCCCCGGGCAGGGTGTAAGGGTCCCCTCCCCTTACGGGTGTTCTTGAACAGCTGGAAAGCTCTTGCAGGGCGAGGACAGGCATCACAGGTCCCCCACTCTGAGGGGGACTAGGTGACATGCACACCCACTCCAAGCTGGACAATTGGATTGGCAGTAGGATGGAAAAAAGGTTGAGCTCAAGCCTACGTGCCCCTCAAAGCCTCCAGAAACCCAGAACGTCTCATGGAAGCTCCCATTGCAAGGAAGCAGATGGCAGAGACCAGAAATCATGTACTTTAAAATATGCAGAGCATTGCAGGGCTGGAAACTGGAAGAGCTCCATGAATGCATACCATGAAAAAAGATAATCGTGTCACTAATCTCTTACCAGCCTGTGTAAGTTTTCAGGAGGGGCCTTTAATCTGGATGACAAACACGGTGAAAACTGTTTCAAAGAGACTGTCATAGCAGCAATCCCATCCGCAGTGCCTGACTCACCCCTCAATTCCCACTCCTGCATTAATGCTAACAATGCTTTTCATTTAAGCCCTTCATTTAGAGGGTTTGCTGTATTAAATTGCACCATGGCTATGGAAATGAAAAAAGAAGGAAAAAAAAATTAAAAAAGAAGACCTAATACTCTACCCCACTTTTTTCCCATACCACTTCTGTCAAGGTATTGCTGTCCACCTCAGAAATCAGATTCCAGGATCTGGAGGCCTTGAAACTTGAAAAGAAAGCAAAGGCACGAGCATGAGGATATTACCTCTGTCTGGAAACCCTCTACCAGGATGGCCACCAGCAGATTAAAGAGAACGTAATTCCCAAACGTCATGAGAGCGATGAAGTAGAGAGCAGCCCAGGATGAGGTGGAGGCCATGCCATTGTAAAGGACCTTGTTCCAGTCTTCCTGGGTCAAAATCTGCAGAGGAAGGATATCAGGACTATGGAGATGCTGGAGGATAGCATGCTGGGTATCCGCGCTCTGGATAGGCCAGACAAGCACCCTGCTTTTAGGGTATCCACTGTAGCTGTAACCACAAGAGGATAAATCCCTTCTGAGCCACAGAAGAGAGAGGACCAGAGTGACTGTGATGCCCAACCACCAGCAAGGACCCTGTGCAAACTGCCCCGACTGTCCCCCACGTCCAGGGACAGCCATAAGGGAGGGTAACATCACACTGGTCAGACCTTTCCTTTGGTCAGCCAAAATGACTAAAAGTTCTTCACAGATCCCAGAGTTACAGGACCCAGAGCTGCTAGGAAAACAACCTGCACATATCAGCTATAAACCAGATTCCATTATTTGTCAAAATACTACTGCAAATGGTCCTGATCTCCTCCTTTCCATCCTTTCCCTCTACATTTACTTTCACCCACCCAGTCCACACCCTGCAAACACAAGAGCCTCCTGCCTTGGCAGCCCCTCCTCACCAGGGTTCTGATTTAGTCTGGAAAAGAGTCTGAAAGCCCCCATAAACCTGCACTTGTGGTTTTGGGTCATCTCCGTTCCATGGCATGGATCTTCACTAAGCTCTGTGGGATGCGTTGGAAAACAACCCCAGTCTTTGTAGTCCCCAAATGCCTATCAATTGTGGCATTTTCCATTTTGTACCTGGAAAACAGTGACGATGGCCCAGAGCAAGGAGTCAAAGTTCTTCCTGTCGGGCAGAGTGTCACCATCCCGCTCGGAAGCAAACTTACAGCCAAAGAGGTGCATCCCCAGGATGCTGCAAATGACAGGAAGCAGGGGCTCAACAATGGGACCACCACACAAATCAGTAATCACACAGCAGGGTGACTGTCTCCTGATTTCACCAGAGTAATTCCTTTTTACTTTTTTTTTTTTTTAAATGGATCCTTTGTTCGCTGAAAAACATGCCTTGAGATCATGCAAACCAATTGTGAATTTAGGTCAAATCTGTCAAGGAGTTTCAACCAAAAAGTATGTCTGCTCCTTATTTTTCTTCTGCTTCATTTTTTGTAAGTCAAAACATTGTCTTTCAACATTTTCTAAACAAAATGTTTTGACTTTCTGTTTTGCAATGACACATTTTCAGCAAAATATGCTTCAATTGAATTAGGAAGACAAAAAGGGTTTCTGTGAAATGCCTGAATAAGACATATCAGGGGACTCGAAACAGCTTTTTCAATTTTGACAGGAGAACAGAATACCTTTCATTATGGATAGATACTAAAGGAATAATCTGCTTTTCCCTGCTCTCTGCTAGTAACCTGAATAATCAAATTATTTACAGCTCTACTGAGCACCACAGCTGCAAATGGCAGTTTTGGAGCCTCACTGGAAGAAGGGACATTATCCCCCGGAAGAGACTGGCTCTCTTCAGCCGTCCCAGGGCCTGCGTTGCTCAAACACCACAGTTGGCTGTAGAAGGAGAAAGGCTCCTCTCAAAATCTAGACCAAAATCTAAAAATACAGGGCTACGCCAACCCTGTTTCTAACATTTCTACTTGTCTGAAGACGAGGCCATGAAAAAGCACAAGCACCACCACGTCTGACTTTTTTTTTAGGAACATCGTCCTCTCCTTGGCAATATTTTTAGCACCAGGCTTTCTGATAGTTGGTAAGTAGCAGGATTGCTGTCTTGGGGTGATGTCAAGGAATCATCCAGCCCGAACGATTTTCTTTGTAAACCATTTTGCGAAGACAAACGTCTCATTTGGCCAACTGAGAGAATTTAAGGCAGCAAACCACAGCCAGCAATGCTGTTCCTGGGGCCATTCAGCTCAGCCGTGTCCTGGTGTGGACTCTGTCATCTCCTCATCCCACCACAGCATCCCACCTCAAAACTCAGAGCAACCTCAGGACAGGGAATTGGAAATGCTCACCTAAAGATGAAGATGAAGAGCATCAGCAACATACAGAAGGTGGCCACGTTGTCCATGGTCTTCATGAGGACGACGAGCTGGCGTTGCAGGGCTGGCATGAAGCGGACCAGCTTCAACACCCGCATGAGACGGAAGGTGCGCAGGACCGAGAGCCCCCCGCCCTGCTGGCCCACGATCTCCCACACGCTGAGGACAAAAAAGGTCAATGCAAGGTGACAGGACAAAGCCTAATGCAAAGGCCCGGAGGAGAGGAAGTGAAGGGAAGGTGAAATGCGGAGGGGAGAGAGATGGAAAGTGGGCAGAGATGCGCTGCCAATGCCTGCGGTGATCTGGACTCTCTCCAGGCTTGCAAAGAGCAGAGCCCCACTTGAGTGTCAAAAATACGCCTGGAAATCAGTGACTGCAGCTGCAGGGGCAATTATAGCTTTTGCATGTGCCAAAAAACCAGAGATACTTAATCGGGCACGGGTTGTGCCATTTGGATCCCAGACTGTCCCAGGACATCGGGGCTGATAGCTTTCTGCTTGGGCCTCTCTCTAAAATGACCATAAAATAATCCCAAGATATGCATTAGCAATCATGTCTAAGTGCATTAATTACAGAGAGAAGCGTAGTGTCACGGGAAGGTATTTATGCCAACTGTCCATTACTTTCTATTTAATTAAACAGCCAAATGAGGAGAAACACACATAAAGAAAGCTCAAGGTTTGTACCTAATCACCACAATGATCCCATCAAAGATGTTGTATGGATTCTTAATGTAGCCAAAAGGACCATAAACAAGGACTTTCAACAGCATCTCCAGGGCAAAGAGACTTGTGAAGACGATGTTGCTGATCTCCAGGGCATTGGTAAGTTCCTCTGGCTGGGGAAAGAAGAGGAGCAAATTGAGAAAACAAACAGCACAGCTCCATATCCAAAAATCACATGTGGAAACACAACAAGCCCCAATACCGCAAGTGTGAAAATACCGATGCTAATGATGTGGTGAGAAAATGGCAATAGCTCACTCAAAGCCCAGGAGATGGAAGGAAAATACTATCCGAATGTTTAAGGTTTAGAAGTCCATTGTAAATTCAGCAGGTAAATCCGGACACGGACTTCACGTTAATCAGAGCTTTAGTACCTCCTCAGGAGGTTTAGGCAGAAGTGGCATGTACTGAGGCTTAATGCTTTGACATCCCCCACACTGATTCTCCTCATGCAGAAGGGAAAGTCGGGCCATTTTCTCACATAAATATCCCTTTAGGGCCTGTCTTTTTATTTAGTAGCTCATCAAAAGATTTGAGCTAAGATTTTTCAAAAGCAGAGATCTGAGGTGATATAACTAGAATGGCTCAAAAAAAAAAATCTCATTACTCGAAAAAAATCTCATTATCAGGAGGCCCCAAATCTGCAACAGAGAAAGGGCCCGATCCTGGCATTCCAGACTGGCAGTCTGAAAAACAGAGGCATGAAAAAACCCCCAAAACTTAACAAACAGACTCCCGGTAGTCTTAGACCTAAATTAATACCTTTTATGTTTTTTTAGCATGTTGCACAGAGGGTTCCCAACAATGCCTGCAGATGCCCAGCGCTGCGCTTTTCCCGACAGGTGGGCGGGCATTATCGGAAAACATATGGCAGAAGACAAAACCCGGTGGTGTAGTCTGTGTAGGATCAGTCAGTGGCAAAGACAGAATCCACATATCAGATCCCTTCTCCCCGTTTAACCCCAACGCAAAGCCGCGGCTGCGCGTTTCTGCTGAAAGGCTTCGTTAAAGCCGGGAGCTGACATCCCGCTGGCGGACGGCGGCGGGGTCGCGGCAGCAGCGCTGCGGTGGCGCGGGGCGGTGGGCAGGCACAGCTCACCGAGTGCCTCACACACAGCGGCTGCCAGGCTCCCCTGGGGCGGCTAGGCTGGTCTAAATGCCCACTCGTAACCACCCATGTGGCTTTAGATGCCCGGACCATAACCATGGTGGGTTATGGCCAGATGTGCGCGTTCACAGCAGCCACGCTACGAGCAGAAGACAATGTGCAACACATGCAGCTGACTGCGCCTTCTACTTACACGAAACACATTCATGACCGGCCAAAAACTTCCTGTGACAGACCAGGAGCTGCCACACCACAGCACAGGCTGTAGGGTTTGACTTGAGGTGACCCAACCCCGACACCGTGGCAACCACGAGAGCAGAGAGCTCAGGGGCAGTGTCAACACTTGGTCGACCGTGCTTCAGAGCTCCCAAAAACTACGGTGACCAAAGGGTTCACAGATACATGCTGGCAAAAAACCCAGATAAATACATGCAGGCATTTGAATCTTTGTTTCCAAGGGTTAAACTACCCAGGCCCAGCCTTTGCAGCTCAAGTTCCTCCAACCTAGCTTGAGGGTAGATGGGAACCCAAATTGGTGTGATGTTATCTCAGCACGGTAGTGAATCCCTGAGGACTTGCACAGATATTGGCAGGAGCTTGTGATGACACAGGATAGCAAAGGGGAAAACAGCAGCATTTAAAAGAAAATGCAATAAAAAAGAAAAAAAAAAGAGGGTGTTGAACACAACTTATACCTCAAATATCCTTGCTGAAAAACAGATCCCTTGGCTAGAGCTTGCCAAACACACCATGCACACAGCCCAAATCACCTGCTCACTGATCTACAGCTAAAATACAAATGCTGCCGCTCCTGATATTAAATTTGGCTGTGGTTTAATGCCGTCATACCTATGGGAGCACTCAGACGCAGGGTAATAAATAGGCCAAGAACTTATATGTCAAGTTGCACCTCAGGACAATTTGAAATCGCTGCAATTCTACATTACTCACAAAAAAATGCCAACTCATTCATGAGTGCCCCAGCACCGAGGCAGGCTGTGCTGTTATCAGTACCGCAGTGATACGGCTGGAAAGGAGACGTGTTCCTGGAAGCTTTCCTTCTCATCCATCAGCACCGCTAACCGGGACTCTGAAGGCTGATTTCCACCCTCCATTCTCCCTCTGCAATGGTGCTGTCAAATCTAACTGGCCCCGCAGGCACAACCCAGTTAAACCCCTCGCCCAACATCTCCCTCAGCCACAACATCCCTTCCTCGTGGGGGCTGACATGGAAAACCCGACAGCCCCGGAAGGTATGACACGTTAATAGCATGGATTAATGAAACTTTGGACTTCATGGGCACTTTCTGGTCAGAGATGTTGTTGGAATGTGAAAATCCGGGTGGGAGGTGCTGGCAGGTCATAGCTGGGTGATGTGGGGAGGCAGAGGGAGAGCAGCACTTACACTGCAACTCTCCCAGGACCCCCAGCACACACTGGAGGGGCCGTGACCCCTCTGGCCCATGAAATTTCCCTCCCAGACCACCCAACACCCAATAGCCCTGGCATTGGCTTGTGAATGCTGTGGGACGCAGCAGAAACAAATCCATCTGCCTCCCACTGCTTCACCCCAAAAAAGCTGCCTGCCCCGCCACTCCTCCTCCACACACTCTCTTTCGCTTCTCTTGCACGAAACAGGTTTTATTGTCTGAGACACTGGGCAGACATAATAAAAATGAAGAGTGGGAACTCCTGAACCAGAGGTGAGAATTAATATCCAAAAATCTAAGATTAATGGCCAAACTGGGTTGAAAGAGAAAGGGAAAACTTCCCTTTCATCCATCCAGGAGAAGAGAAGAGTCTCCAGAGCAGCCTGGAGCTCTGCTGGGGTGGGCAAGCCGAGCATCTACTGGAAGCACACCCCACTCTGACCTGGCTGAAACCGGCTGAGCTATTTTCCTTTGGGAAACTACACATCCCTAAACAGTTGAGATGGGGCAATACAAATTACTTGGGGGATTTCACAGCTGTCTGTGGAGCAGGGCAGCCCCCCAAGACCCTCAGTCCCACTCAGGGGTCCCCAGGGCAGCTCACGAGTCCCCTGAAGCAGCTCAACGTCCCTTTCAAGGGACACAGAGCTGCAGCTGGTCCATGGGGCACCCCTGCCATGAGCGCCACTGGGATTTATTTGTACCAAGAGAGGGGGGCTGTTGTCATGATCCTGCCCCAGGGAATCCCAGCCAGGCAGTGGGGATTCAGACCCTTCTGAGAATGCCAGCTATGGGATTTTCATTCAGCCACAGATGTATATAGATAATAAGATTATTTATAAGATGCTTCTACTCTAGAGAAATCACAAATATGTCTGAGACCTCTTTCCTGAGACATCATTACAGTAGAGCAGGAACATGATTTTCTCTCCCATGGGAATTGAAATTATCATCTGATCCCAAACACGAATTCAGAGTTTCAGACTTGGCAAACTAAAACGCTGCACAAAATCTTGGAGGTTCTGCCCTCTATTTCAGTCCCCATTCCTTTATCCCCTTGCTCTGTACTGTAAATCAACCGAAATTAAAAAACCTAAATAAAAGTCAGCTTGAAGAAGAACATGGAACTTTTTGTTCCCCAACTGTCCAGATGGACATTTCAAACACCTCAGACAACATATTCCAATAAAGTTGGGGGGTTTTTTGAGGCCAGTTCACTGGAACTGCTCCTCTCCCACGAACAGCTTCAAATGTGATAAACTGCCATTTTCTGACAATAACTGTCTAATCAAAACACTATCGACCAGCTCTAGACACGATGTACCTGAGAGAGTCACTGACTCCTGGCACACAACCAGCTCCATGGATCCTCACTGGGCTGGGAGGAAAAGAGCTGGCAAAATCACTCAGATTTTTTCTCTGAGGGCCACAGCACAGCAGCTGGGGGAAATACATCCTTCCTTTGACTAAATGATATATTGTGGGGAAAAAAAACCCTCCAGGACCACCCTAAAAAAGGACATCTTTCAGGAAGCAGAACCTGAGGTGCAGAGCATGGGATTTCTATGCAGCACAAAGCCTCTGCCCACCACCCCCATTACAGCACAGCTGCCACAGCCTCAGCTTCTCCATTAAAAGAAGAGTCTGCTAATTCTCTCATCAGTAGCAGCAGTGCCTAATTAAAAGGAAAGCATCCTATGATTAAACGAGCAACACCCAGAAAGAGCGAGATCCAAGCATAATTCAGCTGTGGTACAAAACACTAGCTCTGCCAATGAGCCCTCAGTAAATACTGAATTTTGTTTCCAGGACATCTCGCCTTGCTGGACACACAGACGTGTTGTCCTGGATAAATCATTCCCTGTTAGCCTTCTGTTTGTGTAGTGTCGATTTGTTGATGTACCAAACAGCACATTGACAAGTTGTGGCAGCACATGAAATCGGAGCAGACAGGGCAGCGTTGCTCAGAAAGCACCGTGCGGCATCGGGGGCGGCGGGAGGACGTGAGCCCTGGGCACCCACCCAGACCTGACCCCCGGCCTGGCAGGGGGCAAGTGTGGCAGCCAGGAGGGCGTGCTCTCTGCTCCCTGCCTGGAGGATTCGGGCAGGGCCGTCTGGCACCAAGCAGGGCACTGCCGGGGGGGACAGGAGGAGGCAAGGGAGGGTGTCCCCCGAGTGACTCAAGAGGGATCTCAAAGCTGGACCAGCACCTTGCCCTTTTTGGGCATTCAGAAATAGGCTGTAATGCACTTCTTC